>OY755207.1:2500-602500 GCA_963576765.1 Draba incana | reverse complement strand
GTGGAGATCCCAGGATCTGATGAGGTGGCCTCCAGATGCGGGAATGCGAAACATGTCATGTTTCTTGGAATACATGACGGGAGAGGAGAAGAAGCAAGGGTTTTCGATTCTGATGTTGACCCACTCGCTTGTTCGAGCCGCGGGTCTGCAAAGGCTGAGCTGAGGTCCCAAGAACTTGACAGCCACAACACAGTCTTGGTCATCCTCAGGGGAAGATGAGGACATGGCCACGTTGGTGACGACTTGGGTTTGGCAATGAGGGAGAGTCACAAGAGGAGGCAGCGAAATACGTTTCGGGTTTGCATAAGATGCATTCGGGTTTAGATCGTCGTGGAGACGCACTATTCCGTCTTCCTTCAACGTAGCTACCCATCCATGAGATGCCCCGATGGTTACCGTTGGATCAAACAACTCCATAGGCACCTTCTTTTCCAGAAGAGTCGAGTAACGTTCGGTATCATTACGAATGATGAGTCTTCCGACATCCTCTCCACAAGGATCAACGTTCAAATAGACACAAGGAAGAGTTAAGCCATTAGAGCGAGGAGGAGGAGGAGAAGAAGAAGACCTTACAAAGACAGGTTTCCGAGAGCACAGGTTTGAGGGCTGCCTGAGAAGCAGAGACATCACTTAAGGAAGGAGGAAACAGAAATATGATAATAATCGAGACTAGGAATAGAGAAATTAACCCTAATAAGAAGAGGAATTGGGATCCACTGATACTTGCTCACCAAGTTTCCCATCTCTAAAAATTAATTATGGTCTTTTATGGTCTATGTTTTTTTCTCTTTTTCTAAAACCATAATAATTCTCTCATAAACTTCCCCAACATACCTTTTCCATTTCCTTAAAGTAAAAAAAAAAAAAATTACAGGGAGAGAAGAAAGTATCTTCATCAGCTGATCAAAGAGAAACCTAAGACAAAATCATATTGGCCCAAAGAATTGTACCAATAAAAACAAAAAAGATATTGTAAGAAAAAAATAAAATCATATTGGCTGCAAAATATGTAAAGAACAATCTATAAATGTCTTGCTGATTTCATATTGCCAGTTTCTGTTCTTAATGGTCCAAACAGTTGTTAGTAAGATGATGATGCAACTTGTCAAAATCGTATCGATGCACGTAGCTGAATATTCCTTAGCAAAAAACGAGAGAAGTAAGAACCAAATGAGCCAAGAAGAGGGTCCAAAGCTTTTAAAGTCAACTGATAACCATTTGCTTTACTTCATCATTAGTTTTTGGACCAGAAATAATTGAAATACCATCCTAGTTTCTTAAATTTCTACATCAATGCTCCAAGTCTTTTGCATTAGTGTGCTCGGAAAGAACTAGAAGTGAGTCAGACGCATGAAAAATCAGTAACAGAGCAAGAATTATAATAATAATAATCGAGAGGAATGGGGATCCACTGATACTTGCTCACCAAGTTTCCCATCTCTAAAAATTAATTTTGGTCTTTATGGTGTATATTTTGTTTCTCTTCTGGGACAATAATAATTCTCTCCTTAACTTCCCCAACATACCTTTTCCATTTCCTTAAAGTCAAAAAAATATATTTATATTTCCTTTTTCAACTAGGTTATTGTGAATCAATGGAAAGTAGTCTTTTCTTTTCTTATTTTTTTCTTGTGAATCTAATCGAATCAAATCAATAAGAAGAACACACACAGGGAATATAATAATATATAGAGTTGGTGTTGGACAGGTTTAATATATAGAAAAGATAGACTCAAGCTGATGAGGACCATGAGGAGTGATAATGGAAGTGTTGTATGGGGGTTTTCCTCGAACAACACTTCCATCTTTTGCAATGTCTTTGTTTGCTTCTTCTGTTCCTATCAATCTCAAACACATTCCTCAAGTTAACTTCAGTAGATGCAAGAGAAGCTTCCAAGTAACCTCGTGCTTGGGGGAAGAGGAGTTTGCTCGGAAAAACTTCTTCAAAGTCTTCATCAAAGGGGTGAAAAACTCTATCCACAAGGAGGTGGCATTTCTTCCCTTTCAAGATTGGATGCAATTTGCTCAAGTTTCTCTCAATTCCATAGAAGAAGTGGATCACGAGCTAATCCAACAAGAAGAGATGGGTTACTTTCACATTCTCTTCCCATCTAATGAAGAGTCCAATGTTGTGCTCACAACTTTTGACTTTCAACATATGTTGTTGACAGTGCTAGTCCAATCATTTTGGATGTCCAATGCATAAATGTAAAAAGTGCGCTTTTCGTACATTTTTCAATATCGTTAAAATAGTAATCTAAATAAAAAAACACATGAAAACTCCATTAAACCGTTTATAATTCCAAATAGTTAGTAAGAAATAAAAGAAAAACAACAAAATAGAATTTATTTTTGAAATATTGCTCTTCTTGTATTTAGTTATGGTATGATTTGGTTTCATTGCTTTGTGTGCAGGACGCATAAGAAAATTCAGGGAGGCTTCGGCTAATGATGTTGGAGCAAAGACTCACTCAAAATGCATATCGCAATAGCCTTCTACCTCATGGATAATCTTGCTTTTAAAGCCAGCTACGAGAAAGAAGCGAATGAAGCGGAAGCTGTGAGACTTTGCAAACTCAAAGTTGAGGATGTGAAACCTCTCTCACCTACCAAGATGAGGTTTCACCATGATACCTATACAATCACCACCAACGTCAAGAGTTCTATTTCAAGACTGGATGCGATTTGTGATATATTAGTATTTTAATCTCTTTCACGTGTCGTTTTCTATTTTTTTCGGTTCTTTCTAGTTCTTTTTGGGTCTTTTCAGGGTCTAGGAGGCTTTCAAGCATGAATTGGAGTCATTGGGGGTCATTGGAGCAAAATGGACGAATCTGGAGAAAATATGGTATTTTTCATAACCGAGCACCTGCTCACACGAGGGCTCGAAGAGTGGAAGCTGCCTAGAAACAGGACCGGTTGATCCGATCCAGTAGACCGACCAGTCCCGACACTCGAAGTCCCAAAGCCAAACAAAGGGACTGACCGGTCCCGACTGTAACGCCCCGATCCAGGATCTAGACCGAGACGCCACATGAGGATCGTTTAGACGTTCGATCCGAGGTTCAAGGAACGAATCCTAAAACCCTAGACTAAACATCCAAACGACCGTCCCCATCGTGTACAACCCAAAGCTTGCCAACCCGAATTATACCCGATGGTTGGTTTGCCCGGACAAGGCTAAGCATCATATGAAACCCAAGTATTTTAAAATCGATCCTTTACTTATTTATACTTAGTCTTTAAAACTGTTACAACATATATTTGCGCGCAGAAGTCTGATACTTCAAAACGGTCATGTACATATTAAACATACATTTACAAAGCAAGGACAAACTACCACTGATTTTCCTAATGTTCCGTATGTGCTCCAAGGTCTACTTACTAGGGTTACCTGCAAAACAGATTGAGTCGTAAGCACTAGTTGCTTAGTGAGTCTAGGTTTCCCCTAAACGGTTCTCAAACATATAATGTCCCAACTAAACCCCAAATTAACAATCAACACGCAACACGCAAATGCAAGACATCAAGTAAACATGTGGTTCAGCATTTAACGTTCAGAATTACTAGGCCTCGCGTGTAGTCATTTCCCTCTTCTCGTGTACTCAAGGCATCGTTCGGTCCGTGCCACGAAGGCTAAGGACTTCCGGATCCTTTACCCACACTTGCATCGATCGCTTATGCAATACAACGGCCAAGGCTGCAATCCCGTTCCTCCGTGTCTTCGTGAGCTTTAGCCGGAGACCGCCAGGTAACCAGCCAAGCCACGGTGTACGGGAAAGACTTACCACGCCTATACAAGTTCTATATGCGGTCACTCATTTCATCTTTGCATATTTCTTGTACTTATCGATCTCATATAGGATCATCCACCATACTTAACCATTTTAGTGGATTAATAGATCTCCTATAGGATCCTCTCACACTTAGCCACTTTAGTGAGTCCCTTTTTCAAGGAACCTCCCCTAATTGGTTTCAATCTTCTAATTCTCACGAAGCAATCAATATATGGTTTTTAACTTGTTTAACACCCGATTGCCCGCATTTTGACACCAATACAACCCGTGAGCTCTACTCATCTAGCACACGGTAAAAGGCATTCCCAAGACTCACTCTTTACCATTTTCATTAGCTAAAACCCTTAGTAATTCTGGTGAATTCTTTAACATGAACCTCTACTGTTATAAACATAACAATAACAAACACGTGTGCTCTACTCATCTAGCACACGGCAAAACATCACCAAGACTCACGTGTATTCTACTCATCAATACACGAACATAGACTCACCGAAAGGTAGAAGTATGCGAGTCGCTCAAGCTCTATTCTCGGACTCCTTAGACTCGGCTTGATCCCTCTTGAACAAACGGTCCTAAGGCAGTACGGCAACACTTAGAGTTTTTCACTAAAGACTTAAGAATAAATCTAAAGGAAAATGGACATAGGTCGGATCATCATGATACCAACCTTTCTCGAAACTCCTAAGGCTGCTAGAATGGACTTCTGGCTTGGTAAAGGCACTGATCGGCTCGCTCTCGCTCTCTAACGGTCACAGACGAGATCGATTCCTTCTCTCTATCGGGTCGCGGATCGCTCTCGGATCGGCAAAGGCACGGATCGGTCCCTCGGACAGATCGGATCAGTACGCTCCCGACACGACTATCGGGTCTCGGTACAGATCTCTATCGGGTCGTGACTCGGTACGGATCAGTACGAGATGAGGGGATCGGTTTCTCTCTCACGGGTCACGGAAAGGCCATAAAATGGGACTAAGGCCTTTCTTATATAGGCGCGGGACAAGGAGGACACTCATACGGTCGTGTGGCACACATGCAACGAAAATCGTTTTCGGGCCGACACGTGTCAATGACGCACCACTTCTATGGGCGACACGTGTATCATGTCGGCAAGGGAACGGCTACTCGCTGCCGACATACGGCCGTCCCTGTTCCAAGGCCGAACGGTGCCCGAACGGTGCGGTCTCGGCGCGTGACCAAGTTCCGTCTCGGTCCGAATCGCATACGGTCATTCTGGGGCCTAAGGCAAAAATCCATGATTTTGGCCGGTCGTTCCCTTACTTGGACCGGTCGTTCCGCGTGTTCGGGGCCGGCCTTGGCCTAGGCCGCGGTACGGGTCATTACATTCTCCCCTCCTTATTTAGAATTCGTCCCGAATTCTTATCTAGCTAAGGTCCAGCTTCATCGGTTTGGAGGTTCATTAAACATCTCCGGGTGGGATTTTCTAAGTCTTGTTTCCACTTCTCAAGTATCGTCATCACCGCTGTTCTCTTTTCTAATCATTTTCTGCAAAATCTTTCATCCTTCTAATTTAGATCGTGTCTCACCGATCCAAAAAGGTTTTTAGGGAAAGAAGGTCTAGGTTCGGTAGGCCAGGAGTAGCCTCTCGTGTCATTGGGTAGGAATGACGGGTGTTCAGTTTGCGGATCTGGTATCCGTTCTGACGGTTGCTCATCCGGCCATGAACTATGTGAACCACATGTTCACATGGAATCCATCGTATAATCCCATACTCAAAGAAAGATCTATCTACTCCTCATATTCTTTCTATGCTACGGTAAGGACCTTATACCATAAAGTCAACTTACTTGGGTTATCAATTCTACATCGATCAGCTTTTATCCATACTCCTGTGATGCGGTTTTCTTTTCTGTGGTCTGCCCTTTAACCATACTCAATCCTCTAGATCAGAACAACTGCTCTCCTCTATCGATCGGCTTATAACTTCCTCCTATTATCCGAACAAGGCTAATTCTATCCGTAGTCTCTTTCACAATTTCTGGCCAACTCTTGTCTTTCTCCCACTTCAGTCCAACAAATGGGTGTCCTGTCAAGGCACTCCCATAACGCTTCTTATGATGACATACAAACAGCAGCACGGCAGCTACTATTGTATGCGAACTCTACTAAAGGCAAAAAGACTTCCCAAGCCTTAGCCCAACCAACTACCATTCCTGATGTAGATCATCTATCGTCCCGATTAGTTTACTCCTTCTGTTCTTGTGGTGCTCCTCTGACTTTGGATGAAAAGCACTACTTATGCTCCAAAAACCTTTCCCAAGGTTTTTACTAGAAGTTCGCCAAAATCTAGCCATGGATTTGCGATCACGGCCAGATACTATATTGGCTAAAACTCCATAGTATCGACTACTTCATCTAGGCACAACTTAACCCCTATCTCTTGGTTAACAAACGACGATTACCCAAATCGTGTTCTCATCACAATTATCCAACCATGTTGTCTCTTCATCTTAATGTTCTCGGTAACTCCTATTACCCACTCCCTAACAACCACATCTCATTTCCATTCTGAAATTAGTAAACTCTGTAATAATCTTGCTAATACTTGATTCTCTAACTGGATCTCCTGACAAATCTGACACTGCGCCTCTTGCTTCTCACTGATCGTTTCCTTCCCAAGCCAAATCCTTTAGGCACGGTAATCCTTTATTCTGAAACAAAAATACCTTTAGGCTAAAAGGTATTTATCTGCTACCATTCTCGTAACGTCCCGACCTGGACTAGGTCAAACTTGATCCGATAGGTCACTCAACAATAAGACAAGAACAGGAGCGACCAACCGACCAACTGTTGACCCAAATCCCATTCCGAGACGCCACTCTCTTCATTTATGGTCTTTAAGTTACTTGCCTTGAATTATGCAGCTCAACTCTTCAAATCTCTCTCCCTGTCAACACTTGTTTTATGGCAACCTAAAACATTTGCATCTACGGTTGCCTTTTTCCCCGGTGGTAAGTGATATCCATATCACGACTTCTACAATTTCCATCCACCTTTTCTATCTTAGGTTAAGAACATGTTGATGACTAACAATTCTTAGCTCTTACGATCCATCATTACTTGTACCCATTCTTCGCAAAACTGAGATCGCTAGATCTTAATGCAACACTACTTTAATACTCTCTAAATCATGTGCAGAATACTCTTCTTCATGATTTCCTCAACTACATAGATGCATAAGCAAGGTCCCACTTGCCTTGTATCAATACATAAACAATCTTCGTTCCACTTGCATCGACGCATACCATAAATGGTTGGTTCGGCTACAGCTAGGACCGGTGCTTGGGTCAAGCCTTCTGATGAAACACCTTCTCCATTTACACGTCCAACACCAAGACTACACCCTTTCCATTCAGGCTAGTCAATGGTTTAGATATACATGGAAAATTCTTTGAACTATTTTCCAGTATATCTAGCTAATCCTTTCTCCAATTAAATCTAACCACTTCTTCAATTCTACTCCATCCGATTTGCAACAATCTTCTTTGCAATCTTCTCCAGGTCGACCGGAACTCCCTATTCCGACACTTGATGTTGCAGGGCCTATCTCTTCATTCCAAAAGTTACATTCTCTAAACCTCAGCAAAATGTTTGACTTCTCAAGCGTTCCAACACTTTCCCCAAGTGTTCCACATTTTTTTCTAGCGTTCCAACACTTTCTCCAAAGTGTTCCAATGTTTCTCCTGAGCGTTCCAACACTTTCCCCAAGTGTTCCAACACTTTTCCAACTTCCGTGCGATTCAAAGTATATAAGAATATCATCAATGGAAATGATGACAAACCCATATCATTAGTCTCACAAGACTTTATTCATAATCTTCATCTATGGTAACGACCATTTTCTTTCTCGATGACTAACACTAAAGCTCTCCACGGTGATAAACTTCCTTGAGTGAATCTTTCCTCCAATGAATCCTCTAGACGTTCCTTCAACCCTACTAACTCTGCATTTCACCTTACTAACTCTTCAGAGCCATCTGGTATGGCACCTTTAGCTATTGGACTCCCGGTCCCAATAGAAAGATGAACATATCATTACGAGATGGTGGTAACCCTTCCAAAGGTCTTAACACATCAACGTAACCACACACTACGGGAAACTCCTCGAGTTTCTGCTCAGCTTTTTATCTCACTAACTCTGCTCAAAGTCACATCGTAACTTAACTTTCCATAAGGCACCTTCTCCCAAAGGCCGTTATGAAGGATATTCCGGTATTGGGTTTGATTCCAATACAAACGGTTCCCTAAATCACTTACTTGATACTCTTCCTCTACTGCGGTCAAAGACTACTCTTCCTTAACTGCGGTCATAGATTCCTCTTTTTCGACTCCAGTCAACAAGTGTCATCACGCCGCAAGCCAGTCCATTCCTAAGATCACTAGACACTCCTCTAATGATACAACTTTGCTAATGAAATATGGTCCCCAATATCAAATTGGCACTCCCATATAAAATAACAACTATCGGCATGAAGGTTTTGATTACCGGGTATTCTAACACGGATAGAAACTTTTACTCCCATAAAAGTTTCTTTTACAACTCATGTGACATCAGGTGATATGGAACTATACTTTTCACCTGAGTCGAACAGAACGTGTGTGGGAACACCACAAACACGTAATGTTTCCTAGTCATCTCTTCCAGGGTGACTTTAGGTGATACAAACCATGTATTTCACCTTTAATCAAACAGAACATGTATGGGGGTACACCACAACCATGCAATGTTTCCTACTCATTCTCCTTTCTACTCAAGAAAATTAAACTTTTGCCTTTTGTTTAATTTCTTATATATATATTAAACATTTCACACAAAGATTCACACAACATTCATACATCGTTCTCTTACTATTCACACATCACCAAAACACATCAAAAGATTATCACACATCTCGAGAAAACACATCGAAAAGATATTCGAGATAGAACCCTTTATTTACCTAGTACGGAACCTTTTTATAGGTCATGAGGGTTCAGGTTTATCTAGGGACTATTATACATCCTATAACGGCTTTCACCTAACCGTTATCATACACTCAAACAACTTTTCGCTTAACCTTTAGTTAAACTCCACCGCTCTTATCCCCACTTGTGCTTCCATTGACTCGACTTCGTAGTGAACGCATTATGGCCGGTATGTCACGTAATGTCCGGGCCGTCTGCGTGAACATCCCTTGATGTCGATCTCCTAATCGTTCTTCAACTTCAGGTGCTTTGGGTCTTGTTCTACTAGGTCCTGCTCCCTTGGAATTAAAACGGTGAGGACGCTTCCAACCCTGATGTTCTAATTCCTCCGGCTCCTCTAACTCAGAATAGCGACGACGAGAAGTAACTGACGGGGAACTCGATGGCGACCGTGGTGGTGATCGATGGCCATCAGATCCCGATCTACTTGGTCCTTCAGAACTCGTATCCTCCTGATGATATCGCTCCGATGAATCCGATGAGTCAGTGGATATCCATCCAGCATGACCATGGTGTGAACCCTCAGGTATGGGGTCACTATGATCTCGAAGTCCTAACTCCGACAACGGATGTGGAGGGTTCTCGCCTGTATAATCCGGGTACCCGACCAACGGCTCCGGATCATACTCTGGCACGTAATCTGAAAGATTTGAAATATCCTCTGACAGATCCGTATCAATCGACGTAGACGAATCGTCAGGCTCAGGTGGAGGAAGACCAGGGTATCGTCTCGAGTACCCTAAAGAAGGTTGTCCGTGCCCCCTCGGTGCTCTCCACAATCTCGTATCTGGCCAATCACGACGTGTCGGTTTAGACATCTGCATCACGGAATCAGGTAAGTCCTAATCATCCTAAACATACCATAGCACCGGAACATAATCAGTTTATCCTACTTGCTTTTGCGACAGTTTTGACTCGATAAAACGTTTGAAAACCAAGTCCCATAAGAGCATCGTGAACAACGCTCTGATACCACTAATTGTAACGCCCCGATCCAGGATCTAGACCGAGACGCCACATGAGGATCGTTTAGACGTCCGATCTGAGGTTCAAGGAACGAATCCTAAAACCCTAGACTAAACATCCAAACGACCGTCCCCATCGTGTACAACCCAAAGCTTGCCAACCCGAATTATACCCGATGGTTGGTTTGCCCGGACAAGGCTAAGCATCATATGAAACCCAAGTATTTTAAAATCGATCCTTTACTTATTTATACTTAGTCTTTAAAACTGTTACAACATATATTTGCGCGCAGAAGTCTGATACTTCAAAACGGTCATGTACATATTAAACATACATTTACAAAGCAAGGACAAACTACCACTGATTTTCCTAATGTTCCGTATGTGCTCCAAGGTCTACTTACTAGGGTTACCTGCAAAACAGATTGAGTCGTAAGCACTAGTTGCTTAGTGAGTATAGGTTTCCCCTAAACGGTTCTCAAACATATAATGTCCCAACTAAACCCCAAATTAACAATCAACACGCAACACGCAAATGCAAGACATCAAGTAAACATGTGGTTCAGCATTTAACGTTCAGAATTACTAGGCCTCGCGTGTAGTCATTTCCCTCTTCTCGTGTACTCAAGGCATCGTTCGGTCCGTGCCACGAAGGCTAAGGACTTCCGGATCCTTTACCCACACTTGCATCGATCGCTTATGCAATACAACGGCCAAGGCTGCAATCCCGTTCCTCCGTGTCTTCGTGAGCTTTAGCCGGAGACCGCCAGGTAACCAGCCAAGCCACGGTGTACGGGAAAGACTTACCACGCCTATACAAGTTCTATATGCGGTCACTCATTTCATCTTTGCATATTTCTTGTACTTATCGATCTCATATAGGATCATCCACCATACTTAACCATTTTAGTGGATTAATAGATCTCCTATAGGATCCTCTCACACTTAGCCACTTTAGTGAGTCCCTTTTTCAAGGAACCTCCCCTAATTGGTTTCAATCTTCTAATTCTCACGAAGCAATCAATATATGGTTTTTAACTTGTTTAACACCCGATTGCCCGCATTTTGACACCAATACAACCCGTGAGCTCTACTCATCTAGCACACGGTAAAAGGCATTCCCAAGACTCACTCTTTACCATTTTCATTAGCTAAAACCCTTAGTAATTCTGGTGAATTCTTTAACATGAACCTCTACTGTTATAAACATAACAATAACAAACACGTGTGCTCTACTCATCTAGCACACGGCAAAACATCACCAAGACTCACGTGTATTCTACTCATCAATACACGAACATAGACTCACCGAAAGGTAGAAGTATGCGAGTCGCTCAAGCTCTATTCTCGGACTCCTTAGACTCGGCTTGATCCCTCTTGAACAAACGGTCCTAAGGCAGTACGGCAACACTTAGAGTTTTTCACTAAAGACTTAAGAATAAATCTAAAGGAAAATGGACATAGGTCGGATCATCATGATACCAACCTTTCTCGAAACTCCTAAGGCTGCTAGAATGGACTTCTGGCTTGGTAAAGGCACTGATCGGCTCGCTCTCGCTCTCTAACGGTCACAGACGAGATCGATTCCTTCTCTCTATCGGGTTGCGGATCGCTCTCGGATCGGCAAAGGCACGGATCGGTCCCTCGGACAGATCGGATCAGTACGCTCCCGACACGACTATCGGGTCTCGGTACAGATCTCTATCGGGTCGTGACTCGGTACGGATCAGTACGAGATGAGGGGATCGGTTTCTCTCTCACGGGTCACGGAAAGGCCATAAAATGGTACTAAGGCCTTTCTTATATAGGCGCGGGACAAGGAGGACACTCATACGGTCGTGTGGCACACATGCAACGAAAATCGTTTTCGGGCCGACACGTGTCAATGACGCACCACCTCTATGGGCGACACGTGTATCATGTCGGCAAGGGAACGGCTACTCGCTGCCGACATACGGCCGTCCCCGTTCCAAGGCCGAACGGTGCCCGAACGGTGCGGTCTCGGCGCGTGACCAAGTTCCGTCTCGGTCCGAATCGCATACGGTCATTCTGGGGCCTAAGGCAAAAATCCATGATTTTGGCCGGTCGTTCCCTTACTTGGACCGGTCGTTCCGCGTGTTCGGGGCCGGCCTTGGCCTAGGCCACGGTACGGGTCATTACACCGACACTCGAAAACCCGAAGACCGTAGCTGCTTGAAGACAAACCGACCGGTCCGGAACCAGACCGACTAGTCGGTCACCCAAAACTAAGTTGCCCTAATTTTTACTATAAATAAGAGGAGCCACCTCCTAAAACAGGATTGACTTTTCATTTTCTATTGCACGTTTTTGAGAGACTGAGACTCATTTCCTCCAAGTTTTTGAGATTCTTCAAGTGTTCTTCATTCCTTTGGATTTGCTTGTAAGATTTGGAGGATCATCCCATATTCCTATTGAGAAGAATTCTAAACCCTAATCCTTTTTCATATCATCATCATCATGAATTCTGTCTATTGTTTTGTTGCGTTTGATCTCTCCATGGCCGAGTAGTCCATTAGCTAGATTAGGGGCTTTCAATGGTGATTTAGGATTGGTTAGTGACTGAGCCAAATAGGATAGATTATCATATGTCTTCATCTTTCGGAAATCGTAATGCTTAGGCTAATTTGATCACCTAGTCTATGAATTGAAGTTAAACTTATTCACGATAGTGCTCTAGGTTGCTAGATAAGCCATTGGTGAGCAATTGGTGTGTAACCAACGACAGTTGATTGTTACCATCAATTGTGAACAAATTGAACCCATTCGATAATGCTTGTCAACATCTCCAAATTCAAACGACAGTTTATGCATTTAGGTTGTTAGACAAAGATATTGATGCATCACGACAGTGGGGCAATATTACTTTTATGTTTGAGTTCTAGACCGTACTTAAATTGAATCTTGAATAGTTGCTCAGTCCTTGGTCTGAAATCACCGGCAAATGACCTTGATGTAGTGCTTTTCTTTATTGAATTTACATCGTTTAATTTGCTGTTTCGTTTATCTGTTTCATTACAACCAGTCCCCATTTTATCTTAGCTTTAATTTAAAATCCATAATTTCATAGTGTAGCCTTGGTCTCTGTGGATTCGATACCTATTATACTACTGCAATTGTCTGTGCACTTGCAGATTTATTTTAAGGTTAAAACTTATTGCATCAATTTGCTCAAGTCTCTCTCAATTCCATAGAAAAAGTGGACCATGATCTAATCCAACAAGAAGAGATGAGTTACTTTCACATTATTTTCCCATCTAATGAAGAGTCCAATGTTGTGCTCACAACTTTTGACTTTCAACATATGTTGTTGACAGTGCTAGTCCAATCATTTGGATGTTCAATGCATATATGTAAAAAGTGCGCTTTTCGTACATTTTTCAATATCGTTAAAATAGTAATCTAAATAAAAAAAACACATGAAAACTCCATTAAACCTTTTATAATTCCAAATAGTTAGTAAGAAATAAAAGAAAAACAACAAAATAGGATGTGAAACCTCTCTCACCTACCAAGATGAGGTTTCACCATGATACCTATACAATCACCACCAACGTCAAGAGTTCTATTTGCAAGGGAATTAAGCTACTTCAAAATGTAAGATATTTAATCCTGTTTTTTGTATTGATTTCTAATTGTTTTTGTATGGTTTTGTTTGCTAATAACATGCTGATTTTGTTCTCTAGGGAAATCTGAGATGGATCAACGAGTTCCTGAGCTCACGCTAATGCATCTTTATCGCCTCCACTGGCGAACCTAGGTTGATGGATATGGGGTCAATTGAACCCATATAAAGACTAAAATAATTGTATTTCTATGTAATTTTTTAAAAAAATAGTAATAGAATTGGTAAATTTTAGCCTATTGACCCCACATACCCGATGAACATGCTTTGTATATTTATGTTTGGTTTGGTCATGACCCCAGTAAAAAAAAATTCTGGATTCGCCACTGAACGCTTCCATGGTCTATAGACATAAAGGTATTAAACCTACCTGCCTTTGGATATTATTATAACTTCTATTAACAACTTCTGTGTGTGTGTGTCAGTTGGCGTTTTGCTGATGTTGATTGCTACAACAAAACTGTCCAAGAAGTGAAACAAGCTTGTCATCACAACCTTGAAGTCGTCAAGGTAAAAGTTTTCCTTTGTTTGTTTGCTTTTTTTTTTTTCTCTCTGTGTGATTTATTGTAACTCTCTGTCATTTATTTTAACTCTTAATTATTTCAGAAGGAACTTGGTGCTGAAGACAAGGTTTGAACATTTCCGAGACGGTATACATGGATCACCGTTGGTTGGTGTAAACGCCATGAGATACCCATTGGCAAGGTAAAAGGCTTTGTTGAACATAACATGTTTTCTCTTTAGGTTTTTTCTTCCTTAATCAATAAACTCACCAAATCTTTGTTTTGTTCTAGGTGTTCAACGAAGCCGCCAATGGAAGAAGATGAGGTTGAGAAAGATGAAAACTTCATGTTAGCGAGATTGATAATGATAGATTTAAAGCTTGTGTCTAGAGTTTTACACATGTCTTTGGTCTCAACTTCTCACCTCAAATGGTGCCAGCACAAGCTCAGCAACATTGATTTCAATGGTGGCAAAATCAAAATCAATAGAACTTCCTCTTGTTTTTTATTCCCATCTTCTTAGTTTCATCAAGTATGCACTTTTTCCGATTGTAACTATAGTTCTACTTTATTTTAATTTTTTTTTTAAAAACTATAGTTCTACTTTGTCAAGTCTATATTACTTTAGAATGACCATAGAGAGAAAAGAAGAGATTAAAAAAAAAACTTGATCCTTTAGTTTACCACAAGGAGCATGCATGCATGAAGAGTTCAAATAACAACAAGAGGGGAATGTTTGAGTTGCCCCCAGAGAACCGGGCTCAGTGTTTTATGACGGTGACAATGATCTAGCTTCTCTGATGTGATGGATTCACTCAATAGCTATAGCCTATAGAGATCATCTCTCGCCTATATCTATTGCAACTTTGGATTCGATCGCGATAGAACATATGGACTATGTAAGTCTATCTTAATTAAAATCAAAAGTCATTCAATATCGTTTACCACAAGGAGCTTAAAAAAGCATGATAATTTGCCCAGCTCCAAAGTAATTTTTATCACCAAATCTACACAACTAATCCTCATAACAACTCCAAAGACAGATTCTTTACAGACAGTAAAAAAAAAAGAGAGTAACTTTTATTTAACTCACCAATGGTACTTGGCAGCAACAAGAACTTCTTCGTACTTCTCTGCAGCATTATCCCAACTCAAATCTTGTGTCATTCCTCTTCGTTGAAGCCCTTCCCAACTCTCTTTATACTCTCTATATGTCAACAAACAGTTTCCTAACGCATGAATCAGCTTACCCGTTTCCGCACTATCAAACGTCCAACCAAGACCCGTTTCACTATACGGGTCAAACTGTTGTACTGTATCCCTCAACCCTCCTACGGCATGGACCACCGGAATCGTTCCATAGTTCATTGCGTAAAGCTGGTTTAGACCGCACGGTTCGAATCTTGAAGGCATCAGCAATATGTCTGCACCAGCTGTTATTCTATGAGCTGTTTTAACCGAGAAACCCACCCATCCCCGTGCTTTATCTCGGTATTGGTGCTCCATTCGTCTAAGGACTTCTTCAAGATCCGCTCTACCTGTACCTAACATAACCAGCTGAACATCTTGACTCATCATCCATGGAACCGCCTCAGCTATTAAATCAACACCTTTCTGGTGATCCAATCTTCCGATGAAGGCAATCAGCGGAACATCAGGTCGAACAGGTAAACCGAGCTCTTTCTGCAACGCAGCTTTACATTGCGGTTTACCAATGTGAAGATTCTCCAAGGAATAGTTTGTATACTCATCAGAGTGCAAGTGAATATCAAATTTCGGATTCCATTCTTTTGTATCGATACCGTTCACGATTCCTCTGAATTTCCAGTCGTTTTCGTTTATGATGTTATGTAGACCCCAACCACCTTCTACTGTCTTAACCTCCCAGGAATATCCATGGCTAACAGTGAGAACTCTATCCGCAGCTTTTAGACCAGCAGCGAAAATGTTGAAATGCTCACCTCCCACAGGGTCATATAACTTGAAGCTATCCAAGTAATGGCTCGGTAGATCCACGTAGGAGAAGTCATCTACCGGTCCCCGACCCTAATTTGCCACCAGTAAGTTATCCATTAGAATGAAGTGTAAGTCATTTATGTGGAGTGAAGAATTTACTAACCTGATGGGCAATGTTATGTATAACAAGAACAGATCGTGTGTATATCATTAATCCGTGATCTCGGTAATAGGCTTTCAGGTAAACAGGTAACAACGCAGTGTGCCAATCATTTGCTATGAAAGCCAAATTTCCATCTCCGTAACACACACCTCCACAAGGAACATACCAAGGAACCTGAAAAGATTCCACAGAAACCAAAATTGGAATACAAAGAAAGCAAAGCATTGATTTACTACGGTCATGATCTTGAAGCAGAATTTTACCTCAACCGCAGCCTTACAGAATAAAATCATTCGCTTCAAGATATCCTGGATTCACAAAATAAAGAACTTAGTACAAGTGGATGAATATAATTTTTTTCGTAAAGAACAGAGAGAAATATATAATCTTACAAGTCGGTTTCCACCGTAAATGTTATTACTCAGATGGCGAAACACAGGGCTATCGATGAAAACAAAATCCACACCATCAATATATGCATGGAAGTACGTTACTTCCATATCCTGCAAAAAAGTGTAATCCATATGAAAATATAAATGAAAAGAACACAAAATTCCAATGTCGATACATTAACAGCTTTTGTACCTGCCCGGCCACTTTATATCTCTTTCGCACTCCTACATCTTTGGCTTCGGCATACTCTGCATACCGAGGAACCACAACCTAAAAACGAAAATAAAGAAAATGGTTCAAAAACAAGTTCAAGTTTCGATGTCCATAACCAAACAGAGAACTTATTTGACACAAAAAGGCACTATGTGATAAATATTACCATAACTCTATGTCCACGCCGAGCCAAAGCCTTTGGTAAAGCACCTGCTACGTCTCCAAGTCCACCTATAAAATCTCTAACAGTCTCAGCTTGTGTACTCCAAGAGAAGCCTACTTATGCCACGAGCAAAACAAAACTCACACGATCAAGCAAAGATACATACGAGATGAAATAGTACCTGTTTTGGAAAATGGAGCACATTCTGCTGCTACCAATATCACATTCATGACATTTGCTCCAGCCAGTGGAGGTGGCTTCTCTTCATCCTTCCCACGTTCATTAGTCTCACTACTAGCTTCTTCAGGTGTTTTTTCCTCTTTTGTTTCCATATACTCATCTACCTTTACACTTGATGTTTCAGATGTACTAGTCAGGTAAGATGGTAGTGGGTCTGACCAAAATGCACCGGCGTGAGATTTACTCGGCTTTTCAGGTAGAGTTTTAGGATCAGAAGTTTTCTCAGAAGTTGTCACAGTAGAAGATGGTTTATAAGGAGGATCTTCACTGGAAGCTACTACGCTAGACCAAGGTTTGCCACTAACGACTGCATCAGATTGTTTCTGAGGAGAGTTTTGTTTGCTTTTCTTGAGAGATCCGGTACTAGGAGATAAACTCTTCGCTTCTGGTTCTTTGTTTAAAGATGACTTGCCATTACTGCTTGGACTAACACTACCGTTTCCGTCTTCCTCCATCTTTTCTTTCCTAGTTGCATTAGTATTTACATTAACAGAAGAATCATACTCTTCTTTGGTACCATCATCCAAATCAGGTGTGCTCTCTTTTATAGATGAAACCAACTTCCTCCTTTCAGCAATCTAAAGAGTAACAAGATAGTTAAAGTGAATTAGGCTCATAGTGTCAAAGTTGGACTTTTTCTACTCTAAAGATCTCTAGAAAGCAATTCATTGATCTAATTCTCACATTGAATCATTTCCAAAAGGTAAAATGCTATAAAGAAGGTACCTTTACCAAACCAAAGTTCCAGATAATGAAAAAAAGTTGAGACTTTTGCAGCAAAATCAATCAAACTCAGAAAACCAAATTCAAGGATCGATCTCTACCTGCTTAAGAAGGTTCCTTTGCATATCAAGAACCTTCTTGCTCTTTTCAATTGTTGCTTGAATTGCATCCTCCTGCTCATCTCCACTCGCAGTTTCAGAAGAATCTGGACCTGTCGCTTCAAAACGCCTCTCACACTTCCATCGATGTCCCAAAACGAAGCTCAAGCCACGAAATGAGAGCGACCCAGAAGCGAAATCAGGAGAAGAAACTCGAACAAGTCTCGAATTTCGTAACGAATTGACGCGACGATGAGTCTTGATTTGACATAGAAGAGGAAATGAGCTCTCAGCAACTGATGCCATTAACCTGTTCGACGAATTGCCTCAATGAAATTCCGACAAGTTTCATTCACGAAATTGGACACCTAATTGAGAAAACCCGAACCAAAAGATGAAAGATTTGTCAGAGAGTAGCGAGAGAGACGAGTGGTTTGTGAGTTGTATTTACGGCTATGAGGAATCAAACAAGAACAGTGTCGTGTGTGTGTGTGAGAGTGAGTGAGAGAGATTTTTGCACAAAATGGGGCCACAAAGAGAAATCACCATAGACTCAATACCATCGCGTGATTCATGAGAATATTGTGGAAAAACAAGAAAAATGGTTATGAAAATTTGAGTATTGGATTAGGCAGATGATTATCTGTCGCCACATAATTTGATTTCCTCGAGAATCGTCCAAATTCACATATATCAAGATTCTATAACATGTAATGAAACTTTTCATTTAGTCATAATGTTTTTTATTAGTTTTTTTGGCTGTTTTGGTCACATTATTAGTTTATTAGTTGATTTGACATATTGGGACACCGACCAAAACGTTTTGAAGCAATTCAAATTTCATAAACCATTGCTTTTGAATTTCACGTTTTGAATTTCACATTAAAACACCGTCCAATACTGATGTCCGTAATGCCATCAGTAAGTGATTCATAGAAATAATGATGTTCGTATTGGTTTGCACATAAGGAGAAACAAAAAGAACTCATTAGATGGACAGAAATGAAACCATCTACACTGGACGTGAGGCAAAGGATATGGTCCATACAAACTGTCCCTAAGATGAGAGCTTTCATATGGAAAGCTGCTAGTGATGCAATTCCAGTGGTTAAACTTTTGGAAAAAGAAAGATTAAAGTAAACTCAAGATGTCAGATATGTGAAAATAAAAGAGAGTCTATCAACCATGTTCTTTTTTCATGTTCCTTGGCTAGGCATATTTGGACTATGTCTGCGTTTCCCAATCCTGAAGGAAAGGCGTCAGAGACAATTGATCCGGAGATGGTCACGAACAAGACTCTGTCAACTGGACTGTATTCTTAATGCCCCGATCTACTTCTGTGTTGCTATAAAAGGCAGAGTATCGCAACGTTTTCATGACTTCTTCGAACTTAGTCCGATGGTCCATCTAAAGGTTGTGGTTCCTCCTCTGCTCTCGCCGCATTTTAAACCTAAGAAAGACTTGGTCGATCACAACTTTATAAGAACCCTCAACACGATATGTCATCGATGAAAATTCAACAAAGCATGTTTCGAGAGAAACCGCTGTGGTTTTCCCGAATACATTTTGATCATTGGTGGAGATTTTATATATGGAAAAACAATTGCTCGTCTCAACAGCTACAGTTTCAAAATCTTGTTGTTGTTTCCTCACCATAAGCCATCCCGAAAGATGCTTTCTCTGTGTACTAACTGTTTCTGTCTAACTCGAGTTTACCGTGGAGAAAAGAGAGTTTGGCATTTGCCACATAGTGTCCCTGCCAAATGGGTCAGTTATGACCCAATAACCATTCCTCCCGAGCCTCTTGTTTTGCCTCCGAAGTTTTTGCCTTCTACCAGAAGACGAGCTGTGAGTTGTCGTACCTTTAGACGAACTATGAGGTATCGGATTGTTTGGTCATTGCCAGTGCCGGTCCAATCATTTTGGATGTCATATGCTTATGTGTAAAAAAGTGTCATTTTCGTACATTTTCCAATATCGTAAAATATTAATCTAAATAAAAAAAACATTGTGGGCATGCACCATCACACCCGGGATCGAGTTCTTCCTCCTAGCCTAGTGGCAGGAGATAAAAAAAAAACATTTTGAAGGTTTTGCATCTAATGTGGATGAGGTCATCAAGAAATCGTCTACCTTGTCCAAAAAACTTGGTATAAACTTCATGAGTGTCTTCTCTCTATTTTGATATAACGTGAATTTGGACATTCCTAACTACGAACTTAACGCGTTTTCGGAGCCTTTTGAGTTGTTTTGAGTTGATATTTAGATCCATACTCGAGGATTTGGAACCGCATGCGTACGGGAAGGAGATTCAAGCATTTCGAGCAAAAACCGAAGATCCTGGAATCAGGACCGACCGGTCCACCTCAAGACCGGTCGGTCCACACTCACATGCTCAAGACGTGAAGATTGGTGGTCTCGGGAAACCAGACCGGTCGGTCCACACCAAGGACCGACCGGTCCACTAGAAGCTTTGAAGTTGAAGATGCTTGGCTCGGGAATTGAGACCGACCGGTCCACACCAAGGACCGGTCGGTCCACACACTCACACGTGAAGAATTTCGGTTCTGGAAACTGGACCGACCGGTCCAGATTCCATACCGACCAATCCTTGTCCCAGATTTTTTAGGGTTTTCCTTTTTCTGTTTTATCCTATAAATACCTATTAGTTTGAGACTTTTAGATAGACGTTTTTTTATCACTTTTATTCAGACTTTTAGAGCTTGGAAACAATTGTATTGGGAGAAGATCTCATCACCTTTTGGAGAAGATTTCTGAACCCTATTTGATTTCTCTTTTATTGATTATGTCATCTTTATCAATTGCTTTTGTTATGCTTCCCATGTCTGAGTAGATCTCTAGTTAGGTTTTAGGGTTTTTCGATGGATTTCACAGATTGAATCAGACACAAATAGGTTGCTTATCAATTACCATCTTCATCACTGTTAGGCATAATGCTAGGATTGAACTGGCCATTTAATCACTAGATCTTAGGTTGATACACATTCCGAAAGCTTGTGTATTGCTAGAACTACTGTTGATGAGTAATGCGTTATAACAAGCGGAAGTTTAGTTATAGAGTATTATGAACTGATCAAACCTGAACATTAATGCTTGTCTAGGATAGCCGTGACCAAACGGAAGTTTAGGCACTCGGATCTCTAGGAAAAGTAGTTGTTATCACGGAAGTGTAGCAATTTATAATCGTGTTTTGAGTTTAAGATGCATGCATATTAGAATCTGAATAGTTGTCTGGTTCATGATTGTGATTTCCTGAGAATTCTCTATTACCTAACGCTTTTAATTATCTGAATTTACATCGTTTTTATTCGCTTTCTCGTTATTTTAATTTAATAACAATCACCCATCTTTGTTCCTGCTTAGCTTAGTTTAATAATCTATAATCTGTTGCGTAAGCCATTGGTCCTTGAGGATTCGATCCCTAAATCACTACTTCGTTTGTTGTGCACTTGCAGTAGATTTTATAGGGTTAAAACTTTGTGTATCAAGTTTTTGGCACCGTTGCCGGGGACCATTGTGTTGCCATCAGATTTGATTTGCGAATTTAGTCTAAGCATTTTACTAATTTATTTTTCTTTTTGTTTTTGTTTTTTTGGTTGTGTTTTCAGGTGAATGCAGAGGAGAAGTAACCGCACTGAACCTCTGATTTCACATACTAACGAAGAATTAGACATGCTACAACGGACTAACAGAGCTTAAAGAAACCTCTTGCCAGTCATGGAAGAAGTTGATCAAGCTGATAACGGGGCTGTTCAGGCTGCTTTGTTTGATCAGATAGAGCAGATTCGCACTGCAACTGCAGCAAATGTGCAACTGGCGCAACAGCAGATGCAGCAAATGCAAGAGCAGTTCACTAGGATGATGGCACAGCAGATGCCACCAGCGCAGAATCCTCCACCGTAGAGAGGAATTGGAGAAGAGGACAACGTCCACCAGTACTACCAGAACAGATCAGCCATTCGCGTCCCTGTGATTCAGAGGAATGACTTCGAGATTAAGGCTCAGCAGATTAATCTAGTAGAGAGGCACGTGTTCCATGGGTTGGCTTCTGAAAACCCCATGGATCATATAAAAAGCTTTGAAGAGGTTTGCGAGACGACTAAGGCCAATGGGGTACCTTCTGACTACATCAAGTGTAAGCTGTTCAAGCACTCTCTTGCTGACAAGGCTATGAGGTGGCTCAAGTCACTTCCTCCACACTCTCTTAACGGCTGGGATAAAGCTAAAGCTGCCTTCCTGGATCACTTCTACACGAAGACCAAGACAGCTCAGCTCAGAAGAAGGATCACCAACTTTTCGCAGAAGGGCGGAGAGTCATTCGCTGAGGCTTGGGATAGGTTCAAGGAGTACCTTAGAGAATGCCCTCACCATGGATTTACAGAGAATCAGATACTCAGGACGTTCTACGATGGAGTCACCTGGGATTACAGGATAAATCTTAATTCAGCTAGTAATGGTAATTTCATGACTCAGAGCATTGAAGGAGCTTACAGATTGATCGAGAATATGGCGCAGAGCTCTAGCGATCAGTGTTCTGAATATGATCGGTCGAAGAGGGTCTGCAGTGTTGAGACGCCATCTGCAGCAGAGATAGCAGAGCTGACAGTTGCTAAGATCAGGGACTTTATGCAAGGAAACCATCAGGGAACTAGTATGGTTAGAAATGCTTCAGATGCGATCTGCTATTCAGAGCCAGCTGCATTGGTTTCAGAGGGCACTCATGAGGTTAATTTTGTAGGTGGTCAAGGATTTCAAGGCTACAATGCAGGCTATCAGAGGCAGTATGGACAGAGTTCAGGTTCTGGATACCAAAATCAGAACTAGTACCAGCCTAGACAACAAGCTCCTCCACCTCCAGTTGCTAACCCCAATGACGAGTTGAAGGGTATGATGCAGCTCATGCTTGCTAATCAGCAGAGGGTCTCCACTGACATCACGAACATTAATGGGCGACTAGAAGCTGTGACCACTCATCTGAAGATGCTTGACACTCAAGTGGCGCAGCAAGCAGAAGCTGTTAAACGACAGCAAGGACCTCTTCCGGCTAAAGGAGAGCAGAATCCAAGGAGAGAGTGTAACGCCATTTCTGTAAGTAAAGTCGATGAAAGGGTCGTTTCTGCTACTGATTTAGATACAGCAAAAGGGAATTCTTCAGCAGAGGAACCGACCGGTCGGTCCACTCATGGACCGGTCGATCTGGAATCGGGACAAGACCAGTCATTGGTCTCTGGAAAGTGGACCGGTCGGGCACCAGGGAGACCGGTCGGTCCTGTTGACAGCCCGCCGATTCGCGCTTATGTTCCCAAGGCACCTTACCCTGTTTGTCCTAGGGAGTCTCAGGAGTGCAATGTTGTATTACAGAACGGGACAGTGAAAAAGCTTGGGGATCCTGGTCGCTTTGAACTTTCTGTCCAGATCGACTCTACAGTTTTCTCTCGTTCCCTCTGCGACTCAGGCTCTAGTGTCAACATCATGCCATACTCCGTAGCACAACAATTGGGTTTTAAAGATTTCAGTCTTACTAAGTTTTCTTTAAAATTTGCTGATTGTTATGTTAAACGTCCTGTAGGCGTTCTTGAGGACGTACAGCTTCTAATTGGTAGTGTTTCTGTCCCTGCAGATTTCGTGGTGCTTGACCAACCTGAAGAACCAGGAGATCCTCTCATCCTGGGAAGACCGTTCCTTTGCACAGTTGGTGCAAGGATCGATCTAAGGCATGGATGCATTGATCTCCAGCTGGGAGACACTGAGCTGAAATTTGAAATGGACAAGCTGCTGAAGAAGCCTGAAATTGATGACCCAGGTGACATCACTGATCAAATCAAAGAGGAACGTGCCCGAGCATATCTTCCTAACACCACCATCACAGAAGGTACCGTGAACACTCCTGCGGATCCACCTGATCCACCTTGAAAGGCACACACGTCGAGCTAACGACGTTAAACAAAGCGCTTGGTGGGAGGCAACCCACTTGTAAGTGTAAATACAAGCTTTCATCTTTCATTTTTTTTTTTTTTCAGTTTTACCTTTGTTTTTGTTTTTCTCTTTGGTTTTCCTTAGGAATTTTCGTCACAGTACTTTGGACAGAGCCCCAGACGTTCGGATCGGTCGGTCCCTAACAGGACCAGTCGGTCCAATTGGTTACAAGGAACGGCCACGGACTCTGGAATCATGACCGGTCGGTCTCCCACACATACCGGTCGATCCTCTCAGCATCCCGCAGACCGGTCGGTCCCTTTACCTGTCATGGTTCCATGCGTCACTGATATATCATGGTTTTTACCCGATTTTAACCATGATATAACCGGGTTTATATTAGTATTTGTGGTATTTTGTATGTATTTTGCAGTGTTTTGCAGGAAATGGTCATTTAGAGCTTAATGGAAACATTTGGAGCATTTTGGACCATTTTGGAGTTGAAGAGATACAAGTGGAATAGGGACCTTTAAAAGGTCCCTGTCGATCGACAGTTGTACATATGTGTCGATTGACGGAGCATTTTAAAGACGAAGAAAATATCCATAGACGCCCTCGTGTCGATCGACATATTGTTTGTGTCGATCGACGGTGGCTCTGTAAACCTAATTTTACCACTTGTATAAATACTTTTAACTCGTTTTTACTTAAGGACACACTGTTTTATTAAGGAGGTAGAGAGAGAAAGAGAGACTTTTGGAGAAACTTTGAGAAGATCTACATGTTCTTGAGATTCAAAGACTTCAAACCCTTTTGTATCATCTACTCTTACTCTTTAATGCAATCTTATTCAGTTAATATGATTTCATCATCTATTTCTGAGTAAATCACTTGTTAGGTTTTGGGATTTCTTGGGTTATGACTAGAAATCATTGAAATTGCATATTTGTTAAGGTTTATCCGTAGGTTCTTCATTTAAACTATTATTAATGCTTGATTCTTGCTTGATCATCTCGAATCTCGATCTTAGGATTGTTGATTAGCCACGACAGTGGGATTAATAACCTGAACTAGTTTAAATGGGCAAAGTTACTTATTCGCAAAGAAATTTGGTTTAGGGGCTTTGTGAACATATCGAGCTCGTACTAAATGCTTGTTTAGATTCGACGAATTCGCAAAGAAATTTGGGATTCGAGGATCTAAAGATAGATAGCCTTCGTAACGACAGTTAGCTGGCTATATTTTCGTGTTTGAGTTCTAGAACGGCACTTAATTGAACCTTGACAATTGTTATATATTGATTTCGAATCATTACCTAAAGAATTTCCATGACCTAGCTTTCATCTCTTTAAGTATTTAATCAACCCATCTTTCGTTTACTTGTTTTATAAACTGTTTTTACTCTTACAATCGTTTTACTTAGCAAAATCTGATTACCGAGATTGATTGTGTATTCTAACTCCCTGTGGATTCGATCCTTAAATACTACGATGATCTCTTTGTTTGAGCGAGTGGTTCTAGGGTAAATTTGAGCCCGCATCAAATTTTGGCGCCGTTGTCGGGGAGTTAAATTTACCATTCAATTCAAGTTACTAAGATTTTGTCTAAGTCTTTTATTTTTACTTTTGATACGTAACTTGCTCTTTTCTCTTTGTGTTTGTGTGTTTCAGGTGTATGCCTAATCGTGTAACCAGGAGCAATCGAAACGAAGAGCTAGTCGATCTCATTCCTGAGATTGGAAAGTTAGAGCGAGCAACGAGAGCGGCCAAGATGATGAACAACAGAGTTATCTTGCTCCGTGGTGCAGATGGAACCATCACGGACCATCAAGGACGGAAATACAACGCTGAGGGACAGCGTATTGAGGATGATGGAACCGTGATAGAAGAGGAGCAACAAGACGAGCAACAAGACGAGCCAGCTGGGCATGAGCGAACATTGAGGGAGCACTATAGGCCTCAGGAGTTCTACACCAACCGAGCCGCTATTAGACCTCCTTCCTTCCCTAGGAATGACTTCGAGCTAAAGCCGGCTTACTTCTCTTTGGTGGCTCAACACCAATTCCATGGCCTTCCTTCAGAGCATCCCATGGACCATATCGAGATGTTTGAGGACTTAGCGTCCAGCATCAAAGCGCATGGGGTTCCCGAAGACTACCTTTTCTGCAAGCTTTTCCCGTATTCACTGAGCGGAGAGGCAGCTTACTGGCTAAAGCAGTTAGCCCCCGGTTCTTTAACTACGTGGGAGGACACGAAGAACGCTTTTCTCGTCAACTTCTTCGATGAGACAAGGTCTGAGGAGCTAAGGATGAAGATCTCGACATTCAGACAAGGACCTACCGAAGCATTTAAGGATGCCTGGGTAAGATTCAAATCTTACCAAAGAGATTGCCCTCATCACGGTTTTACGCCTGTGCAGTTGTTGGGAATCTTCTTCAGAGGAATCGATTGGAGGCATCAAATGTCGTTGGATTCTGCGAGTAGGGGAAACTTCAACACCAATGTTCCAAGTGATGCGTTGGCACTCATCGAGAACATGGCTTCAAGCAGCAGTACGAAGAACATAGACTACGAGAGAAAGCAGCTTGGCAAGGGCTCAGATGGAGGTAAGATGGCCAAGATGGAAGCCAAGCTAGACTCGATGCATAACTTGCTAGTGGGAAAGAAGCAAGTGCAGTTTGCTTAAGAAGTAGAGACCTTCATTCGAGATGAAGAAGAGAATGAAGAGGACTGCAACTACGTCGGTGGTAGTGGATTTCAGGGACAGAGGTTCGGTAATCAGTAGGGTAACAGAAAATACGGTGGAAACAACTACAGTGGAAACAACCAAAGATCTACATTCACCGGAAATTAAGCCACGCCTAGCTACACCAAACCGCAGTTCCAGAATACGGATTATCAGAAACCCTATCAGAGCAGCTTCACTAGGAATTATGGTTCCTCTTCTTACCAAACTCCACCTCCTAAGTCGTCGGATAACAAGACGGAATCGATGCTAGAGCAAATTCTGGAGGGTCAACAAAAGATGACGGTGAACTTCAATGGCAAAATCGATGCCTTGTACACTGATTTGAATGGAAAGATTGAGGCTATAAATCTTCATGTGAGGAAGCTAGACACTCAAGTCGCTCAAACCGCCGAGAACTCGAGGAGACAAGAAGGATTCCTTCCTTCTAGAACGGATGCTAACCCGAAGCATTCCGTTGCAGCCATCACAACGAGGAGTGGAAAGGTTATCCAAAGGCCTGAGTTGAAGAAAGGACTTGGTAATAAAAATTTTGATGAGTTTGGAGATTTTGATGAGAATGAAATTCGAGAAGAAGGTCATCCGTCGATCGACATATCTGACCGTCGATCGACACAGCCAAGCTAAGTTTTGGCAGAAGGTCCAGTGACGATCGACAAAAGGAAGAATGTGGTCGATACAAGAACATCAGATCCATGTCGATTGACAGGACCTACAATCGTCGATCGACACGAGACCCCCAGAACGATTTCTCCTTTAAAATTGTCGGATAATCCAGTGGAGAGAGTGTACATACCCAAGGTACCTTACCCGAAGAGTCAGAAGAGATCTAAGCAAGAGCTTGAGGATGCAAGATGCAAGTCCATCATAGACAAGCTAGTGTTGGAACTTCTGTTTGTCGAAGCCGTTAAACTCAGTCCCGTGATACGACGGTATGTCAAGAAGATGGTGACCAAGAGTTGGGGCATTGAGGAAACAGTGGCTATGATTTCTGAACAAGTAAGCGCAGTGATTCAGAACAGGATCCCAGAGAAACTAACGGATCCGGGAAGCTTTGTTTTGGATTGTTATATCTTCAAGGATAGATTTCTGCGGTCTCTCTGTGATCTAGGTTCAGGCATCAACCTCATGCCACTTTCAGTTGCGGTGAGTCTTGGGATGACGGATTACCAATCCACTAGGATCTCTCTTATCTTAGCGGATAGGTCAGTTAGGATTCCAGAAGGAGTACTAGAAGATGTTCCAATCAAGGTTGGGAATTGTTTGATTCCGACTGACTTTGTGGTTTTGCAATACAACGAGGAACCCAAGGATCCTCTTATCTTGGGTAGGCCCTTTTTAGCCACAGCCGGTGCCATGATTGATTGTCAAGGGGGTAGCATCACTTTAAGAGTAAGTGGTCTCGAGATGAAGTTCGAGATGGACAAGCTTATCAAGAGGCCTACCATAGATGGACACACCTTCTACGTAGACACTCTCACCGACCTTGCACAGGAAGTTTTCAATGAGAATCATCCCATTGATCCCTTGGAAAGGACTTTGGTTAACTCTGTGCAAGAGAAAGAACAGTTTGATAATGATGCGAGGGGTTATGCTAGGATGATGGATGCTAGCAAGGAAAGGAAGCACTTGGTTGCTAGTTCTAGTTTGGGGGAGGCTTCATCGAAAGCTCCACAAATCAGTGATTGGAGTGAACAAAAAGCTCCAAAGCTTGAGCTCAAGCCACTTCCCACCGGGCTAAGGTACGCCTTTCTTAGACCTAATTCTACTTACCCCGTGATTGTCAATTCTTCTTTGAACAATCCAGAGCTCGCCTTACTGCTGAGCAAGCTGCGAAAGTTTCGCCCAGCTCTCGGCTATTCTCTTGATGATATTGCAGGTATCTCTCCGGACTTGTGTATGCACAAGATTCACCTTGAGGATGAGAGCAAATCATCGGTTGAGCATCAAAGGAGACTTAACCCAAACTTGCAAGAGGTTGTCAAGAAGGAGATCTTGAAACTCCTAGAAGCTGGAATCATCTATCCCATTTCGGATAGCGTTTGGATCAGTCCAGTGCATGTGGTACCAAAGAAAGGAGGTGTTACAGTAGTAAAGAACGAGAAAGATGAGCTAATTCCGATGAGGACTGTAACTGGTCATCGGATGTGCATAGATTATAGGAAGCTAAACGCGGCCACAAGGAAGGACCATTTCCCGTTACCCTTCATCGACCAGATGCTAGAGCGTTTAGCAAAGCACCCCTACTACTGTTTCCTCGATGGATATTCTGGGTTCTTTCAAATCCCCATCCATCCAGATGACCAAGAGAAGACAACGTTTACTTGTCCTTATGGCACTTTTGCATACCGCAGAATGCCATTTGGACTTTGTAATGCTCCAGCTACATTTCAACGGTGTATGATTTCCATCTTCACCGACATGATTGAGCAATATATGGAGGTCTTCATGGATGACTTCTCGGTCCACGGTGATTCATTCAAGGATTGCTTGGACAACCTAGAGAAAGTGCTCGCTCGATGCGTGGAGAAGCACTTGGTGCTTAATTGGGAGAAATGCCATTTCATGGTGCAAGAAGGAATTGTGCTTGGCCATCGAGTTTCCGCGGATGGTATTGAGGTGGACCGTGCCAAGATTGAAGTGATGATGAGTCTTCAACCGCCAACTACGGTTAGGGAGATTCGTAGTTTCCTTGGCCATGCTGGATTCTACAGGAGGTTCATCAAGGACTTCTCAAAGATTGCTCGACCACTCACCACATTGCTCTGTAAGGACATCAAATTTGATTTTGATTCTGATTGTTTAAATGCTTTTACACAGATTAAACAGGCTTTGGTGAGTGCCCCGATAGTGCAACCTCCCGATTGGGATTTACCTTTCGAGGTAATGTGCAATGCAAGTAATTACGCGGTTGGGGCAGTGTTAGGGCAAAAGAAGAACAAGAAACTTCATGCAATCTACTATACTAGTAGAACGCTAGACGAGGCTCAAAGGAACTACGCAACTACTGAAAAGGAGTTGTTAGCCGTCGTTTTTGCCTTCGAGAAGTTTTGCTCCTACCTAATTGGAGCCAAGGTTATAGTGCACACGGATCATTCAGCATTAAAGTACTTAATGCAAAAGAAAGACGGTAAACCGAGGTTGTTGAGGTGGATCCTCCTTCTACAAGAGTTCGATATAGAGGTGAAGGACAAAAAGGGAGTCGAGAACGGTGTAGCAGATCATCTTTCGTGCATTCAGATAGAAGAAAGTGTACCAATCGATGATTACTTCCCAGAGGAAAGTGTACACTTCATTGAGATTGGATCGCAAGGGGCTACACCGGAAAATTGGCTAAGTGTTGGGGCAGAGCATTCGCCGTCGATCGACAAGCTTCTATGTCGATCGACAGGGAGCTCACTGTCCGAAAATTTAAATGATGCACATGGACCGTCGATCGACACAACCCTTATATGTCGATCGACAATGGGTGATCAGATGGGACTCCATGAGTTGAACGCGGTCGCAGAGAGCGATAGGCCTTGGTTCAGTGACATAGCCAATTACCTTACTGCAGAGACTACACCGGATGATCTCAAAGGCTATGAGAAGAAGAAATTTATGAGAGAACTTCGGAGGTACTTTTGGGACGAGCCGTATCTATACCGACATTGTTCGGATGGGCTTTATCGGAGATGCATTGCGGAGAGCGAAGTTCAAGATGTGCTCTATCACTGTCACAGTTCAGAATATGCAGGGCACTTTGCCACGTTCAAGAGAGTGTCCAAGGTTCTTCAAGCGGGTTTCTGGTGGCCCTCGATGTTTAAGGATGCAAATGAATTTATACTGCAATGTGATGCCTGCCAGAGGCGAGGAAAGATTAGCAAGCGATATGAGATGCCGCAAAACTTCATCCTCGAGGTTGAAGTATTTGATTGTTGGGGCATCGATTTCATGGGTCCATTCCCATCCTCTTATGGGAATGAGTACATATTAGTCGCGGTGGACTATGTCTCCAAATGGGTGGAGGCAATTGCTAGTCCGAAGAACAACGCTGCGGTCGTCATTAAGTTGTTTAAGACCATCATCTTCCCGAGATTTGGAGTGCCACGAGTAGTCATTAGTGATGGTGGGACACATTTCATAAACAAGATATTCTCTAAACTCTTAGAGAAATACGGTGTTCACCATCGCGTGGCGAGTCCTTACCACCCACAGACGAGTGGTCAAGTGGAAGTGTCGAATAGGCAGATCAAGGCAATCCTTGAGAAGACGGTAAGTGTCACGAGGAAGGATTGGTCTACAAAGCTAGACGATGCGCTTTGGGCTTATAGGACTGCTTACAAGACTCCTCTAGGCACCACTCCTTTCCATCTGCTTTATGGAAAAGCATGTCATCTACCGGTGGAACTCGAGCATAAGGCAGCTTGGGCGGTAAAGCATTTCAATTTCGACATCAAGCCCGCCGCAGAACGGAGATTGATTCAGTTGAACGAACTGGATGAGATTCGACTTCATGCCTACGAGAACTCCAAGCTGTACAAGGAGAGGACAAAGGCGCACCATGACAAGAAGATAATCTCCAGGAGCTTCGAGCCCAACGACCAGGTATTGCTATACAACTCGCGTTTACAACTTTTTCCTGGTAAATTGCGTTCTCGTTGGTCAGGTCCGTTCACGATCAAGGAGGTTAGACCACATGGAGCTGTGGTGTTAATCGCAAAAGACGGAAAGGAGTTCACGGTTAACGGCCAAAGGGTAAAACATTACTGGGCGGAAGCCAAAATTCCGGAGGGACACATGGTACCCTTGGATGATGCACCCGAAGTCTGAGCTTCAACAGAGTCGAGCTAACGACTGAAAACAAGCGCTAAATGGGAGGCAACCCATTTGTAAGTAAGTATATACTTTTGTTTTTCACTAACTTTTGTTTTTATGTTTGATTTTTGAAAGGGAAAACCAAGGAAATTCCTCTCTGTCGATCGACAGGAATCTTTAGAATTCCCTTGTCGATCGACACGGGCAGCAGATTACACGAGGTAAGTGGTTTTTAACCTGATTTTGCATCTTCTTCTTCATTTCATCTTCTCTAAAAATCGCAAAACTTTTCCCAAACCCTAGAATTTTGAAATCTTGACCAAATCGATTGATTTTTGAGCCTAATCCACTTGGATTTTCCTCCTCTAGTCGATTCTCTCATTCGTTTTCGAAATCAACCAAGGTATGTCTCTCTTTTCTCGATTTTCATTCCGATTTTATTAAGAAAAGTGATGAGTTTTATGGTTGAGTTGGTTCGAATCTTATGTTGTTAATACTTCCATTACACTTTTAGGGTAATTTCGAACCAATTACATACTTCAGTTGTGTTGATTTTGTTAATTAGGGTTTGAACTTTAGAAATTTGGGGGTTTTTGAATATGTTTTGATTTGGTGGGAATCGTGGCTATTTGGAGAACAATAGGGCTTAATAGAGATGTTAGGAGTTGTCTTGCATCTGATTTTATCGAAATTGTGTGTTGGAATTGCTTGATTGTTTCTCGTATGCAGAACTGGGACAGTAGCCTCTCTGTCGATCGACAGATGTTTGTGTCGATCGACAGGTAAGTGACTGTCCATTTTGTTGGTTCTTTCTAACTTCCTCTGCTCGTTTTTTTTGTGATTTTATTTTGCAGATGGGACGTACGACTGATAAGAGCACGGGCAAACGACCAAGGACCGATGATGGTTCGAGCTCTCAAGCTCCACCACCCACTTACGAAATCCATCGTGGGGCCAAACCAAAGTGGCCAAGAGAGGAGCACAAAAGGATTGATGCTGAGTTTGAGTCGCTAAAGAGGGGAGTAACGTTGAAGTCGGTATTGACAAGCCACGAAATTGAAAAAGAGGGGAATCTAGCCGCTTGGGACGATTATAACTCCCTCCTCTACAACGAGTGGCTCAAGGTCCCAATAGCGACAACCAAGTTCATCGATAGGCTGTCGTTATCTCATCTGAACATTGAGGATGAGGTGAAGAATTTGGTTGAGGAAATGTGTTTGACGAAATTGGTGAACGGACCATCAATCATGTATCCCGACCTTGTCCGCCAATTCTTCGCCACGGTTAAGCTATTCAGCGAAGCAGGACCTCAAGATGACAAGCTCGATCCGAGGCACTTCTACATGAGTTTCTTGTGCAACGGGAAGCGGCACAAGATGAGTGCCTTAACCGTTTGCAGAGCCTTTGGGTTAACGGAGGTTCCACTTGTCAGTTTGCCGAAGGATATTGCTGGCGGCGTCCAAACATTGTGGAGTGAGATTGGCACCGGCCCTTATGAAGTGGGGAGTTCTGCACAAGCCGATGTGCGTCATCCGATTGCCCGATATTTGCTTCGGTTGCTTTCCTCCACTATCGTATGCAAGGTAGAGCCGGTGAAGGTCAGGACTCACGAGTTGGTCTTACTTTCCTATGCTTTGAGAGGCATCGTTCACAACGACATTTGGGATGCAACAACACCAAACATGGGAATGGTGTTGATGGAGTACCTCTACGGGCTCAAGCATACTCCCCTCTCTCTCACTAATTTCGGTAAGAAACAATTACCGGTGGGAAGCATCCTCACTCCCATCTTCACGAGATGCAAGGTCTCTACGACTGGATATACGGAAGAGACTAGCATTGCAGATGTGGACTTGGACCATATGAGGAACGCTCACTGGATCACGCGTGAGCATCCGGTACATTGGGTCTTCCCGGTTGCAAATGGACAAAAGAGAAAGGTGGCGATTAGGGATGTGAAGGATTTCATGCAGGTTACTAATGACCCTTCGCTTATCTTTTTCAATCCGCCTGAGGAAGTTCTTAAGCCCATGGGGCCTACGAGGAAGCTCACCACACGAGGTGGAGCTAGCACTTCCCAAGCACAGCCCGAGCAGGCACCGGATCAGACGCCTCAGCATGAGCATCGCTTTCCGAGTCTCCCAGCGGGCTTGATGGACGACGACCCGCGTTTGAGCTGGATTGCAAAGGCTTTAAAGTCGACATGGGATGCAATGTCGTGCAAGTCCGACTGTATCCGTCCCCGCACACCGTCTCCGTGCAACACACCATCACCAGAGCACCATGCCGATGAGGAGGAGGCCTAGTTACCTTCCTCCATTCTGCTTTATCTCATTTTCGGTTTTTCCTCTTTTAAGACTTTGTTAGGAATTTCAAAAACTTTGCATTTAAATTTCGGATTTTTGTTGGAATTTCAAACTAAAAGTGAACTCGAATTTCCATTTAAGGATTGCGTTATGTTTTCCCGTTGATTGTTTGTTGGATAGCTGTAGATGCAGGTTTCGAACATCGAACCCAACACTTTTTGAAAAATCTACAATTGAGCAAAATTGGACAGTGGCTCATCTGTCGATTGACATGAACCATTGTCGATCGACATGGGCACAAAATTTGAGTTTTACAACATCTCAACGGTCAAGGCAGAAGGTCATCTGTCGATCGACATGAACTAATGTCGATCGACAGGAATCCTAAAAATGGTAAATTCTCAACTTTTTCGATCAAGTTCACATATCGTTTGACTTATTTTGCCAATCTCGGGCTTGATAACACTGGGGACAGTGTTAGTTAAGTCTGGGGGAGGGAACTACTAACGTATTTCTTTTTGTTTTGGTTTTGACTCAAATTTTTTGGAAAATTTTTTGTTTTATCGAGTCAAAACTAGTAGAATTTTTTTTTTTGTATTGGTTTAGTGAATGTCTTTTTCAGCGTGTGACCATTCCTCCAGGGCCAGTTTTAGGGTTAGACTAATGAAAAATCCTAGGATCGACCGGTCGACTAGAAACATCCGCTACTTCCAGTATAATCCGCTAAGTCAGAGCTATTGCACGATTCTCCTTGGGATCGATGTCCATTGAGCTTGACTCCTCATTCGTACCTAATAAATGCAACCTCCTGTTGATAGTAATGGTACTCCTCTCCCCATATAAAAAGAAAAAAATATATATATACATATATAAAATATTACTAGGATTGGGGTGAAATGATAGTTCTCAAGTACAAGATAAGGAGTAAATCCAATGAATCTGTACTCGAGATGATCACCCAGCTCAAAGCAGCAGCCTGAGTCCCCTAAAAAGGATGTTGAAAGACGAGCAATCTCACGAGCCTGTCTCCTCACAAGGAACAATCGTAGTGAGTCACGACCCTGTCTCCTAACAAGGAACAACATTAGTGAAATATGCACTGCTTTGAGTTCAAACAATCACAAAATAATATGTATATATAAATATAGAACGAAATAAGTCTGGGGGAGAGAAAGAAAGAGTACCAAGTGTTGTATAGGTTGATTTATCACGGTACAAGTATGGGAATGAGTCTAGAAGGTTCATGGCATTGAGATCATTGAGGGCAAGCGATGAAGACTAACGGATTATGCTGTGAAGTGGTGAGTGAATTTGGAAAACCACGTTTGTCTACGGAGAAGTACATGGTGGTCTGATTTTGGTTGGTTCTAAATCATGTGGTTCACTAGCTGAAAAGGTATGTTCTGTGTTTTCAACTTTTTCGCATTCTTAGTTTATGATTTTGCTTGAGGACAAGCAAACGCTAAGTCTGGGGGAGTTGATATATCATGGTTTTTACCCGATTTTAACCATGATATAACCGGGTTTATATTAGTATTTGTGGTATTTTGTATGTATTTTGCAGTGTTTTGCAGGAAATGGTCATTTAGAGCTTAATGGAAACATTTGGAGCATTTTGGACCATTTTGGAGTTGAAGAGATACAAGTGGAATAGGGACCTTTAAAAGGTCCCTGTCGATCGACAGTTGTACATATGTGTCGATTGACGGAGCATTTTAAAGACGAAGAAAATATCCATAGACGCCCTCGTGTCGATCGACATATTGTTTGTGTCGATCGACGGTGGCTCTGTAAACCTAATTTTACCACTTGTATAAATACTTTTAACTCGTTTTTACTTAAGGACACACTGTTTTATTAAGGAGGTAGAGAGAGAAAGAGAGACTTTTGGAGAAACTTTGAGAAAATCTACATGTTCTTGAGATTCAAAGACTTCAAACCCTTTTGTATCATCTACTCTTACTCTTTAATGCAATCTTATTCAGTTAATATGATTTCATCATCTATTTCTGAGTAAATCACTTGTTAGGTTTTGGGATTTCTTGGGTTATGACTAGAAATCATTGAAATTGCATATTTGTTAAGGTTTATCCGTAGGTTCTTCATTTAAACTGTTATTAATGCTTGATTCTTGCTTGATCATCTCGAATCTCGATCTTAGGATTGTTGATTAGCCACGACAGTGGGATTAATAACCTGAACTAGTTTAAATGGGCAAAGTTACTTATTCGCAAAGAAATTTGGTTTAGGGGCTTTGTGAACATATCGAGCTCGTACTAAATGCTTGTTTAGATTCGACGAATTCGCAAAGAAATTTGGGATTCGAGGATCTAAAGATAGATAGCCTTCGTAACGACAGTTAGCTGGCTATATTTTCGTGTTTGAGTTCTAGAACGGCACTTAATTGAACCTTGACAATTGTTATATATTGATTTCGAATCATTACCTAAAGAATTTCCATGACCTAGCTTTCATCTCTTTAAGTATTTAATCAACCCATCTTTCGTTTACTTGTTTTATAAACTGTTTTTACTCTTACAATCGTTTTACTTAGCAAAATCTGATTACCGAGATTGATTGTGTATTCTAACTCCCTGTGGATTCGATCCTTAAATACTACAATGATCTCTTTGTTTGAGAGAGTGGTTCTAGGGTAAATTTGAGCCCGCATCTGTCACCCACCCGCCCTTTCCCTCTAACATGATGCGCCAATCACTCCCGTGCCCAAAGTTCTGCTGACAAAGATTAGATTTTCTTTTCTTTTCTTTTACTTTTCATTTTATTTTCTTTCTTTTAATAGTCTTTCCTTTGGATTTATTTTCACACCGGGTCGGTGTGAAGTAAGTCTGGGGGGAAGTACTATTCGTACTAATTATGTTTATTTTCTTATTTTCAGTTTTATTTAAACCTTTGTGCTATGAATGCGATTCTAGGACCACATGATGCTTGCTAACATTCTGTTTTTAGATTAACAGTGACTAACCAAAGCTATAGGAAGATTAAAAATGCCCTAGGCGGATCAGTGTTACCAGAAGGCTCCCGTCTCCTTGAAAGCTAACGCTGACACTTTTATACTAATCTGTTTTTCTTAACTCAGAGAATTCGAAATCGCATAAGCAGTAACAACCACGTTAGGAGTCCTATCCTTTTTCAAACACTATCCTCTCTTCATGACTCCTAATGGCCAAACTCATTTTTAGTCTGGTACCACACCCTCACCCTTACCTTTCTTTCAAGCCTCATGCATTCTGTCCAAGACATTGACATGCACTCAAGCGCAAAAACTCTGGAGACGTAGTCCGGCCAGCTGATCATTCTAAAGACCTTCCGGTACACTTATCAAACTTTCTGCTTAGGATTTTGTTAAATAATTTCATTTATTTATTTATTTTTTGTTTTTTTTATCATTGTGCTTAGACAAAAAGCTAGAACTGATCCCCAGCTGTTTTTTTTTTTTTAAAAAAAAAAATGCTGAAAGGGATCAGAATAAAGCTTAGATTTTAAAAGAATATCTATTAAGCACATTTCCGTTTCTTGTTCTCCGCATTATTTCTTTAGAGAAGCAGAAAGTTAGTTTTTATAAAAGAATAGAAGGTCTTAAGTTTGAGAAGCTGTGCATCATCCTTGAATTTAGCTCTCTCGTGGTTTTGCGCCATGACTTGCATTCGGCCGCGACTGAGGTTAGCCTAAACACTTTCATACCACCACTAAATATCCCAAAACCATAACCCTTATGCGACGGACATTTCCCTCTGGTAAGATTTCTGGACCCTGGTATATAGTCGCTGAGACATAGGAACTTGAGTATGGTAACATTGCTATGTATTTTGCAAAGTACATGAAGTACCATCTTGGTTTTTTATCTGTTTATGAGTTTTCAGGGTTGTTAGCATTACATCTGTGGGGTCCTAAAGGATTGCATTCAGCTCACAAAGGTTAGTTGGTTTTTATAGCTTCCTTGAACTTATTTCTAGTTTGTCTTCACTTGAGGACAAGCAAAGATCTAAGTCTGAGGGAGTTGATATAACGTGAATTTGGACATTCCTAACTATGAACTTAACGCGTTTTCGGAGCCTTTTGAGTTGTTTTGAGTTGATATTTAGATCCATACTCGAGGATTTGGAACCGCATGCGTACGGGAAGGAGATTCAAGCATTTCGAGCGAAAACCGAAGATCCTGGAATCAGGACCGACCGGTCCACCTCAAGACCGGTCGGTCCACACTCACATGCTCAAGACGTGAAGATTGGTGGTCTCGGGAAACCAGACCGGTCGGTCCACTAAAAGCTTTGAAGTTGAAGATGCTTGGCTCGGGAATTGAGACCGACCGGTCCACACCAAGGATCGGTCGGTCCACACACTCACACGTGAAGAATTTCGGTTCTGGAAACTGGACCGACCGGTCCAGATTCCATACCGACCAATCCCTGTCCCAGATTTTTTAGGGTTTTCCTTTTTCTGTTTTATCCTATAAATACCTATTAGTTTGAGACTTTTAGATAGACGTTTTTTTATCACTTTTATTCAGACTTTTAGAGCTTGGAAACAATTGTATTGGGAGAAGATCTCATCACCTTTTGGAGAAGATTTCTGAACCCTATTTGATTTCTCTTTTATTGATTATGTCATCTTTATCAATTGCTTTTGTTATGCTTCCCATGTCTGAGTAGATCTCTAGTTAGGTTTTAGGGTTTTCGATGGATTTCACAGATTGAATCAGACACAAATAGGTTGCTTATCAATTACCATCTTCATCACTGTTAGGCATAATGCTAGGATTGAACTGACCATTTAATCACTAGATCTTAGGTTGATACACATTCCGAAAGCTTGTGTATTGCTAGAACTACTGTTGATGAGTAATGCGTTATAACAAGCGGAAGTTTAGTTATAGAGTATTATGAACTGATCAAACCTGAACATTAATGCTTGTCTAGGATAGCCGTGACCAAACGGAAGTTTAGGCACTCGGATCTCTAGGAAAAGTAATTGTTATCACGGAAGTGGAGCAATTTATAATCGTGTTTTGAGTTTAAGATGCATGCTTATTAGAATCTGAATAGTTGTCTGGTTCATGATTGTGATTTCCTGAGAATTCCCTATTACCTAACGCTTTTAATTATCTGAATTTTCATCGTTTTTATTTGCTTTCTCGTTATTTTAATTTAATAACAATCACCCATCTTTGTTCCTGCTTAGCTTAGTTTAATAATCTATAATCTGTTGCGTAAGCCATTGGTCCTTGAGGATTCGATCCCTAAATCACTACTTCGTTTGCTGTGCACTTGCAGTAGATTTTATAGGGTTAAAACTCTGTGTATCATATTTTATTCAAATGATTTCGTCCTCCAGGCAATAGAAGTTTTGAAGAATATGCTAGGTTGAATCACTTAGTTTTATGGATGTAAAGAGTTTTGGATTTTCATCTAATTTTTATGAGTTTTGGATTTTCATCTAAGTTTAGTTTTATGGATGTACTTATTCTGATTACAATGTTATTAAGTTTTATGAGTTTTGGATTTTCATCTAAGTTTTATGAGTTTTGGATTTTCATCTAATGTACTTATTTTTATTCTAATTAACTGGTCTTAAACATTGACTAATAATAAGAAAAGAGATGTACTAATAATACTCTAAAATTTTGCATGTGCAAATATATATATATATATATATCTCTCTAAATCATATTATATCCTCTCCGAAGAACTGCACTTTCTAATCCTTATCAACTTTTCTTTCTCTTTTCTTCCTCCTCCTCCTTCCATTACCTCGCAACACTGTCTCCTCGGTGCCTATCAACAAAAACAACAAAATGTAAAGACAACTTCAAATCCAAAACTTGCACAAAATGTTAATTCAATAGGATGAATAAAAAAACACTAACCTTAATTTTCAAATGAATAATTAACATGTTTGCTTAGAGAAGGCCCATAAATATTAAAAAGAACATTTAAAAATTAAAATCTTATGAATAATATTATTGTAGAAAAAGTTTATAATTTCTTTTTATTATAGCTATAATAAAAATTTAACTAAAAAAACCTAGTTTATCCTCTGGACCGGGCTGGTCATATGTTTTTTTTAGTTATATATTTTTTTATTAGTTTTTTTTTGCTTTTTTGGTCACATTATTAGTTTATTATTTGATTTGATATATTGGGACATCGTCCAAACGTTTTGAAGCAATTCAAATTTCATAAACCATTGCTTTCAATTTCACATTTAAACATGAAAATGTTTTATGGTAAAAATTATTTTTTGGATTTTAGTTTTGTAAAGAATACTGAACTTTTTTTAAATGAGCATTCTTGAACCATACAAACACGTTTTCTTTTGTTGTTGTTAAAGATAAGAAACGTCTTTTGAAGCCAGTAAAGTAAATAAAGATTTTGGTTAATGAGAAACAAACATAAACATAATTAATATAATACAACTATTATACGTTTTAAAAATATACAATTAATAAGTTAATAACATTTAGTTAAGTACTCTATATATATAGACATTTATTTTTTCTGACAAATTAAAGAACAGCTTATTCCCAAGAAAACAATCACATTTTTTTCTGAGAAAAAAAAAACACATCACATTTTAACGCAAACAAACCATAAGAATCATCAAACTCGCCGAGAGATTTTTTCATTTTTAAAATCTCTTAATTAGGAGCACGACACGTCTTACGGATCTCCCCGGCCCGACCGGTAAGAACTCCGATCCGACCCATTTTCACCATAGAGACACCAAAGTCATGAAAGAACGTTGACCCGTGAGTTGTTGCTTGCTTCAAGATATAAGTCCTGGTCTTTGAGTTGTCCAAAAGAGCAGCATCCGATTGGAAAAGCCCTCTTCTCTTAGCCACTAGCGTGAAGTAACTCACGTCAAATGTCCTGAAACTTCCTGGATCCATCTCTAGAGCTGTCGTGGTATCGGTAGGCTTACATTTCAACCTTAGCTTAGCCGCGTACTCAGAGTCCAAACTCGGGTCGCTGTCTCCTTTTCCCGTGAAGTTGTAAAGACGGTTTGACATTAGAGGACAATGTCCCATTCCAATAGTGTGTCCACCTTTAGAAACAAAATTTATATCAATTCACTACCAAAACAATTTTCTAATCATTCATTTTTGTATTGAAATCCAGGTAAATATATACCTAGTATACGTACCTGAAAGAACGACTAGATCTTTCTCGTCAAGGCCTAGAGTGCCGAAATCGGTGATAAGTTTGGTGATGTTATCAAAAGGTGATGGTAAGTTGACCTCGCTAATATTAGTAATCCTACCATCTCTTCTTCCCGTTTCAACTTCCCACGATGGTCCTTCGAGCTAAGTATCAACATATATAAAAAATGGGTTCAATATTGGAAATAATTCTATTCTATAATATTTGACATTCAAAGAACTATATATATGTATTATTTTTGGATTAATATGAAGATTACTTACCGCAACCATTGCGTCCCTAGCGACAAGGGCCAAGACATCAGAGCAAGAAACAATCCCTGGACACGCTTTTTCTAGAGCCGCTTTGGAATCGTCAATGATTCCAAAACCGCGAAGGCTTAGGTTAGGAACCGCATGCTTCTCATCTTGCTTATTCTTCAGCTCTAACAAAATTGATCCGTCACATCCCTGTTGATTACAATTAAACCATTAGACAATCGAATTTACTAGGAAATTTTCGCACTTTTAATAAAACGTTACTTAATGAAGAATTATGAAAGAAACATACCCGAACGAAGCAATCGTGGAAGAACATCCTAAGCAAAGGAGCACCAACCGTAGGTGCTTTCTTCATCGTGGTGAAGACGACATTTCTAACAATACCTTCGGCTTTTGGGCATGTTTTGCCGTAGTAACCTACTTTCAAGCCTTGTGCGTTGACTTGAACCAACAACAACACTAAGCACAAACATGAGACAACTAGTAGCTTAGAAGCCGTCATTTTTTTTACTTAGCTTGTAGCTCTTAGCTTTTGATTTTTGCTCGGTTGATGTTGAATTGTTAATGAAGATTGAACTTATTTATACTCGGTTATGTAAGTAGTTTAAACTGAAATTGAAATATTATAAGAGTTTGTGGTTAGAACATTGAAATAAACTAACATTAAAATGTAGTTGACTATCCACGGTCTGCGGTGGAATGCTTGTTGTATTTTTGATGTTCTTATGATTAATCATTGTTGGCAGAAATAGAAAGAAGCAAACTTATCAAAGTCGTTACTGTATTTATGTATATAGTATATGTATGTTTGCATATATATAATGTATGTTTGTGTTTTCTTATGCATGATGTACACTGCCACCGGAACCGATATCTGCAGGCTGTCTAATATTAGAATATATATTCCCCCAAAAAACGAATTGTGTTTAAATGTAAAATTTACGTCTCTTTCGTGACTAAGACATCTATACTTCTAAAACATTTAAACTATTCTAAAATGGAAATATAGAAATTAACCAATATGTTGATACCTAACTCAAAACTTATCAAGAGAAAAAATATCTTAAAACATAATTCTAAATCAAAACTTATCAAGAGAAAAAATATCTTAAAACACAATTACGTTTGCTTGTAAAGTAAGTTAACAATAGTATGTTTTTTAGTTTCTATTACGATGAAACAAACAATATGATTAATCATTATTTACCAAAAAAAAAAATATATATATATAATTGATCATATTATTCTATGGACATTACTCAATCGCCTTAATTAGCTGGGGACGGTAGTTTCCTAACGATTGAACTTGGAAGTACTTAATTAAATTTTGAACTTTATCTTATCAAGTAGTAGTTTATATAATCTTTGTCAATGACTATGTTTAATTCTTGGACGCTAGTTAAACAATAATTCGATCCCACATGCATCCATGCATTATAGGTATCTCGTAATATGTTTCTTGCATGTTCTTCCAATATAACTACACCACACCAATCATATCATTTGACCGCAAGTTTAACCTTTTTTTAACTAGCGCCAGTTGTTATACTTAGCATCCGATTAATAATGTGGATCAACAGATTAATAATCATTGTTCGAAATTCATGAGTTTTCATTATAAAAAAAAAAAAAAATCACGGTCGAGTTCGAATAAATTGATGTGTTTTACATTCCTAGTTTACGATAAAGAAAAGTCTGATCATCTTCTTAGTTAGTAATTAGTAAACCTAGCTCTAGCAAAAAAATCGTGTTTACGATGGAATCTTAAAACATTTGTCAACTTGCTATAACAAACATCCAACTTGCAACCTTTCACGTTTCAAGTTTCAACCAAGTCTCATGATAGTTATCTTATATTTTTTTATTTATTATGATAACTACTATTATATTACCATAATCTAACCATTAAAAAACCACAAGTCAGCATGAAATTCGATAAAATTATAAATGATGATTCATAGGCTGATATCTTTTTGCTGTATAACCTCTACCACACATCTAAAATAACTTTAGAGGAATTCCTTTATTTTATTTTTTTTGTTCAGTTGAATTTTTATACCATAAGAGAAAAAAATTTTGAGGAAACTTTCCTTCATTATTACAAATTTTGTTTTGACTGAAACATAATTAATTCCCCACCTCGGTTTGTTTTGTTATTATAGACAAGTATGTAACACTTTATTCATTTACTACTTAACTCTCTCTTCAGGATATACTACCAAACTGTTTCATCGATCCTACTAAAGGAAAGGAGTGAGCTCAGTAGCGTTTTGATATACACGGTACAGAAGTACTACTGTCACTACCGTCGTGGTACAGCCGCAGAATCACGGCTGCGGTTTCTTCAATCGCCTTATTTGTCACATCTGCAACCGCAAAAGAATATTACGAAAAGAGGCAATATTAGTTAACTTGAAAACAGAATTTTGAGTAGCAAAACGAGAAATGTGTTCAAGTGTATGATTGTTACCTATTACAGCCCATCCCGGGTTTTTCGCATAAATCTTTGATGCGAAATCAAGTTCTTTCCGAACAAGATCGAACCCCGAGTAATTGTTCTCTCCTTCTCTATCAACGCCTAACGTTTTAGCCCTTGTTCTCCTAATCGCTTGTAGAACAACAAGTTCAATCTTCAAACCGAAAACCTTTCTCGGTTCAACGTCAAAGAGCGTCTTGGGCGGTTCCACGCCCATCACAAACGGTACATTCGCGACTTTATACCCTTTCTGAGCAATGTAAGTCGACAATGGCGTTTTCCCTGTCCGAGAAACGCCAACTAGAATTATATCAGCCTTGCTTAAATTCTCGGGTAAAGTCCCATCGTCTTGCTTAATGGTAAACTCAATAGCTTCGATTCTTTTGAAATACGCATCGTTGAGCGTCTTCACCCTACCACGCGCTGCTCCACGAGTAAGACCTGACGGAGAAACACCTAAGTGAGACGCAATTCCTTCGATGATTGGTCCTAGAATATCGACCGAAAGCACGCCCAATTCTTCGCAAGCTTCTTTCGCCGATTTCGACATTGACGGATTCGCTAATGTGTAGAAACACATCGCTCCTTCTTTCGCCGCCTGCTTGATAATCTCTATTAGCTTCTCCTCATCTTCAACCTAACCAAACCAAATTCATTACAAATCCCAAACCATATAACAATTTAACTATAGTCTTTTGCTCCTATGATCACTAATTGCAATTCTAAACTCAAATATTCACTGAAATATATCAAAACTTCAGAGATTTTCATAATCACTAATCCAATAATAAAAACACTAACTTTCCACTGAAATGTAATCAGATTTCAGAGAATTCGCAAACATTCACACAAATTTCTCAAAAAATCTCATAAACTTTATGAAAGCAACAAAATTTGATCATTTTGATTGAAATTGAATAATTTGCAGAGAAAAAGATGAGATTTTTGGTTTACCCAGGAGAAGAGATGAGTATTAACAGAACAACCACGATTAACCAATCGTTCATCGAACTGCCCTAACGCCGCGTTAACGGAATGTTCCGCCGTCCATCCAGTCCCGTCGGAAACCAAATAAATAGACTTTATCGCCGTTAACTCCACGTCATCACCACCGTGAATCGAAGACGTCTCCTCCGTCGTTAAATGACGGCGAGGTGAGTTATCAGAACGGTGAATTTGAGGACGGTCGATTTTAACGCCGGATCGTAAAGCTCGAGTCCTGGACCATCGATTTAATCGGGGACTAATCTTCAGCTTCGGTGTCGGAGGACTCGAAGCTATGACCGGACTCGGAGGAGGGTCGGAATTAGGTTCGGATTGGCCTGAGCCACCGTGTAGATCCATCGTCGAAGATGATGATAACATTACAAGCGACCGTTACGGTTATACATATCTTGTTATTGCGGTTAAACGCTTTAACCGCTAAATTGATTTCAGCGTTTTGTGTCCTCATTAACTACTTGGGCTTAAAATATATATCTGGGCTTTAAAAGCCCATTAAAGTTTACACGCGAGTTTTGATGAGCGTAATGTACACGCGCGTTAGATCATCATCTTCAACCACATCAATGTCGACGAGCCGACAAAAAAAAAAAGTGAACATTATTCTCTCTCTCTCTTCACAAGAAATCTGTGTTCTTTCTTCTTCGTCACTTTCGTTTGCTTTGCTATAACCATGTGACTTTTCCTGTTATATGCCTTAAGATCAAACACCGGGTATAAAATTTTGAGTTATTTCGTGCCTTGATTAATTTCTTGAAGTTTCTGATTCTCTGGTTGGTACTACTTACCACTACTTTGATTGATTTTTTGTTACAGTTTTTAATTTCATGCATGAACCTATCAATTACAAGTTAGTATTATTCACATTTCAATTTGAAGAATGACTTAATCGTAGTTTTGTGGATTTATTGGTTTTGTAAATATTTGGTAAAATATGATTTTGAGAAATTGGGTTATGTTTGTTGTTTGATTTAGGTTTCTGGGTTTGTTTGAGAAGATAAGAAAAAATGTATCCTTGTGGTTACGTTGCTGAAGTTACGAACTTGTCTCCTCAAGCAACTGAGAAAGATGTTCATAGTTTCTTCTCTCATTGTGGTATCGTCGAGCTCGTCCAAATCACCGGGTAATTCATCTACTAATCATTTTAGAGACAATTTGATTCTTGAATTCGTGTTTTAATGTCTCTATTGATTTCAGATGTGAAGGGGATGATTCGTTAACGGCGTATGTAACGTTTCGAGATGCGTATGCTCTTGATATGGCCTTGTTGCTTAGCGTAAGTCTCGGAAAAAAATCCGATCTTTGTTCTGAATTGGTGAAAGCTCATTGAGCAAAGAGGATAGAGTTGAGTTTGGAAGTTATTAGAAATGATCTTCTCGGTATTGATTGATTTAAACGTTTTTCAGGGAGCTACGATCGTTGATCAAACCGTTTGGATATCGATGTACGGTGTCTATTTACACGAATCTAATAATCTCACACCAGAAGAAGAAGAGTATAATGTAACGGTAATATAACAGAACCAACTAGATTTTACTGATCTAAGTTTGTTACAAGGCTCAAAAATGTGTTTTCTTTGGGTTTAATTAAGGTCACGCAAAGTCACGCGGACGCTTTTGCTTCATCGCCAGGAGAAGCAGTAACCGTAGCTCAACAAGTCGTAAAGACTATGCTCGCGAAAGGCTACGTTTTAAGCAAAGATGCGATCGGTAAAGCTAAAGCTTTAGATGAGTCTCAGAGATTCTCAAGCTCGGTAGCGACGAAATTGGCCGAGATCAGTCATTACCTTGGCCTCACACAGAACATTCAGTTTAGTATGGAAGTCGTGAGATCAGCGGACGAGAAGTATCATTTCTCGGATTTCACGAAATCCGCGGTTCTTGTCACGGGAACGGCTGCTGTGGCCGCAGCCACCATTACGGGGAAAGCGGCTGCGGCTGCAGCCACTAGTGTGGTGAACAGTCGTTACTTTGCAAATGGGGCTTTATGGTTCTCTGATGCTTTGGGCCGGGCTGCAAAAGCAGCAGCCAATATGGGTAGTGGAGGAAGCAACTAATCTAAAACGAAACTGTCTTTGGGCTTCTTTTGAAAGCATAAATAAATGTCTATATATAGTATATATGTATGAGAGGTTAAATATGTTGGGAAAGAAAAGATCATGAATATATAACTAGTAAAATATTACATGTTCTTCCCTGTCTGTTTTATGAGAATTTTTGTGACAGATGTTTAAAAATATTTATGAAGATTTAAAGAAAAAACAATTACAAGATTAAATAGTATACATGAAGTGGAGAATATATATATATATATATATATATATATGATAATATAAGCCTAAGGTTTGATTAATAAAAAGGATGGGTCCTAGAAACCTCCCTAACTTGATCCTTTTCTCCTTTCTCTCTTTCTCTTATTTGAGAGGTTGATGAGATCCACAAGAAACTCCAAATTCATTTCCAAATTTTTAAACATCACCACCACTTTACAAAACTCCACAATCCAATAGAAGCATATATCTTAGTGATCAATCATTGGTGGAGTTAATTTGTATAAACATACATGTATGTGTTTGATCCACCCGCAAACGCAAACACAGAGGCCGGATTGAGATTGGAGATGGCGTTTCCTCAACATGGTTTTATGTTCCAACAACTCCATGAAGACAATACTCATGATCAACTCCCTTCTTGTCCTCCTCATCTTTTCAATGGTACTCACTCTCTCTCACTCTTTCTACATACATTGTAAACTCGAAAAATAGTATTCGATAAATCAATAAATATATTAATATTAAATTATATTTTCGGTAGAATTAATATATTTCTATAAATTGATAAAATATCGTTGGTTCGACAATATTACTTTATAGATTTTTCACAGTAGATTAAAGTCGTATAATTTTCTTGGTTTCTTGGTGTGTGTAGGAGGAGGAAACTACATGATGAATAGATCCATGTCTTTATCGAACGTGCAAGAGGATCATCATCATCATAATCAAAACAATATGGATGAGGAGAATCTATCAGATGATGGGTCACATATGATGCTAGGAGAGAAGAAGAAGAGGTTGCAAATAGAGCAAGTTAAGGCATTAGAGAAGAGCTTTGAGCTTGGGAACAAGTTGGAGCCAGAAAGGAAGATACAACTAGCTAAAGCATTGGGGATGCAACCGAGACAGATCGCGATTTGGTTCCAAAACAGGAGAGCTAGATGGAAGACTAGACAGCTCGAGAGAGACTATGATTCACTCAAGAAACAGTTTGAGTCTCTTAAATCCGACAATGATTCTCTTCTTGCTCACAACAAGAAACTCCTTGCTGAGGTATATAATGGAGATATAATTATATATATAGTAAAGTGTTTAATCCAATTTTCAGTTGATTTTGATTTCGTTTTTTGGTTTACCAAGATTAATAACCAAAATGAAAATGAATCTATTAATTATACAAATTTGGTCTGATTTTTGGATTATGAGTGTTAGTAGGACTAGACTAATTTTAATATAAAATGCAATAGAATATTGTTAGGCACATGATCCAACACTATAAGATGTTTGTCAAAAGACAGTAGGTGTTTTGTTTATTAAATCAATGATTCTTGATCAATATAACTTTAATTAATGCATTCCCATATGACTTTCAAGGAATGGCATGTGCAGGAAGCGCTAGTAGTATATAATTGATTTATCATCTTTTGGGTTTCTAAATGATTCTAATAATATTAAAATGTAATAGTTACAAAGATTTTTCGTTTCAAAATAACTTAAGTAAATATATACATTAGTCTTAGAAGAATTAAATTTTTGTTTTATATTCATATATTATTTCAGGTATACTTTTAGTCAATTTTCTAAATATTGCTTTTTGTTATTTCGAAAAAGATATTGAAAGATGTCTGGTTTGAATGATATAGAAATGAATATGACATTTGATGTGTGTGTGATGGTTAACATTTGATTTGTGTGTGAATGGTTTAAAGGTAATGGCTTTGAAGAACAAAGATTGTAATGAAGCAAACATAATAAAGAGAGAAGCAGAAGCTTCATGGAGCAACAATGGAAGTACTGAGAATAGCTCAGAGATAAATCTTGAAATGCCTAGAGAGACCACTACGACACATGTGAACACGATCAAAGACCTTTTCCCTTCATCGATTCGATCATCTGCACATCATCATGATCATGATGACGATGATCATCATCAGAATCATCATGGAATGGTTCAAGAAGAAAGCTTTTGCAACATGTTTAATGGCATTGATGAAACGACGTCGGCTGGTTATTGGGCATGGTCTGACCCAAACCACAACCAACACCACCACCAATTCAATTGAAGAGATCACTACCACCACCATCATCATCATGGCATTACCATGCATCATCAATCAGAAACAATTAATCTTTTATTTGAATTTTACTATTTGGAAATTATTGTTACTCTTTTAAGTTTAAATTGGGGTTTGCTTTGTTTTCTTTGGGTTTGTAGAGCATTGGTGTATAGTGCGAAAATTTGTTGTTGCTTAATTTAATAAATTTAAAGTAAATCTTTATTATATGAGCAAATTATATTTATGGGTGGGTTTACCACTTGAATTAGTGACCTTTGGACTAAATTGGACACTGATTCCGACCTGACTAAGGTTTATGAATTACGTAAACTTTCTTCATTACAACAAGATTTTCGAATCGTCTAAAAATGACTTGCTATTTTAATCAGAGAGTTCTTTGCATTCGGCCAAAATTATTTTCATATTTGAGAAGATTCACCATTTACCATACTATATAATGGTTAAAACCTTCCCTATATTTGTCCAATTTTATATTATTTGATGGGTTGGTACAAATTTATTAAGAAAATATGGCAATAAAAGTGAGAAAGATTCATATGCATGTGACCTCGAGTGGGATTCCAGCTCTTTCATTGACGTAACATGATCCATGACCTATATTATATACAAGGCTTTATTTTTATATATATTTTATTAGTTATTATCTTTGCAACTTGCAATTAAAATTAACGAACTTATACTTATGAATTACAAAACTGTTTATGCTGACAAAAAGCCCCGAATTATTGCACACACATCTATCTAAATCTTTATCGATAAATGGAACCATAATTAACAAAATATCACTATACCATGCGTTACATACTTGCATGTATATATAGACCAAAAATTCACGTTCAAACCAAAACAAAACGTGAAAATCACCTCTTCTCTTCTACATATAGTAGCAATGTAATAATATATATTCTCCGATCTCCGTTACTTTAAAATGTTTAAGTTAAATCTATCCGATGGTGGTGTATTCTTTGTTGTTTTTTTTGTGTCCAAAACACAAAGAAGAACTGACCAAAAAAAGAAAACAAAAGTAGAAACAGTGTTTCAAGACTTCGCTCTTCTTTGGATTCTTTCTCTTTGAGACGAATCTTGATACTTTTTATAACAATTTTTGTTAATAGTACTCTTTCCGTTCCCAAAAGATTGATTTTCTAGAAAAAAAAAATATTTTTAAAAGATTGATTTTTCACTTTTTCAATGCATTTTTAATGAAAGTTTAATGGTGAATTGTAGATTTCAAGACATATTTATTGACTTTATTAGATTACTATTGGTTTAAAGTTATGGAAAATTGTTTTTTTTCAAAAAATAAGACATTTATAATTAACCATTAATGTGTTTTCTTAATATTTGTGAAAACTCTAGAAAATCAAACAAATAAAAACAGAGGAAGTATTAATTTTTTTACAGGGATTTAGTGATTTACACTAACAGGACATTGTTATTCCACATAAAGAAGTAATTAACGTCGTAATATCATTTTAAAACAGCAGTCTAATAAATGAACTCTTCAATTTACAGGAACAAAATCAAGTATATGTTTAAATATTTATATTATCGGTATATATATGCAAATTATTTATTTTTCTATATTATCATTATTGTAAGAAAAAAAAATGAATTAAAAAAAAATTGTCATCTTTGTGGCTCTCCATGACTCCACGTGACCTCAAAGATTCACTCACAACTTTTTTTCCTCGACAAGTAGAAAACCTAAGTTCAAGTGATATGTTTCTTACCAAATTCGACCCCTTTTTTTTCTTTTTTATAACTAACTGGACCCTAGCTATAAATCTATAATACCAGATGTGTGAATATATTTGTGCATACTTGTATGATGTGTAGTTTGTTGGACTACCTAAATATTGGCATGTGCAATAATGGGTTTCTCATGCCAGTGAAAATGATTTAAATCATTTTGCACTGGATATGAAGATAAATATTTTGGTGAAGTGATGATTGATGGATAAATCAATTCATAAAAAAATTATCTATTATTATTATTATTATTATTATTATTATTATGCTGTAACTACTTTAAGATACATTGTGCTTATAACTAACAAAATATTAGCACATATATAGCTTACAATATTATATAAGTAACATTTCATTTAATTGTATTACAATTGATTCAGTATTCAATTGATGCAATTAAAATATATTTATACTATGGGCGATGTATTTGCTCCTCTCACTTGTGTTGGAACCTCCTTTATACGCATCAAAACATTCATCAAACCCTATTTTTTTATTTTCAATTTCTCGCTCCGTTTAATCCCAAATCTTTCAAAATGCATTGGATTATGGATACGTATCTCACTTCCTCTGGCGCTTTCTTGATCCTCCTATTGAATCTCTTGAGTCTACTTCCGAAAGGCGCTAGATTCTTACCGTTTTTGTAAGCATCTCCGAGCTCATTCAACATCGTCTCGGATTTGGTTAACATTTGCACCTCGTCTTCCAAGTGCTTAATGCTCGATTGTTTTTCTTTTAAGTCCTCTTCGATCAAGTTCATGGCTTTATGCAAATCGTTTTCAATTCCTAATTCTCCCTCGGAATTTATTGAACGATGAGCCTCAAAATCTATTGACCGATGAGCCTCAGAGACATGTAGAAAGGCAATAAGGGCGATAACGAGAAGCACAAAGGAGATCTTTGCCATGATTAATAATTAATTTTCCCTCAACTTAATTTGAAATAGATCAAATTATAGTTTGTTAAATGGAAAAAATTTGATGAGAGGAGTGAGTTCGTGTGTTTATTCCTTCAAGCATTTATAGCTTCATCATGTACGTAAAAATAGTATACGAATTTAGCCTTCTTTTCATGGTCAATGAATGACATTGACTTCGTTAGCTTGATTTTCTTTGGTTACCCAAAAACTTCGCAAATACCTTGGTAAGTCATCATATTCAAAATTGCCAGACAGACCTTCAGTTGTGGAATTCAAAATTTAAGACTCTTGCTTTCTGTATTTAGATATTTTTCGTGTAACGGTTTAGCGAGGAACCAACATAATTCAATAAATTTACTAAAAATTATTTTTTTAAAAAATTAATCTAACAAAAAATTAATTTTTAAATAGAAATTCACGACAATTTCTAATAGTTTGGGTTCCTAGACGAAGAATTTATGTTAGAAAGTTAAAATGACACTGATTTATATGATAAAAGATTTTCATGTAGTTTAGCAAAAAAAAAAAAGAAAAGTTTTTCATGTATGTGTGTTTACGATTATCCCTTATTAATACATTGCATGATTTCATATCTCTAACTAATAAGTTCTAAGTTCAAATAATAAAGATAAATTGCAACTTTTTAAAAAACCTAAATTGAAAATATAAAACGATATTTTTTGTGAAATAAAAATATAGTGGTATTGGTATACATATATGTGTAAGGAAATATATCTACTGTGTATTTTTGTTTTGTTTAACACTTGCTAAATTTTACCGTGTACATAGACTATAAACCTCAATATTAAAGATTTTGTTGATATGTATATTAAGTCCTAAATTATTCTTATCTGTGTTGTCAGAAAATGATGTTTATTTGTAAAACAATTATATTTCATTGTAACAAATTTATCAAGTAACTAATTAAGAAAATATTTGTATGGAAAAGCTTTTCACATCTTTTGTAAATTAATGTGGTTCACAACTGGATTTTATAAAGTTTTTTTTATCAAGATGGTTTTTGTAAAGTTAACTTTGTATTTTTCAAACAGTTGATTGAGTTGTGATCTCATGGTTAATGCTGTTATCAAAAATAAATTACTCGCATTGAAATTATGATATCATCATAAGTAGTAATATTTCATTAATGTATATCAATTACAATATATGATGCAACTAATATACTATGGGGAGAGTATTTACTCCTCTCACTTGAAAAGCTAAACTCCATGGCCAAAGTTCAAAACATTAATCAAAATCCTAATCATTATTATTCTTTGTCATTCCTTCCCTCCATTTAATCCGAAATCCTTCAAGATCGATTGGATTATAGATACTGGCTTCTTGTTGTTCGCAGGTGGTTTCTTGACGTTTACTACCCTGCTAATTTTTTTGAGTTTCTTTTCTAAAGGAGCTAGATCCGTATTCGTTCTGTAAGCATGTCCGATTTCTTTGAGCACATGTTCCGATTTGCTCAATGTTTTCACCTCAGATGACAAATCGTGAATGCTCGTTTTCTTGGCCTTTAAATCTTCCTCGATCATTGCCTCGGCTTTATGCAAGTCATTTGCAAATGCGTCACGGATTTTTACCACGTTGCGAGCTTCATTAACGTTGAGAAAGGCTATAAGGGCCACGACGAAAACCAAGAAGGAGATCTTGGCCATGATTAATTAGGGCTTGATTTTTCCCCTAACAATCAATTTGAAATTAAATTCAAATAGTTTGTTAAAGGAAAAAGAGCTAGCGAGAAGAGATGTGAATTCTTGTCATTCTTTTTGAGGGTATATATACATTAGTTGTGACTAATAATAGAATTATTATAAACATAGCCTTAATTAAATTGATGGTCAGCGAATTGTATTGACTCGGTTACTCATTTTTCTTTGGTTATCCATAATATTCGCAAAACATTTGCTAAAGTCATATAATTTAAAACTTCTAAATTTACAATATTTACCTATAGAAGATCAAATGGTACTTTCTACTTTTAGATACCATTTTTTCGTTTAAAGGCATTGCGCCGGTAGAAGTTTCAGTTAATCTTCTCATATTTTCGAAGCAAGAAGTTTTGTTTTAATTCGTAACGAAGTACAATGGCAAAGACATTTTCCATACTATCTGTTCTTATTGTGACACTAGTCATTGCATTGGGATGTTACATCGATGAGGCTGCAGCGAGAGACGTGAAACTAGTGAAACTCCACGATGTAAAACCCGAAACTTTGAATACGATGAAAGCAGAAGAAGAAGTGCAACTCATGAAAGGAGAGGCAAAAAACACTCTTCTAAAGGAGATTGAGAAGGCAAATAATCTGCTCGGAGAGTTGAAAACAATGAAGAAGCAATCATCAAATGGTGATATGAAAGAAGAATTAAGCTCTTTGGTGAAATCCGAATTGCTACTTAATGAAATTTCAGAATCTCTCAAGAATGGATCATACAACACTAACAAAGCTACAATATTTGTTGAGAAAGAATCATTTTTCTACAGAGCATGGAAGGAGAATGCCTATCAATCGGTTGTTCCGGAGAAAGAGAAAGAGTTTATGACTACCATCAAACACATTGTGAAGTTGTTGAAGAAAACTTAGAATAAGAACATATATGGGTGAAATTCTAGATACTTAAAAGAGAATCGTCACACACACAAACTCAAATCTATATATATAATGTATATAACAAAAGTTTGTAGTGTAATAAATTTTTGTAATTAGTAATTACATTGTTGTTGTTTTTAAGCAAATCCAAGATGTGTATTTGGTTGGAAATACTAAAAATAAAATGTCTACTATTTTAAATATCATCAATTTGTCTTTATGGTCAATCAAATGGGCTTCATAATAGGACTATAAGAGTGATTTATAGCAACACATTTTTGCTAGTTTATTCCATGATAAAAAAAATTTAAGACTAAGAGTGAATAATAGCACATTATTTTGTCAAATTGACAGAAAAGTGTTGTTTTTCTTTTTTTTTTACTTCTGGTCATAAACCTTCCAGAAACGTTACAAAATTTAAGGAACAGTTGAAAACACAAATAGCATAGAGTATGCTTATATATACAAGCTCCTTAGCTCTGTATATACAAGCACCACCAAAATGAACATAAGGAATGGTAAAATCATCAGTCTATACCTATCTAATAACATTGTTTATCAAACGGACAAGGAAGAGAAACCGCAGCAGGGATCTCAAGAAACAAACAGATGAGTAGAACATCAACTATATGAATAAATTTGCCTTTCAATTTGGTTTCTGCTTACTTCTTCATAACACAGAGAGAAATTTTGAACAAATTACAAAACCATTTTCAATAACAAAATTGCAAGATTATTACTTTGAGAAACAGAGAAAGAAACTGACCTACTTTCTCAAATCTTGTTTCAATCGTAATGTAGCAGATAAACCAGCTCCGACAATTAGAAACAATGTACTACTCCCATTTTCCTCTCAAATTCGTCGAATCTAACGATGATGATAAGGAGGATTAAGGATGATGAATTAATTGAAATATACAAATTAGTATCATACAGTTTGGGCCTGTTTTGACCCAAAAACAAAAAAGAAACACATATTGGGCCTTGATTACAAACGGCGTCGGTCCTTGAGCGAAGATGATTCTGTTTTGGCCGTTAGAAAGTGGAATGATTTTAACCAATCAGAGTGAGTCTTGCAGCTTCTTATAAGTTTGAGATCGTTTTAAACAACTTGTATCTCGGTTTAACTTAGAGAGCGGACATCGTGATATTTCCCTAAAGCTTTATTTCTTTCTTTTTCGAGTGCAATGACCACTAAGAATGCAAAGAAGGATAGGAGACGAAAACAGACTCAGAAGAAGCAGGTGGTTGCTGCACTGAGAACTTTGGACGCGTCGGAATTACCACCGTTGATCTCGGACTCGTCGAAGACACCACCGTTGAATCTTGACGCCGGTAAATATTTCTCGTATGTTTTATTATGTCTCGTATTCTGCATGCGATTTTCTTCTTCTTTATTTTTTCTTTGCTTTATTTTTGATTGTTCGTTGTTCACATGCAGGCCAGGCCCAGAGGACAAGTCAGTGCCACCGCTTAGGGCCCTAAATTTAGAGGGTATTTTTTTTGCTAAATTTTTGTTATATCTATAATTAAAAAAAATTATAAACTTTTTCTATAATAATAATATTCGTAAGATTTTGTTTTTCAAATATTTTTTTAAAAGGTTTACGGTCTTCTCAAGCAAACATGTTAATTACTCATTTAAAAAAAAAATTATTTGAAATTATTAGTTAAATTTCGAAGTTGTAGCTGATAAAAAAATTATTTGCGATCTACCATGTGACATGAGAGATTAAATGGGTTAGATGTGTCATCTATTGAAACATAAATGGTTGAAAAACTCGACAACGTGAGTTTAATTAATGATTTTTCAGGCAAAAATACAAGGAGAGCTATATTTCAAAAATAAATTCTATTTTGTTGTTTTTTTTATTTCTTACTAACTATTTGGAATTATAAACGGTTTTGTGGAGTTTTCATGTGTTTTTTTAATTTAGATTACTATTTTAACGATATTTGAAAATGTACGAAAATGACATTTTTCACATATATGCATAGGGCATCCAAAATGATCGGACCGACACTGCAGATGGGCATTGTAAAAGATATCAACTTTGCACGAGGTAAATATATATATTTAGGCTTTTTCATTTTCATATATTTTTCCATTGATCTGATATATATATATTTTCGGCAATATCAGGTGTTGTCAGAATCATATATGTGTCATCACTCAGGGTAAAGACCCTTAGGGCATCTTTATTGCATATCCCTTGGGGTCTAAAGTGTTTATAAAATTATTAAAATTTGAGTAAAAGGAAGAAATAGAGTGTTTTTGTGGGGTATATTGAAATATAAAATTTGAGTAAAATGAAGAAAGAGAGTGTGTTTAAATATAAAATTAATAAAAGTTGAGTAAAAGGGAGAGAGAGATCTAATATTGGATCTTTTGGAGAGTGTGTTTAAAAGTAAAAGAGTGTGTTTAAATATAAAATTAATAAAAGTTGAGTAAAAGGATGAAAAAGAAGGTATAAAGTTGAGTAAAAGAAAGAGAGTGTGTGTTTTAATAATTTTAAAATCACATTAGACCCCAAGGGATGTGCAATAAAGATGCCCTTACTTTTATACTATACAATTCTATTGGCAAATGTGGCTTCCTGGAGAAGATATAATTAAGTTCTTGAAAAAAATGTTTGCTATAACTTTTTTTACATTGAAACAAACTATCATTCCATTATTTAATTTTTTTTGTAATTGTTTTTTCCCCAGTTATTACTCTCGCAGTTAAAATAATTGTGAGATGGATTCTAATGGATAATCTACTCAAAGCAGCTCTACGATTGATAGAAGCTCAATGGAATAATGCACACAGGTAAAATAAATGCTGTTTTTTCTTTCCAACTCTTTTTATTATTAGTTGTTCGTTCAATAGGTAGTGGCATACAATAACCAGTTTCCCAACATATAATTATAAGACAAGCTACACAATACATAGTCTGCTCAATGCCACTGCAGAAGCAGGAACACAATAAACAGACATGCAATTATAAAGCAAGCAATTTGATTTTTTTCTTCCATATCCAAGTCCCTAGATCTGTAATAGGATTCAACCAAATGACATCAATCGTAAGTGTTTGCAAGATTAATTTAATTTTTTTTTTTTTAAAAGTTACTTTAATTAAAATATGTGGAAGAATGTCTATCACCTTTTCACTTACAAAGAAACTCGTCAACTCTTGATGGAATCCAATCCTACAAAACATTAAAAACAAAAAAGTGTCAGTTCAGACTACTAAGGACATGCACTTGATGAGCTCTTAATATATATATACCTTTGTTATGCGGGGCATGTAATTCCAGCCCTTAACTCGGCTTTAGTCTGAATAGGGACCAAATTTTCGACATAAGGAGATATAACACAAATGTCTCTAGAGAAGCTTTGGAGTTGGTCTGTCTCTTGATTATATTTGAACAACCTCTTCTTATGGTCATGGAAGACAACAATTCCTTCTTTAGAGAGAGTCAGAAGCATGAACGAAATAGACCGCTTAATATCTAGACAAGCAAAACTTATGGAGTGAGTCTTGCTCCATGTTTCTTCTTGAGCACTCATCATAGTCCATATCTCTAGTTCATATTCATGAACAATACTTAATCGGGGCATTGCTATGGCAAGACGATCCCTAATATTCACAATTTGTGCTTCAAGCTTGATGCTACAAGGACATAGGACGTAATGAAACTTTTCTGTGTCGAGATCCAAGGCTCGTATCCTGTAACCATAACGCATGAATCGTAACCAGTAGATTTTTCCATTAACACACGCCGATTTTCTTCCTACATCAACCTTGTAACTACGAGGTTTACGAGGTTTCTTCCATTCACCAGTGTTGACATCAAGAATATCACTATAGTTTGGATTAACAAACATCCTCACTAAATTTATACTGACCTTTAACTTTATCTCTACCGAATCTCATTGCACAATATCCAGGGAAATAAGTCGAATATGTTCTTGAAAAACACAAGCATGAGAGGTAACTTGGGAAGCAAGATATATAATTAAAAACTGATTATTGAAAAGAGAGAATATGTTTTACCTTTTGTAAATTGGAGGTTAGGGCGAGGGTTTAAGAGACTATATAGGAGAATGAAATCTCCATAGTTGACCCGTACAAGGGTTTAAAACGTTGACAAACAAGGGTTCAGGGATACAAACCAAACCGTCCCAACTCAAGGACGGTTTCTTTGCGTCGTAGTGCAAAGAGACAAACTCTTGGCCAGCTTCGAATCGTGACTTGGGGAGGAGACGACCGCAATTGCAGTTACGAGTGATCAGAATTTTCCCGGATTTTTGAATACTCATATTCATGTCTACGAACCTCTTTGATTCGAGTATCGATTTCCAATCTTTAAACACACTTTTGAATCTTCCCAAAGACTTCAGGGGAAGCCTAAGGAACAAGTCTTCCAGTAAATCGGCACAAATATACATCGAGTTATTCATGCAAATTGTGTTTATTCTTGTCGATCAAGAAAAATTACCTCAAGTAGTACAATTACACACAAGATCTATTTAATTTAATACATACTACAAACTAGCTAGAATTACGCTTGCTCTTTTTTTTGCTAAACTACGCTTGCTTTCCTTTTTTAAAGTAGATTTGGTATTATTATCTCACAAAAGAAAATGGATTTCCCGAAATTTCTTTTACGGAAAAGTAAATAAATATTAGCTTACATTTTAAAATTTAGAATTATCGCCGAGAAATCTTTTAAGAATGATAAAAGATTAGATATAAGAGTATAGTCTAATCTTTATTTCTATTTGTTTGGTTCAACGCCGATCCGGTGACCTTTATTAGTTTTCAAGGATGAAGTGATTTTAAAATGATTGTTAATTGCATACACAAGAAAGTTTATGTAAATTGATCAACTTCTAGTTTGGTACTACACTCCAAAGTACTATATGGAGCTAAAGAACAAGAATTAGGCGTCTTCTCATACATTGATACATATGTATAACTATAAAAACATGTGAAAATATAATAAAGTTATAACCTTCTGTCTTCCTTGTTCATAAAACTAGCTGTAGTAGTAGAAGAAGAAGAAGTCGTGGACATAGAGAATGGCAGTTGCGACGATGGTGGATTTAACGGCGGATTCACCATTTTCGACATCAACAAACTACTAAAGTATCCTTCACATTCTTTGTTTTTGATGTTAGAATCCACATTTCGTTGATTAGTCGACGAGTTATTTGAACTATTCATCTTTTGCATTAGATTCCGGCCGTCCCAAGCAGATTGCTGATCCCCATTCCCTGATCCTACCATTGTTGATATCGCAGCTGCGATGGCCGAGTGGAAACTTGGGTCGGAAGTAAGAGCTTTCGCTAGAGTTTCGGTCAAGGAAGGGTTTTGTGGGTTGGTTTTTCCAAAATTTTGAAAAGAGGACGGTCCGCTTTGGATGTTGTTGTACTGAATGGGACTGTATGAAGAATATCCGTTACCCCAAATCGTGGGAATGTTCATAGTAGAAGTTGAATTGGATGATGAAGAGAAGCTAAGGCTTGTGGAAGGGAATCTTTGGAGTGAAGAGAATTTGTTAAAGTTCAAAGATTGTTGTTGCGGAGGAGGAGCCGTGAGATCTAGAGTGACGGTAGGGTGTAAGGGCGAGAGAATAGTTGATGATGAATTGAAGGGTTTGTTGATGAATCTTGAATTGTTGTCATAAAGTTTGAAATTCATACCGTTCTTGATCACATCGGTGTCTAATCCTGACGTGGTAGAATTTGATTGGAAAGAGGTGGAGGAACCAGAGAGGAGCATGGAGGCGGCAGCTGCGGTGGTGGAAGCCATGGCGGTAGCTGAGAGTGGAAGAGGGTGGTTGTGTGTTCCTTCATAAGTTGTGATGAGAATTGACATATCATCTACACATCTTTGGACCTATACATAATATATAAAAAAAGTCACAACTTAGAGAGATTAGATATTGGAAATTATAAATGTATATGGTTTATATATGTTTCAGTAGATAAATACTTGTCTTCGAACAGGACATCCAGGTGCAACCGTGCAACGGTAATATGCTCGAGGGCACGGGTTTCCTTTCGCAATCTTTTGTCCATATTTTCTCCATTGACAACCATCATTCATCTTTAAATACACAAAGAAACATACATTTTAATTAGTTTGCAATATATTTGGAAAATTATCAGGATGATGGATATAAAATGAATATATAGAGACTAACCGTGAGAGTGTCACATCTTGCTCTAACACAAACTCTAGCCCTCTTGGCATTATTTTGCTGACCAATATTATCAGCCTCACCACTAGGAGAACTTCTCTTCCCGGTGACCTTATTCATGGCCGGATCTACTTCCGAGCTATTTTCTAGGTTCGAAATGGCGCGATTTTCCTTTGATAATCCAACGTTTGGTCCTAAAGTCAAACCAGCCTTAGTCAACTCTTTGTCTTCTTTGCCTCCTAAGCTTATTGTTTTGGTCTTCTCTTCTTTATTGGGAATGCTATTACTTGGGGAATTAGAACTTCTTCTCCCGAGGGATAGCGAGACAAATTCACGTTCTTGATCAGAAGAATTTAAATACTCTGCGTTGAGATAATGGTTCTTGTTATCATGAATTGGTTTGTCTGATGATTTTTGTTGAACTTTGTCAAAAACTCTGAGTCTAAGAGACTTGTAATCACTCTCAACATTTTCTAGCATTATTTTTAGCTTCTCATTCTCTTCCTTCATTTCACTCATTTCAGCTTTTGCGAATTCAAGTTCATGACTCCCCTGAAATATCATCAAATATATATTCAAATAACAAATTAATAAATAGCTAGGATGAATACAAACATGCCTTGAGATTACAATTTTGATTTAATTATACACGTAGCTAGGATTATATACGCACTAGATCAAGAAACTTAAGAAACTACTATAAGAACTCATTACTCATCTATTTTGATATAATAAATACTATGTTCGATCTTCTGCTAATATCGCCTCTAATCGACATATTCACACACATGCATATTACATATAATAAAATCTTAAACCGAAACAGATACTAATTTTAAGAGCCTAGACTAACGTATATAACACAAGTATTTATTACCTTTTTACTTTCTTGGACACATGCATCATTAGGAGAAGTAGCAGCAAATCCAATAACTTCATCTTTAACAATACAATCTGAAGTAGTTGTTAGTTTCATAAGATTCTCCATTTGGAAAAATATAGAAGATATTCAATTCGTCGTCTTCTTTAGCTTGTCTGAAAAACCAAATGTTATTCTTCTTTGATTTTTTGTTTGTCCTCTTTCTTCAAAACCTTTTACTTATAGCCTTTAAATTAGATCGATGTGAACTTTCTTCGAGGGAGACTTAAATCGTCAACTTGCTCATTTTTAAAAATTATTTCAACAATGAGGTAACGAAGACCTTTTCGATCTCCGGATTTATATGCGTTTTTCTTCCAATCATATCCGAGTAATTTATTTTAAGTATTTTTCTTACAATCGAACAAAATAATTTAAATCCTTGACTCCGTTGATGATAATAATACGATATTTAGTCTACTAGAATAGTAAATGTTCATTAAAGTTGTTAACTGAAATATTCTCTCGAATAAAGTACATATAGATGTATTTGTGTGTATAATGTGAAGGGACATGATATCATTGAAGGTTCGTAGGAGAAGAGAAGAAGACTTATATCTCTAGCCTTCACATGGGCACTTGTCAACTCTGTAATCCTATCTTCTTTGTTTAATTAGTCTTTGATTCCTAAGTTGAGTTTGGTTAGATGTAATTTCACCACTTCAATATTCACATTAAAATTAGATAGTAAAATTAGCTCAAACTTCTTACACATCTTAATTAGTAGCTTTTTATGGTTACACTGACACAATACGACAATTTGACTCCGCATCAACAATTTACAAAATTTAAAGAGAATTTTCATGATATGTCACTTTTGGTATGCCATTTTTGATATGTCACTTTACGGTTATACTATCGTTTAATTTTTTTTTTCAAAAAATGCTATTTTAAAAAAAATTTGGGTATGGATCAACTATTTTATACTTAGAATATAGTTTTTTGGGGTGGGGTTTAGGGTTTGAGTTTTCATTTTTTCGTGAAAAAGAGAGATCGAAAAAATTAATAACTTTTTTTCTATAAAATGTGGTATTTTTACTATGAATTTTGAAGGGTGTCATGATTGAAAAAAATATTTTTAAATGTGCCATATTTGTAATTTCTCCAAATTCAAAAGATGTCTTGTACCATCAAATATATTTAGAAAAATATTCTGATAAAAGTCAACCCACTTATCTATATGTCACTTTGAAAAAATTAATTAATTAGTTATAATTTAAAAATCTGTAACTAATGGCCGTCTCTCTCATTTGAAGTTTATGGTTAAGTAAATTATCGTGGTTTCCATGTGGTGCTTTGTTTACTACAAATAAGTATGAAATGGTTTTGTCTTTGTCTATGAATAATTGGTTAAATAATGATGAACTAACAAGTATATATCCTATTAGCACGTCCCATAATGAACACAAAGTTTATTTATGAAGCTGATGAACATGGTTCGATTCACGTTGGCCACGGGGATTCAACATGGCGCTTCGAGTCTCCAGGACCACACAGGGATATTTGGGCAAGTAGCACCCAGACACCTGGATTATAAAAAATAAAAAAATAAAAAATAAAAAAACAATGTCCAAGAAAACGATCAACATTAGTTTAATAAAATTTTCATGGAAATTTTAATAATTTCATGTGGAAATATATATGCGTTGCTACGTAATCGTAGTTTAGACTATACAAGAAATATAAACACAACAATTTGGTCTTATTTAGACTAGAAAAAGTCTCCGGTCACCAGTATTAATTATTATTTATTCAAAATCTATAAGAAAATATTTGCTCAACAAAATTAACTATATACTCCAAGAAAATAAGACTAAGTAATCTAAATGGAACTGAGAAACAAGGGTTGACCAAAAAAAAAAAAATACTAAACATTAATGGTTCAACAATAAGTAGTTGATTTTTTCAGACAATGAGTGAATGGAAGGGTCAACTAGCATGTCTTCACGGCTCACCACCGATCAAAGCCAGATCAGAGACCTTAACATGCACAAAGTTTATCGATCGAGCACTTGATTATTATTTAAGATGAAATAGAAAAGAAATCATTTTAAATATAATACTCTGTCCCCAAACTTCAGCAAAGGTAACATAGATTTCTCATACTAAGCAATCGTAAATGGTATAACTAAGACCAAATAGACCGTTGACACAGATACATGTATATCTTTATTTATATATATAGTGTATACCTATTCGTATATATTCGAGAGATGTTTCAACATTTTGCAAAACACGTATTAATAGGTATGTTCGTGTGATTAAACATGTATTATCATATTTGTAAATAACATATTTTAAAAAAAAACAAAATGGTATCATGAATTATTTTTAAAAAATTATTGTTTCATCAACTTGCGAATAGATTTTCTACTGACCTAAAAGGTCAATGGTGTCGATTTAGACATTATATTAAACAATGAAAGAAAGACTTTTGAGCTTAAGGCCAGCTTGGAGGACTTTTTGAGCTTAATAAGGCCAGCTTGGAGATTCTCTATAACATATCACTACAAGAAAAGAGGGGCCTTTCCGATGGCCATATCCGTCGGAATAAGCCCTATTACGACGGATTTCCGACGGATATGGGCCGCCGGTTCTAACTCGTCGAAAATCCGCGTTCCGTTTGTATACCTTCCATCCACTCCGACGGTATACCGTCCATCCACTCCGCCTCCATTGTTTTCATCTGCTCGAGAAGCTCAGCGTTTTGTGCCCGCAACCCGTTATCACCGTGAAATAGGAATGAAGACACGGAAGAGCTGGAACTGTCCTCCGGAAGACCGAAGGCACGACCTTTGTTCTTCCGAGTAGCCTACCATATAAAATAAAACTATAAATGTTAAAACGTATAAGTATTAGAAGTTATTTTAAATTCGTTACTACTTGAAATCATTTACTAACCTCATACGTAAGCTCGTTGATCTTCTCAAATGGAACTTTGGTGACCGGTGGAGTTCCTTCAACGATCGGTTGGGATAAGAGGTAGTCCTCACCGAGCCTCTCCACGCTTTCCACGATCTCACGAGCAAGTGGATCTTGAATTTCACCAGTCTTGCGGTTCGTATGCGCATCTCTGATCAACTCCAGATTTGAAGGACGCGTACCTTTCTTTTGGTACTATTAGCATTGAAAAGTTAAAAAAATACGTTAGTGATAATAAAAATAATTATTGTCATAAAGAAACTTACCAGTTGTTCTGCACGAGTCGCCTTGCTCGTTGCTCCGAGGTTATGGGTCGCTGGTCCCTTCTATAGGAATTCATTCAGTTTTACCGGATTAATCTCTATTAATCAACCTAGATGCAATTCCTTTTCCTAGGATCTAGGGTTTGTAAACTGAAAATCTGACAGAACGGATCTCGAATATACCTGGAGTTATGCAGCGGAATTGAATCAGGGAATCGAGATCTAGAGCACTCCAAATGCAGTGCCTCTACTGATAGTCCACACGCACACAAATAGGAATCCGCAGGGATGCTAGTGCTTGGAACCGGATCTTTCAGGGATTTCTGTGTTTCTCAAAGGCGGCTATCAAAAGGGTTTTCTCAAAGCTCTCTCTCAGGTCGTGCTTAATAACTCCTTATATAGGCCATGGAGAAAACCTAATTGATCCTGAACCGATTCAGAATCAATTAAGTTATTAAACCAAAATCTTATTTCCGTCAAAACCCCATGTCGATCGATACTACTATAGTGTCGATCGACACTGCCTCTAAAACATGTTTATAATGTGTATCAAATACACATCATTTAGATCATTACATTAACGATCATTCCCTTATAAAGTGAATCCTATTTGCTTAGGTGTGTGACCATGTAGGATCATATAATACTAGTAATGAGTTCATAACTCATAGATCATAAGCGGCTTCTAGCAAAATGTAATGATCACCTAGTATCATATGAATGTCTAATCTCGACAGTACAACTATCACTGGAGTGAATACAAGTGTGATTTCAGAACATTCCCAACAATCTCCCACTTGTACTGGAATCAACTATTCCAATAATCCCTTTATCGCTATATCTCGATATGGCATAAGGCAAGAACCGTGTCATCCTTATTCAACCAAAATCATGTTCATCGAATTCCGATTTATACTGACAAAGCAAACGACTGACATTCAGCTCGTTCGAGTGCGGCCACACATTCCTCAGTATCAAATCTTCGATGGGCCCTGAGATATTTATCTCCTGTTTTTCAGGAGGGACAAATCCCATCTTGTTTCATCCCTGTTCTTTCACACACTTCATGATACGCTCAATCAATGCCTTTATAGTCACCTTTTACGGATAACGTTTGACAAAGTCGAAACGGACCAATTCATATGTAAGGAATCATGATGAACTCAGGTCTAAGGACTATACTCTATAGTCATTATGAGAACCTCTCATGACACTTAATTTTCCTGTAGAGTTCTCATTAGCATGTCATGTCCGATCATATGTTCTCTAACATATATCTATGTGATTGACTTTAATACTCTTATTAATGACTCCATGAAACTTAGTCATCAGTCACCTCACATGCTAGTCTCACGCGGTTGTCAGTGTCCCACATTAACAACCTCGACCAGGGACAAATATAATCTATGTCATTTATATCTCATAGGGTTTCATGATCAAGTCCTCAACTTGATGACCTATAGAATGTCATAAATTATTTTGGGACTATCATTTAAACACATTTAAATAATACTGAAATCAAATTTCATTAAAATAACCAAAGTATGATTACATGAACATCAAAGCATAACTTAAAATAAGACAACTCCCACTAAAATCAAGATCACATCTTAATTTCCTTAAGTCCTATAGCAGCAGTATGACTCTCATGCTTAGGTCGCGGGAGGGGCTTGGTCAGAGGATCAGCGACATTCTCATCCGTGGGAACTCTGCTGATCTCCACATCTCCTCTATCAATTATATCACGTATCAAGTGATATTTCCTCTCTATGTGTTTGGATTTCTGGTGTGATCTTGGTTCCTTCGCCTGAGTAATTGCTCCATTGTTATCACAATACAATGCTACTGGCTTTATGATACTAGGAACCACACCAAGTTCAGACACGAACTTCTTGATCCAAACAGCTTCCTTTGCTGCTTCCGAAGCGGCAATGTATTCAGCCTCAGTAGTGGAATCAGCTACGGTGCTCTGCTTGGAACTTTTCCAACTGACCGCTATTCAGACAAAAGACATAACCAGACTGAGACCGGAAATCGTCTCTGTCCGTCTGAAAACTTTCATCCGTGAATCCACTTATGACTAGCTCATCATTTCCTCCATACACCAAGAACTTATCCTTAGTATTTCTCAAATACTTTGAGGATATTCTTGACTGCTTTTCAGTGACACTCACCTGGATCAGATTGGTATCTACTCGTCATGCTTAAGGCACAAGCAACATCTGGACGAGTACAGAGCATGGCATACATAATAGATCCTACTGCCGAAGCATAAGGAATTCTATTCATTCGCTCCTGCTCAGCTTGTGTCGAAGGACATTGCTTCTTGCTAAGAGTTATACCATGTAACATAGGCGTGAAACCTCTCTTGGAATCCTGCATACTGAATCTGTGCAAGACCTTATCTATATAAGTATCTTGACACAATCCAATAAGCCTCTTCAATCTATCTCTATAGATTTTTATTCCAAGAATGTACGCGGCTTCACCCATGTCTTTCATGGAAAAACAACTTCCAAGCCAAGTCTTGACAGACTGAAGCAATGGAACGTCATTTCCGAGAAGAAGTATGTCGTCTACATACAGTACGAGAAATGCAACTCCGCTCCCACTAGTCTTCTTGTATACACATGGTTCTTCTTCGTTCTTGACGAAGTCAAACTTTTTGACCGCTTCATTAAAACGAAGATTCCAACTCCGTGATGCTTGCTTCAATCCATAAATGGATTGATGAAGCTTGCATACTTTCCCAGCATTCTTAGGATCAGTGAAACCTTCAGGTTGTGTCATATACATATCCTCTTCCAGAATTCCGTTAAGGAAAGCTGTTTTCACATCCATCTGCCAAATCTCATAATCATAATAAGCGGCAGTTGCTAGGAGTATCCGAATGGATTTAAGCATAGCGACTGGGGAATAGGTCTCATCATAGTCAATACCATGAATTTGTTTAAAACCTTTAGCCACTAATCTAGCTTTGAATATCTGGATATTCCCATCCACGTCAATCTTCTTCTTGAAGATCCATTTACACTCAATGGGTTTTACACCATCGGGTAAATCTACCAAGGACCATACTTGGTTTTCTGACATGGATCCCATTTCAGATCTAGCGGCTCCAAGCCACTTTTCGGAGTCAGGGCCCAACATTGCTTCTTCAAAATTCGTAGGTTCGTCACTGTCAATGATCAATAGGTCAAAACAATCATTCACGAGAAGACCGTAGTATCTCTCGGGTTCGTGACGAATCCTTCCGGATCTGCGAACTTCAGGCATCACAGGTGTTGGTTCCACAACTCCTTGTGGTTCCACCTGCTGCTCTTCCTCATTAGGTTGAGCAGGCTCCTGTGATTCTCGAACTTCTTCGAGTAGTACTTTACTCCCACTATTCTTCTTATGAAGAAACTCTCTCTCAAGGAAAGTACAATCCCGAGCAACAAACACTTTGTTCTCAGAACGGTTGTAGAAGTAGTACGCCTTGGTTTCCTTAGGATAACCAACGAAAAAGCACTTATTAGATTTGGGTGCGAGCTTATCGGATATTAAACGTTTTACATAAGCCTCACAACCCCAAATTTTCAGAAAAGACAAACTTGGAACATTTCCAGTCCACATCTCATATGGTGTCTTTGCAACTGTTTTTGAAGGGACTCTGTTTAGTGTAAACGCAGACGTTTCTAAAGCGTATCCCCAAAAGGATAATGGAAGGTCTGTGTGACTCATCATTGATCGAACCATATCCAATAGGGTCCGATTCCTCCTCTCGGACACTCCATTCCATTGGGGCGTTCCAGGAGGAGTGAGCTGTGAAACAATTCCACACTCTCTCAGATGATCACTGAACTCTTGACTTAAGTATTCTCCTCCACGATCTGATCGAAGAGCTTTAATACTTTTTCCAAGTTGGTTCTCTACTTCATTCTGGAACTCCTTGAATTTCTCAAAGGATTCCGACTTGTGTCTCATTAGATAGACATAGCCATACCTACTGAAATCATCAGTAAAGGTAATGAAGTATTGATAATTTCCTCTAGCACTTGTGCTCATTGGGCCGCAGACATCTGTATGTATAAGGCCCAATAAGTCACTGGCCCGTTCATTTGGTTCATTGAAAGGAGCCTTTGCCATTTTGCCCATCAAACAAGATTTACACATCTCACATGATTCATAATCAAATGAGCCCAAAAGCCCATCACTATGGAGCTTCTGTATGCGTTTCTCGTTTATGTGACCCAAACGACAGTGCCAGAGAAAAGTCGGGTTTTCGTCATTAGACTTAAACCGCTTAGTATTTATGTTATAAACGGGCATTGATTGGTTTAAAACGTAAAGCCCATTCTCTAATGGGCCGCTACCATAAAATATACCATCACGATTAAAAGAACAACATTTATTCTTTATAGAAAAATCAAATCCTTCTAAATCCAAACAGGAAACTGAAATGATGTTTCTGCTTGTCGCTGGTACAAAGTAGCAATTGTTTAATTCTAAAACCAAGCCCGAAGGCAAAGACAAATGATAAGTGCCCATGGCCAACGCAGCAACCTTTGCTCCATTCCCGACTCGCAGCTCCACTTGTCCTTTTTCCAGCGTCCTACTGTTGCTTAGTGCCTGCACATTAGTACAAATATGAGCACCACAGCCGGTATCTAATACCTATGAGGTAGAACCTGTAGAAGTAACATTTACTTCAATAACATAAATACCTGGAGAAGTCGTCTCATACGTCTTCTTCTTCTTCTTTAGACCATCCAGGAATTTCTTTCAATTTCTTTTCCAATGCCCAGACTCATTGCAGAAATGACACTTATCAGCATCAGAAGGCCCAGCCTTAGGCTTAGGAGGAGGCGCGGGTTTATCCTGGTTCATAACCTGGACAGCCCTGCCCTTTCCCTTGCCCTTGCCGGGTTTCTTAAACTTTTTGCCCCCTTGTACCATAAGCACATTTGGGGTACCCTTCTTGATGTTTGGCTCAGCTGTCTTGAGCATGTCATGTAACTCAGTCAACGTCTTCGTCAAGCTGTTCATGTTATAGTTCATAATGAACGTATCATAGCTTGGCGGTAGTGACTGCAGTATGATGTCAGTAGCCAACTCTTGGCTAATGGGACAGTCTAGTTTCCCCAAGTTATCAATATAACCCATCATCTTTATGATGTGGGGACTCACTGGAGCATCACTTGGTAGCTTGCACTCAACTAGAGATTTAACCGTCTGGTATCTCTCAGTTCGAGCCTGCTCCTGAAACATAGCTTTCAGGCTAGTGATTATCTCGATGGGCGACGCCACGTTCTCATATTGCTTCTGCAAATCTAAGTTCATGGTAGCCAGCATCAGACAAGTCACATCGACCACATCATTTGAATGTTTATCCCAAGCATTCTTCTCTGTCTGCGGGGCATTGGCACGGTACTTCTCGGGGAGAACCTTATCAAGGACATAGTCCTTTTTCTCCTGCCTGAGAACAATTCTCAAGTTCCGATACTATTCCAGAAAATTAGATCCATTTAGCTTGTCCTTCTCAAGGACAGATCTCAGGGAGAAAGTGTTGTTTGAGCTTGACATTGCTGAAACAAAAGAGGTAGAGGGTAAGTTACGATGTTCAATGAAAGAGTAAACTTAACAATTAAGAAAACTCGCATTATATTCAAAACTATGTTTCCTCAAAGAATATAATGATCCAAGATCCATGTTTCACCAAAACTCGAGCGAGCCACTGGCTGTCACTCAAATCTTAGCTATATAGGTAAGCAACACTTTGCTAATCATATCCAATATGACTCTTGGTTGTGGATAAAACATCTTATGTTCTAACCACCTGATGTCTCTGGGCTCAGAACTTCTGATAGCCCATTCAAGTAAACCAATCTCTTCCGTCATGTAATAGTCGATGCCATGCACTGCAAGCCCATCAACTCAATTACCTACTGCCTCACTCATGTAACTACAGATACCTTGCACTGCAAGCCTATCACGCAATGAAATGAGCCTTGACAGCTGACAAGATCGGGAAGACATCCAGAACACTTGATATTTAGTCGAGGAACTGAACATTTAATCCTTAATACATATCATATATGCATTCAGGAACCCAATCTCATTAAATCTGCTTCGGTTATTTGATTTCAGGTTCACTAACCATCAATCTGCGTAGGCTGTCGATCGAGACTACCTTAGTGTCGATCGACACTTACCTCTCTGTCTCAGTTCATCGAAAACCGATCAATCCACTTGAACCGGTTTCGATAACCGACACAAAATTTCAATAACCGGTTCGTGTCGATCGACACAACATTTGTGTCGATCGACATTGACCAAACCAAATTCAATTTTTTTCGATAACCGGTCAATCTAATTGAACCGGATCGATAACCGGTCAATCTAATTGAACCGGGTCGATTATCGGTCGGTGTCGATCGATACAACATTTGTGTCGATCGACGCCAACCAAACCGCAACAAACCAAGATTTGCCGGTTTAATCGATCTGATAATTAAGCGCGATAACCGATTCAATCCAATTGAACCGGTTCATCAATCGCAAGGCAGAGACCATCGTGTCGATCGACACAACCATTGTGTCGATCGACACGACTAGGTTTTACAGATGATTTGAACAATTTTGAGAAAACGATTTTACAAAGAAACTTGATCAAAACGATTACTATTCATTCAGATTACTAGTTAAACCCTAAGGCTCTGCTACCACTGTAGGAATTCATTCAGTTTTACCGGATTAATCTCTATTAATCAACCTAGATGCAATTCCTTTTCCTAGGATCTAGGGTTTGTAAACTGAAAATCTGACAGAACGGATCTCGAATATACATGGAGTTATGCAGCAGAATTGAATCAGGGAATCAAGATCTAAAGCACTTCAAATGCAGTGCCTCTACTGATAGTCCACACGCACACAAATAGGAATCCGCAGGGATGCTAATGCTTGGAACCGGATCTTTCAGGGATTTCTGTGTTTCTCAAAGGCGGCTATCAAAAGGGTTTTCTCAAAGCTCTCTCTCTCAGGTCGTGCTTAATAACTCCTTATATAGGCCATGGAGAAAGCCTAATTGATCCTGAACCGATTCAGAATCAATTAAGTTATTAAACCGAAATCTTATTTCGGTCAAACCCCCGTGTCGATCGATACTACTATAGTGTCGATCGACACTGCCTCTAAAACATGTTTATAATGTGTATCAAATACACATCATTTAGATCATTACATTAACGATCATTCCCTTATAAAGTGAATCCTATTTGCTTAGGTGTGTGACCCTGTAGGATCATATAATACTAGTAATGAGTTCATAACTCATAGATCATAAGCGGCTTCTAGCAAAACGTAATGATCACCTAGTATCATATGAATGTCTAATCTCGACAGTACAACTATCAGTGGAGTGAATACAAGTGTGATTTCAGGACATTCCCAACACCTTCCCCTTCCGGTCGCTCTTTCGGTTCGAAGACTGGGTGGCAGAGGTCGTCTTAGTTGCCTCCTGTTCCCAATACGCAATGAGTTGAGCCCATAACTCGGGACGGTTTTTCATATCCCGAGGAATCTTACGATGCAGCCACAGGTCCTTCCACTCATTCAACTTCCGCAACTACAATCTACCAGCCTTGGTGTCGAACTCCCGTCGAACCCTACCGGTCATCTGTCTGTCCCAATTAAAATCTTGCTGCAAAGAAAAAGAAAAAAACCTTTAACGTTTTAGTAATTATAATTTTTATGTAATAAAACCGCGAATTGTTTAAATTACAAAATTTAGAAATTACCGCAAATTGCCGAAACCAGCTGTCACGGTCTTCTACCGGCATCGATAAGTATGTGGGATACGGCAGAGTTATCAAACTATTAAGCATAGTGTTGATAGACGTCGATATCCCGTTTCCCGAAAATTGAAACCTAACCAAAAGTAAGGAGATTAAGCATGTTAACTAAATCGAAAACATTTTTAAATAAAACTTACCATGTCGTGTTGGGAGGCAACTCCGGATCTAGAAAAGTCATACGATCCCTTCCGGGTTGTGAAACGAAATCCTCGATGCTCATTACTGTGGGAGTTGAGGTAGTCGGATTTGGAGTCGGTTGTTGTGTTTCCAAATTGGGAGTGCCGGGGATCTGGGACTGACTAGAACTCCGACGCCCCCGACTGGAACTACCGTCTCCAAAACTCTGCTGAAATCGTTCGAAATCCCTACGAATTCGAAGATTTTTAGGAATTTTGAGATTTAACGATTTATGGATATAGAGATTTAGAAATTTAGGTATTTATTGTTTAGAGAATTAAGAGATTTTGAAATTTAGGGTTTGGGGTTTTAGGGATTTTGAAATTTATGGATGTAGGGATTTTGGGATTAATGATTTTACTAAAAAAAATTTCACTTGTCAACAAGATTAATGATTTTACAAAAAATTCATTAATGATTTACTTGTGTTTTACTTGTAAGATGTTTTACTTGTCAATAAGATTAATGATTTAACAAAAAAGTTTATTAAAAATTCTTAATATTTATAAACTTAGAATTGTTTTTTAATTTTTTTTAAAAAAAATCTTAATATTTATAAATTTATAAGATTTTTAAATTAGTAAAAAAAATTCTTAATATTTATAAATTTATAAATTTTTTATATTTTTTTACAAATTCTTAATATTTATAAATTTTTAATATTTTAAAACTATTTATTCCAAATTCTTAAAATTTATAAAATTCTAATATTTATAAAATTTTCTTTTAACAATTCTTAATATTAAAATCCTAAAATTCAATAAATCCCTAATTCCCTAAATTTATATATCCCTAAATCCCTAAAATGCAATACATTCCTAAATCTCTAAATCAAGAATAAATTATGTTTATCCAAAATTGTTTTTTTTATGAAGAACAATTTTTTTTTCTCAAAAACACAATTTTTTTTTTTTAAGAACTAACTTGAAAATCATAACAAACTTACATTGGGATGTTGAATTCGTGATGGAGGATGTGATTCCGGCGGTTTGTGAGGTTTTTCCGGCGGTGTGAAACGGTTTTCCGGAGGTGGAATCGCTGTTCCGGCGGTTGAAGAATTTTTTTTTTTCTTTTGCTCCGTTCTGGTTTCGGGAAGAAGAAGAACAGATTTATACAGACTTTCCGACGGAATTCCGACGGCCTTTGGTTTTCCGGCGGAATTCCGACGGATTGTGCCGCCTTTTCGATGATCACGAGGCGTTAGGTGGGAGAAAAATTAGGGTTTCCGTCGGAAATCCGTCTTAACTTTAAGATGGATTTCCGACGGATTTGGTTTTTTTTTATTTTGTTTAAAGTATCATAAGTTAATAAAGTATAAAAATTATAAGGATTCGAAAGTATATGATATGGTTTTAAAGTTGATTAAAAGGGGTTTTAAAGGTAATTAAAAGAAATTTTTAACTATTTCACAATGTTTTTTAAAGTTGTTTATAAAGTTTATTATATGGTTTATTAATCAGCATTTTTAAAAAAATAAAGATTATAAGTTTATAACCAACTAATATTTCACAAAATTCTTATACATTTTTTAAAAACCTTATAATCAACTTTTAAACCTTATCATATACTTTAAATTAAATAAAAAAAAACCAAATCCGTCGAAAATCCGTCTTAAATTAAGACGAATTTCCGACGGATGTGGTTTTTGTTTTTTATATATTTAAAGTATCATAAGTTAATAAAGGTTTTTAAAGGTAATTATAAGGATACGCAAGTATATGATATGGTTTTAAAGTTGATTAAAGGAGGTTTTAAAGGTAATTAAAAGAAATTTTTAACTATTTCACAATGTTTTTTGAAGTTGTTTATAAGGATTATTAAATATTTTTCTAAAACAGATTATAAAAATTTTAAAAAATACAATAAATTTTTTTGAAACATATTATAAGGTTATAACCAACTACTATTTTACAAAAATCTTATACATTTTTTTAAAACCTTATAATCAACCTTAAAACCTTATCATATACTTGAAATAAAATATAAAAAAAAACAAATCCGTCGGAAATCCGTCTTAAATTAAGACGGATTGCCGACGGATATTTATTTTATTTAAAGTATCATAAGTTAATAAAGTATAAGGATAATAATAATTCGAAAGTATATGATATGGTTTTAAAGTTGATTAAAAGGGGTTTTAAAGGTAATTAAAAGAAATTTTTAACTATAAGTTAATTAAAAGGGGTCTTACATTAAGACGGATTTCCGACGGATTTGGTTTTCTTATGATTTTATTTAAAGTATCATAAGTTAATAAAGGTTTTTAAAGGTAATTATAAGGATTCGCAAGTACATGATATGGTTGCCTCCTGTTGATTAAAAAGGGTTTTAAAGGTAATTAAAAGAAATTTTAACTATTTCACAATGTTTTTTAAAGTTGTTTATAAGGTTTATTAAATGTTTTTCTAAAAGAGATTATAAAAATTTAAAAAAATACAATGAATTTATTTGAAACATATTATAAGGTTATAGCCAACTACTATTTTACAAAATTCTTATACATTTTTTAAAAACCTTATAATCAACCTTTAAACCGTATCATATACTTTAAATAAAATCAAAAAAATACATTTTGTTTCTTGTATCAAAACAATTTATTACAAATACAAGAAACAAAATTATAAAATAAAATCATAAGAAAACCAAATCCGTCGGAAATCCGTCTTAAATGTAAGATGGATTGCCGTAAGACGGATTTCCGACGGATTTGATTTTCTTATGATTTTATTTTATAATTTTGTTTCTTGTATTTGTAATAAATTTTTTTTCAATCTAAAAATTATAGTACATTGTACGTAATTAAAACAATAAGCTCGTTGGATATATTTTACTAATAGCATGTAAAACAGAAACATATAAGAATTAATTTTTCCTTCCTACAAAATCGGTAACTTCTACGCCCATCCCGACTCCCCGATGATTTATCCAGTACTCGACGGTACAAACTATTTATATATTTTAGTTTCTTATTTTTGGAATGATTTGCGTTTAACTTTATGGAAATAAGTATTTCGAATCGTTTTATACATATAAAACACCAATATTTCACAATCCCTAATAGGAAATATAACACATGACCACATTATATGATCGTACAATAGATACTAGGACATTATTTAACATGAAAGCAACATAAAGCTGTTATCATAAAATTATTCTTAATCATGGACGAGTTGGCTGTTTATTCTTTATCGGAGTCTGGGACTGTTTCATATTCGTACCCAGTAGTTCCTCCATCTTCCTCGATGGTCGATGCTTCCATTGGTTGGTATTCAGAAATCATCGAATTAGCACCGATTATCTGTTTGGAAAATGATTTTAGTTAAGCATTCCCATGAATATTTTTGAACGTATGGTGTATCTACCTTAACAATGTTCCGCTCTGTGATGTTCAGGTACTTTGGGTTCCTATCAAAACGGCAAACGGTAACATTTTTCAGTATGACCACCGCACCTACACCAGTTGTGAGTCTGTACTCGTCCTTCTTGAAGATGTTATGGTGCATGGTTCCCTCAATTTTTCCTGAGGGATCTTTTAAGGTTACTAGCAGATCTCCCTAGTCATTGGGGGTTAAACTAGAGAGCATAACCACAATCTGATAATGAATTAAATTATATACTTTTCAGATAAATTGTCTAAATATTAATAAAATAGGTGGAACACGTAAACCTTTTTTACTTTCAAAAATTGTGAATGCGGGGATTGAATTTCTGCAACCTGGGTCCAGAATGGTGTGCTCCTATTGTTATAAGAACCTACATGTATGAAGTATAGATTTAGTATTTGTCAACTACAATCATTATTGTAAAAGTAAAAGCGGTAATTATATATATATACCTTCACGGATTTTGTAATCGATAGTAGAAGTCCACCGAGGACTACTAAAATCTTTGTCGGCCTATGGTGCCTCATTAATGACCTCACGAATAAAATCTCGTGTTGGGCGTGGCTGAGAACTTTCACCTCGCAGCACCTTTGCATCATGAAACCTCTTTCGAAACAGGCCTCGCCGTACCACTTGGCCAGGTCCCGGTATTACGGGCGTTTGGTTCTGGGATTGTTGAGTTGGATGGAGTGAAATTATCGGTTCAGCATCAGTAACATTTAAGTTATCGTACGGAGGGCTTGAAGGAAATAGAGTTGTGGTTAGAGGGTTTTGACCGGGGGCTCGGTTTTGCATATAGTAATTCCACAGATCTCTGTTTGCCATTACGAAATTGAATTTTTCAGTGTTATGAATTTGTGTTCAAATGTTTTTATGGTCGCATTACAAAATGTGCAACCTTATGTAGAACAGATATCCGTCGGATTTCTGTCGGAAAACCGTCAAAACACTCCGACATAACACCCCACCAATCCCATCGGCCACTGCACTTGATTTGTTAACCACTCAAACTTTGCCGACATCGGAAACCGTCGGCAATCCGTCGGAAATCCGTTACATAATTTTGACAACACAGGTCCGTCGGAAATCCGTTGTTACAGCTGACTAATCAAACTTTGCCGACATCGGAAACTCTGCAAGCCGACGGAAATCCGTGACATAATTCAGACGACTAAGCTTCGTCGGAAATCAGTTGGTACAGCTGACAAATCAAACTTTGCCGACATCGTGTCGTCTGAATTCCGTCGGTAATACGGACGGAATACAGACGGAATACCGACGGTTAATACATATAACTTCGACTATAAATACACCTGATGGAGTGTATATCTTCTACACCTCAAAATAAAAAAAAATATATATTTCTTCTAGGGATCCTAATGAAGACGGGAAAAAAACATCCGATGCAAATTTTTTTATTGTTCCAAAATACTCGTGGGAAACTGAATCTCATTGCGACGAGTTCACTCAACAGATTCCCACTTACTCGTGGGAATTTGATACGTTCTCACCAATCGATGAAGAAGATTCCACATCAACAGTACTGCCTGACAGCCAGTGCTTGCCAAACATCCAGAACATTTACGATATGCAAGCACAATGTCCTGATCATGAGCGGGTTACCGAAGCCGAACAACCATGTCATTTGATGGAAAAGTCAAATACTTACGGTGCAAGTACTTCAAACGTATGTAAGGATCAGTACTATGGTTATGAATTCGCCCAAAGCCCAGAAAAGCCAAACTTAAATTTAGATGTTGATGCAATCAAAAGTGAATTGTGCGACGGATTTATAGATTCCCCACCAAAGGATCATTATTATGATTTCGAATTCGCCCAAAGCCCAGACAAGGCAAACATAAATCTAGATGTTAATGCAATCAAAAGCGAATTGTGCGACGGATTTGTAGATTCTCCACAAAAGAAAAAAAAGGAAAAGAACATCACTAAATGGTTCTAACAAATGGTAAGTTTGGAGTGGAAACGGACATATGATTGTAAAATGAGGAGTTTATTATGTACTTGTACCATAACCGTTGTGTGTAAAATAATTGCAAGTCTCTAATGTACTTGTTTAAGAATATGTGTTTTAAATTTTATGTTTCATTACATGTTAAGTTTTATTGGATTTGGAAGACCAATATTTATCGTTAATTAGTCATCGAACATGAGTACATATATACTATTAAATAATATGAGATACAAGATTTGTCCACCGCTGAAATGATTATGCCTCTTTTATTTGATTTTTATTTGTATGTTGTAATACTTAGATTCTCGTCCACAATCGGTTTTCTTAATGAAATGAAAATATTATAGGGAACACACAAATGTGAGAGAATAACATGAAAAAGCAAACATTTATTCACAAATTATTATTCTGAATCTTCGAAGGAACCTTCACTAGGGATGGAGTCTGAATCATCGTCAAATTCTCCACGTGGTTCATCTTCGTCTGAATGCACTAGATCATCCCCGACATGTGTGACATCAACGACAAGGTCAATGTTATCAATCTCCTCCACAGGTGACATTGATACACTTCTTGATGGTTGTAGAGCATCTTGTTCTGGAACTCCGTAGATTTTTCCTCTCGGGTTTATTGGAGTTACTGTGATCCACGGATTTGTACGGTATGTAACTCGAGGATAAGGAATGTAGCAAACCTATTAATAATTAGTGGATATTGTTAATATACATGAACAAGAAACCTTAACTATGAGTACATAGGTAAACATATATAGTGTATTGATATCTGGTCTGCTTGAGACGCAAGGATAAATGGATCGTAATACAGTAGTTTCCGGCTTGAATTTATCAAAATAATATCAAGAGGGTCAACTCGAACCCCTCGACCATTGGATGGATCATACCAATCGCACATAAACACAATGCACCTCAAGTTCAACATTCCTGGATATCGGATTTCCAAGATTTCTTTTAAAATCCCATAGTACATGGTATCGCCGGATTGCGCCGTAATACCATAGTCCGCAGTTGGCATTTGACGTCCTTCCTCACGGATCCTGAACGAATATCCCCTAGTGCAAAACTGGGGATATGAAGTCGCGGTGGTGCGTAAGCCATGAACAAACTCCACTAACCATGTCGGGATTGATCGACAACTTGCTAAACTTTCGGAAACCTAAAAACGATATACGTAAGATATAAGTAACATATGAACGTGAAAACATGCAAATGTAAGACGGATGTAATTATATTAAGCTTACATAACATTTCAACCACTCTAGAAATTGTTCGTCTTTCAAGACAGCAAGTTCGGCATCTGTCTTATCACAATGGTAATCACGTGCGAGAGACATGTAGATCCTGTAACATAACAGTCATTAGTAGATGAATGCAAATAATTAAATAAATTTAGTATGATAAATGATATATATACCTTTCGTACACCAAAATTTTGTCACAGTTTCTGAGGATATACGTATGCAAATGTGTGACCTCTTGTGGTGATAGTTTGCGTTTTCTTTCCTTTTCCACTTGCTCGACCAACTTGGGCAAACAACTCAGGAACAACCACGGCATACACTGATCATCATGTCGGGGAGGCCGTCTCGCCTTAGTACTAACTGCCGATGGAAAGTAATTTTCGGCAAAGTGTGAGACTTCCTCGTTTAGGCTTTGTGCGACAATAGATCCCTCAACCTTGCTCAAATTTTTAACCTTTTTCTTCAGGTGGAACATGTAACGCTCGAACAGATACATCCATCGGTATTGAACAGGGCCTCCTAAGGCTGCTTCTCGTGGGAGGTGAATAAGAAGATGTTCCATAACGTCAAAAAAAGATGGTGGAAATATCTTCTCAAGATTACAAAGGAGAACCGGGTATTGGCCTCCAAGTTACGTATCCCGTGGGAGGTAAGCGTTCTTGAACATAAATCTCGGAAGAATGCACCAACTCCTATAAACAAAAATTAAACAAGTTAATACATATATAGTAATATTATGGTAGTAAGAAACTAATGGGAGTAAGAAATATACCTCCAATTGCTTGGTGGATAGGTTCTGGAAGAAGATATGCAAATACAAATGGAAGAAGACGCTGCATCACGACATGACAATCATGGCTCTTCATTCCTATAAACTTGCCTTCCGTCGAATCCACGCAATTACGTAGATTAGATGCGTATCCGTCTGGAAATTTGACAAATTTTTTGACCCATTCAAAAAATACTTCTTTCTGGCCAGCGTCTAACCGGTAAGCAGGCATCGGCAATCTACCGTTTGAAACATGAAGAGATGGCCTCGAACAAATCAATGGCAAGTCGAATCTAGACTTCCAGTTATCTTTGGTCTTTCCTGAGACGTTTAATATGGTGTTCATGATGTTGTCAAAGAAATTCTTTTCCACATGCATGACATCTAGATTATGCCGTAGTAGATGGTCTTTCCAGTAAGGCAAATCCCAAAAAATACTCTTCTTGTGCCAATTGTGATATTCCCCACAACCGTCGACGGGGTAATGGCCATTACCCCCACATTCAGGAGTTCGCTCTGCACCAAAATCTCGTAACTGTTCTAATATGCTGCGACCATATATCTCAGGAGGTGGACCATGTAACACTTGTACATGCCAATCTTCCATGCGTTGTCCATCTAGATAACATACCGTATGCCAGAAAATCGCTTATGGTCCACATAAGAACTGCACGCATGTTGAAATTCTCCCGGATTAAAACATCATATGCCTCAATACCATGCTCCCACAACATCTGTAACTCATAGATCAATGGTTGGAGGAAAATATCGAGCGACCGTCTTGGATGATCTGGCCCGGGAACTAGAATTGAGAGAAACAGGAACTCTCGCCGCATGCACATAGATGGAGGCAAATTGTAAGGTGTTACGATGACCGGCCACAACGAATATTTTCTTCCATGCTTGCCAAACGGGTTGAAACCATCAGTGGATAAGCCGAGGTATACATTTCGTCGTTCATATGCAAAATCTGGATATACGGATTGGAAGTGTTTTCACACTTCCGCGTCAGAAGGATGCATGATTTCTCCATCTTGACTATGCTCTGCATGCCATCTCATATCCGTAGATGTGCGGTCTGATTCGTACAACCTCTTCAACCTCTCCGTTAAGGTTAAATACCACATCCGTTTGAATGGAATCTTCACCCTCCCACTTGACTCCTGGAACCGTGGTTTATGGAAAAATTTACATTTATTTCGGTTCTCGTCTTGTCTCCAGTATATCATACAGTTGTCGATGCACACGTCTATAACCTGGTAGGACAAACCAAGACCGGCGACAAGTTTTTGGATCTCGTAGTATGATCCGGAGGCCAGATTATCTTCTGGCAAAATATCTTTCACGAACTCGGCGAATGCATCAACACATTCTTCGGACAAATTATAATCAGTCTTCAGGTTCATCATCCTACTAGCAGAAGATAGCGGTGAATGACCATCCCTACAACCGCTGTATAGTGGTTGCTTTGATGCGTCTAACATATCGAAAAACCTTCGAGATTCTAAATTAGGTTCTTCAACCCTATCACCCTCATACCCACCCGACTGCAAATTCTCTCTAAACGCATCGTTAACCATCGCAACCGTACTTACCCCAACGTCTACTCCCGCGGTAGGTTCCCCTATGCTATCCGAAAAATAAGGTGCATTGCTACTAGTACTACCATATTCATAATTGGTTTCTCCATGTAAATACCAAACCTTATATCCGGTCCTAAATCCATATCTATATATGTGGTTCCAAACAGTAGGAACCGCAACAGTACTTCTATTACAGCAATTAGAACAAGGACATTTGATATTCTGACCTTTGGTGGCCGCCTCTTGATTTCTAGGTAACTGCATGAACTCGCAAATACCTTGAGCGTATTTGGTCGTTAATAAGTTAGACCCCTCTTCCATCATTGGCTCGTCCATCCATGGCCGAAAATATGAAGAACTCATCTCTTTTAAATTTTTAGATAATGTGAATTGTGTTTCTTTTACAATGTGAATTGTGTTACGATGGAATGATGGAATGTCGTAGATTATATAGAACGAATTCCGTCGGAAATCCGTCCAAAATCTCCGACATAATGCCCTACACATCCCATCGGCCACCGCTAACGATAAGGTAACCAATTAGACTTTGCCGACATCGTAATCCGTCGGAATTGCGTTATAAAATTCCGAAGTTTAAGAAGCCGTCGGTAATGCGTCAGTTCAAGTTGACGGTTTACCGACGGATGTCCGACACTTTCGGTAGCCGTCTGAAATCCGTCGGTAACGTGTGACGGATTTCCGACGGATTGTCGGAAGTCGGACCTCCGTCGGTTGAATGTCGGAAATTTCCGACGGATGTTCTGTCCGTCGGAAAAACACATGTTTTCTTGTAGTGTATAGGTTCATGATCAGTGTAGTAATTAATTTTATCGGCGTTTGTTTGTTTGTTTTTTTTTTTTTTTTTAAACTTATTATCGGCGTATTCAAATTTAAAAGTCATCAAATCTAACAAAGTTTGGAACGTAAAATTTAATATATGTTTCTATAGTGTTTTTAGCCAAAACCTAAAAATGGGACAAAAGCTGACTAATTCAAAGGTATTAAATAAGACTAATATTCTGACAAAAACTATCTAATTGCATGTGTTAATATCATGATCAATAGTTTCAAATAAAAATTCCGATACTACTTCAAAAAGATGTTACTTTATGGTAATTTACTATAGTGTATGGAAGTATTTGTGTTTTAAGTTAATTTTAAAATTCCCTTGTTTCATGGTATTTCATATTTCCCCAAAGAAAAATAAAACAGTGGATGAAATTATAGCGAGCACAACCAAACATATACAATACAAATGAACACAGAGACATAATAGAGTTACAAAGTATCCAGCCATTCGCATTTCTTTTCTACACAAAGATTTTCATAAATTAGAATTGTTTTCCATTTTCACCTCATAGTTTTTTTTTTTCCTGGCCTAGATACAAGAGTGAAAAAATATTAGTGATGAGTTATATTTTTAGCATGGTTTTCCGACCCGGCAATCCAATGCTCCGGCATATTTGGTAAGTTTTGAAACGGCCACTCCATGCTTAGGCCTTATCATTTGTTGTCTAGAGTGCGAACACTTGAACTTAGGGTTTCCAGATTGTCTGAAATATGCTTTGTTCATGAAAACATCTCTCTCGGATCTCCAATTCCAGTTTTTCCATTCGCTTTCCGAAGCATAATCTCTCTTTGTCACCTATATAAACATATTTCCATTAGTTCACAAATCAAACTTTGATTCATAATCAAGCCTTTGAGTTGATATATATATATATATATATATATGTTTTGTACCTCATTGTATTGAGGTTTGTGAAGAGAAGCGATGAAACGGTTTCCATGGCTGAGAATTGTAGGACCTTGGCTTCCTCCGATCGCGTAAAGCTCCCAATGAGTGTAATCATTGTTGACAACATGGACGAAACCCCATCGGATCCTTGGCATTCTCTGTACAAGCCCTTTACCAAAATGGTTGTAAGCAACTGTGACTTGCATCTTCTTGTCCTCTTGGTTATGGTCATGTGCACCAAGCAACATAACCTAAACACAAAAACAAAACAAGTTCATTTAGTCTGGGTTTTTATCGTCAAATCCTATTAGACACTTGAGAAGGGACCGTATAAAATGCTCCTGTCCCGCTAGAACCTTTTAGTATTCGAAAAAGAAAAAGAAAAAAAAAACATGCATATGATTTGGATACTCACATCGTTGTGGTGGGTGAAGTGAGAGTTAGAGATGGTAATTCCGGTTGAACCCATTATAGCGTCGATGAGACCATCTTGGCATTTAGACATAGAAATATGGTCAAGCCAAATGTTTGTTGCTCCAAAGATCGAGATACCATCACCATCAGATTTTCCTCTAAATCCAAAGTGGTCAATCGAATTTCTAATCAAACCGCCACTGCTCTCGAAGATGTGATGGATGTGAAGCCCATGGATGATGATATTGTGCACGAACTGCATTGTGATCCCAGCACCATATGCGATGTGCACGTTAGCGCCACGAGCATCGATTGTCTTGTGACTGTTAATCATCAATTCTTGTCTCAACCTAATGCTCATGTCATGCTTGAAAATGATCCATAGTGGTTCTTTCTGGATCACAGCATGGCGTAGGGTTCCGGGTCTAGGATTGACCATATCATCGTCTCTAGGGCTCGTGACCACGTAGATGCGCCCGCGTTTGCCTCCGGTGGTTCTGTAACCAAAACCACGGACGCAGTGGACGAGCTTCTTGCGACGCCTACCCCAATCGGGCTGGCAACGCCAGCATTTATCGATGGGGTTGCTTGCGGTGCAAGGTCCCTTTAGTTTGCTCCATTTTCCTCTTCTTGTTACTCTTCTACCGCTTAGGCTCCGCCTTGTGCTGTTTGTAGGACTAGACACCATCTCAATGTCGACCTCTTCCTCGGAAGCGGCTGCCTCGTGTTCCTCTGCCTCCTCAACATCAGTAGAGTTGCTGAAAACATACACCAAAACCAAAACCATCATAAACCAAAAATTCCTCTCTTTTTTTTGTTTTATTACTCTAGCGAAATATTCTCATTGATTCATGTCACGTCCTTCCTATATAATATAGTAGCAAGCCCGATTCCGACTCGGGGTCTAAAAGTATCAACTGCTAGACAAAAATCAATTTTAAATTTTGGTTTTTTTCCATACATTCACTTTCAAACTGAAATCGACGATTCTGTTGTATATTAATTGTAGGAAAATATCGAAACTAATCCAAATAAAAAAATAAAAATAAAAACTCTCGATCGTAATCAAACACGAGTAATTTCCACTAGACAAATCAGGTCGGATTTAAAATATAAACGGACTAATTAACTCGTAATGACGCTCGTGGAAGTGGTCGACGATCGCATAAGGATCGGGATGATAAGCCAAAAGGGTCTGTTTACGAGCTTCACTGGCCTTGTTTACCCAATACTCATCGGTCTCCGCAACATTGGCTCGTATGGTCGGAATCAAACTGGCAATACAAATCACACACACTAATTTGAAAAGCCTAGCCGTCTCCATTTTATTTGATTACCCCTTTTTTCACAAAAAAACACTATAATAATTTATTTATTTTTGTTAAAGGGGTAATCTTTTTATATATTTAAATATATGTGGAGAACAGCTAAGCTTTAACCATGGCTTTAGGTCGTTATTTCTGTTTGACCTAAAAGCCTTTTTTGGGTAGATGAATCGTATTGCGAAGTATGAACAACGTATAAGGTTGGTACTTAAATAATAAGACGAAAAAGTGAATTTCTATATTTAGAAAGTATTCCCGTTATGTATGGAAAGCCACTATAATTTACTTGTGGACAGGTTTCTTTGTTTTTTTTGTTTTATCAATAAATTTTTTTCTCTCCATGTTTTTTGTTGTTTTCTATATTTGGATATTTCTATAAAGAGAGAAAGATTGCTGTTTTCTCAATATGTTCAACCAATTTTAGCAACAAACATAATTACGTGAGAATTCTGTCAAAAGTAGTGAAACTGTCCCACTGCTTGTGACTCTAATTTATTTTTTTGACTATTAAGTATAAACCATAAAACTTATAAAACAAAAAATCTTTGGCATATATGAGTACAATTATGACTTTTCACATACTATTATTTGCAACTATTTAGTTGTGGACATTAAAATGATACTTTGGCACCAAGTGAAAATTACATGAAATAATATAAAGTGAATGAAAAGTAAAAGCAATTGAGTATGAGTAATGTAAGAAAATGATTTTCAATTTCTTTTATTGATTAGTGTGACAAAAGAATACAATACAATTGTCAATTTGTATTCTGGATTGATTTCAGTCTCTAAAAAGTTTTGGTCAAAAAATAAGGAATTAATCCTACAATTAATTAGTAGTCACTAATGCATAGTTGCTGCATAATTGTTGGCAAAAAAAAATGCCTACAATTAATTAGTAGGCACTAACGAATAGTTGCTGCATAATTGCTGATTAGTAATACCTACTTTTTTATAAATAGCATATCAATTCATGACATAAGTTTTCTCTTCCAAGACATAAATAAGTAAAACCATTTCACTATAATTTTTTTTTTTTGGTCTTCATTTCAAATAACCAAAGCACTGAAAAGCAGCTTAAAAACAGAGCCAAAAGCAAGGCTCAAAAACAGAATATAACCATTAACCAAGTCATTCGATTATTCATATATGATTTATTAAAAAGCTAAATGCTAGAGGATTTCAAAGATGACACCCAATAATAAAACAAAACCGATCACACAATTTAATCGCGAACCAATTATTCATCTGTAGGCCCAAATCACTCGGTTTACAAACCAATTAATCAATAAACCGAAAATATTAAACTCTAAACCGATTGTTAACCCGTTCAATCCATCGGTATAGAAAAGTTCCTTGGTGAGTGGGGAATAAATATATCGACGGCTATGGATGAGGAAACCTGACGCAGCTAATCTTGATCCAACGGTTGATAAAATTTTACTTGATCAGCAGGAAAAAACCCTCTCTGATAATTCGGAAAATTAAAATAAAAATAAAACAAAAAGGAATTAGGGTTTTCTTCAATCTCTTATAGTCGCCACATTTCCAGCTATCACCTGTTTCTTCTCTCCTCCGATTCTCAGACTTTTCGAATTTTCTCAGAGAAAGCAAAAATGGTGAAAGGTCCAGGTCTCTACACTGACATCGGCAAAAGAGCCAGAGGTATAATCTCTCAGTCCTTCCCTTCGTCAATCTGATAGTTGCTAATTAGGATTCCGTATCGGTTTTCTGATCTAGATTTTTGTTTAGATTCTTATTCATGCGTAGATTTCGTGTTTTCGATCGGAAGTAGATTCCGATGATGATTTCCGGCGAGATTTCTAATGAATTTCAGCGATTTGTGTTGATTTCCGTAGTTCCTTAGGTTCAGTTTCTCCGTCACTATCGTTGAAGCTATCTATGCTCAGATTTATCAGTTTCTTTTCCCGTTTGTGCTAATTCGAATTCGGCCCTGATTTGTTCATAGTAGATCTGGAATTATCTCTCATGTTTAGCATTTCTCAACATTTGATACTCTTTGTAGAATGTTGTTTTAAGTTCCTGAGTATTGATTTTGTGAATTTGCAGATCTTCTGTACAAAGATCACAACAGTGACCAGAAATTCAGTATCTCTACTTACTCTCCCACCGGTGTTGTAAGCCTTTTTCTTATCACATTTAGTATACTCTTGAGACTTTGAGTTGGCTAAGCATTGTAATTCGGTGAATAATTTGGATTGTGTTGATGTGATTCTTCTCATAAGCTAACTTTGTTCTTTGTGTACCATGTCATAACCTTAGGCTATCACTTCAACTGGAATTAAGAAAGGTGAGTTGTTGTTGGGAGACGTAGCTTTTCAGTCGAAGCAAAAGAACGTCACTACTGATTTAAAAATTTGCACGGATTCTACCGTACGTATACTCGTACACTATACTCCGCTCTTACCTTGAATCCGAGTTTTTTGTTATTTGACTTGCATTTCTGTGTGTGTTGGTTTCAGGTTCTCATCACTGCTACAGTTGATGAGGCTGCACCTGGACTGAAGTCAATCTTCAGCTTCAAGGTCCCTGACCAAAATTCCGGCAAGGTATTGTGATCACTATGTACTAGCATCTTCTAGTTTTTGGTCAGTTGGTTTATGTGGCTTTTTCTAAGTTGATATTTTTATGGTGTTATCCCTTGAAAACAGATTGAGCTTCAGTACTTGCATGACTATGCCGGTATTAACACAAGCATGGGATTGACTCAGAACCCAACTGTCAACTTCTCTGGTGTCATTGGTACCACTGCCTTGGCTATTGGTACCGATGTGTCCTTCGACACCAAATCTGGCGATTTCACCAAGATCAATGCTGGGTTAAGCTTCACCAAGGAAGATTTAATTGCCTCTCTTACCCTGTAAGTTACTCATAGTGAATCTGAGTGACAAGTTTGGATAAAAGTTGTGTTTTTTTTATAGGTTTCGATTAAAATATTTATGTTTCTTGTTTTGTCAGGAACGAGAAGGGAGATGCGCTGAATGCTTCGTACTACCATCTTGTTAACCCGCTGTTCAACACGGCAGTTGGAGCAGAAGTGAGCCACAAGTTCTCTAGCAAGGACAACACCATAACCGTTGGAACCCAGCATTCGCTTGACCCGTTGACCTCGGTGAAGGCACGTGTTAACAGCGCAGGCATAGCGAATGCACTCATTCAACACGAGTGGAAACCAAAGTCCTTCTTCACAATCTCGGGAGAAGTTGACACCAAGGCCATTGAGAAGAGCGCTAAGGTTGGATTGGCTCTCGCGCTTAAGCCCTGAAACTGAGGCAGAAGAATCCAAGTTGCTATTAGCTTTTCTTAAGTAGTTTTGTCTACGCGGTTGTGTTTTTTCTCTGCTTGGTTTTAATGGCTGGGCACTACTAATCTTTCCCATTTTCTATTCGGATTTGTAGAGAATAAAAAGGTTGAAAAAGGATCATCTCGATGATGATGATGATGATGAAACCCTTTATGATCACATTTCTGTTTCTTTGCTATCTCACTCTGTTTTCCATACACTCGAATTTGTTTTCGTGATTTTTTTTGCCGTAAAACGTGCATTGATTTTATATCGGATTTCGAATTAGTCTTGAATATATGTTCTAAAGTAGGTGAGTTACTTATTCGAGAAGTGTATCATAAGAAAATATGGAAATTGGATATTCGATTGTTCTTGTGTTGATGGAAATTGGATATTCGATTGGAAAGTAAGTGGGCTTGCTATGATGTGGTCTTTTATTAGGCCCACGAATTTGTAGTCTGGGCCACGGTAAGGTGCAGACAGACAGTATCAACATTTACTACTTTTTTCATCTAAACTTCTTTTATATTAGTCATCAATTGTGATTAAGAGATATGAGGTAGCAACAAACAAAAGATGGATCATCAGATTACAAGGTCTGAACTCAATCCACAAATGGTACTAACTAGTCTATGATCTCCGTCAACCATAAGAAAAACCGACTAAGACATACGACTAAATTTGTTCGCCCTTAGTCACACTCTCAACAATAAAAAATGCTTCTCTATTAGATTTATTGTTCTCCAAATGAATTTCCACTTGTTATACACTCCAGGACCTTGTGAATCTATGCAGCTTAAAAAAAAAGGAAAACCAAGCCTTTGATCTCATAATTGCATCAACCATATCAAAATACTAGAAAGCAAAGATCACCCTATTAACTTCGTGAAACACCATACTTTCCATCGCCAAGAGCACCATCAACAGCTTAGTAGCAGCATGAGACTATTGGCTGGCAAAACATCTGTAACTCTGCAAAATAACCTTCCTATATCTTTCATGGTTAATTTCTTTTAAACCATTGTATTGCTAGTGGTTTAGGACATTGCTACTAGGGATGGGCATAGGACGGGTACCCTAAGATTTTTTAAGTACCCGGTGCCCAATTTGACCCTAACGGGTATTTTTTAAAAAAGTCTTGTACCCGATCTGCTAAAAGCGAATATCCTATTAAACGGATACCCTGTAAAAAATTGATGATCAGTCGGGTACCCGACCCTTTACCCTTATCCGATGATTACAATGTAATTTATTTTACAAAGTATTTTATTGAAAAATATATATACCAAAAAATGAACGGTCATTAAAAAAAAAAATCGCTAACATACAACATATTTTTTGAAAAATACTCCCTCCGTTCTCTTTTGATTGATTTTCTAGGAAAAAAAAATATTTTTAAAAGATTGATTTTTCACTTTTTCAATGCATTTTTAATGAAAGTTTAATGGTGAATTGTAGATTTCAAGACATATTTATTGACTTTATTAGACTACTATTGGTTTAAAGTTATGGAAAATTGTTTTTTGCAAAAAACAAGACATTTATAATTAACCATTAATGTGTTTTCTTAATATTTGTGAAAACTCTAGAAAATTAAACAAATAAAAACAGAGGGAGTATAATATAATAAATTTCAAAATTTAGAACTTGTAATATTATCTTCCAAATTATAAGTGATAATTCACTGACATAAACTTTCATGTTGTAAGGTTCTTTCAACTATTTATATGCTTATGTTTTAAAACTCATTATCAAAATAAAAGTTTTTAACTCAAATACTATATTATTATACATCATATAATTTACTTTGTAATCAAATCTATCAAATTTAAGTGATTTATGATACTAGTATTCTGGGTCGGTAACAAATCGAGTAATACGATGGATAATAAGACGAGTTACTAAAAAAAATAATACCCGATATCCGATCCTTACCCTTTACCCGACTCGGAGGTGACAGATACCCTTTTTCGAGACAGGTACGAGCCGGGTAATAAAAAAAACGGATAACAGGTATATGTGCCCACCATATGTGCCCACCACTAATTGCTACGGTCATGGTTTAGGATATGGTTTGGGCTTACGGTTTGGTTAGAGATTAGGGTTTACGGTTTAGCTAGGGTTTAGGGTTTGGCTAGGTTAGGGTTTGTCAAGGGTTATGTACTCTAAAGGTTAGGGTTAGGGTATAACTAGGGGTTAAAGTTTATGGTTTGGAATATGCTAGTGTTTAGGGTTTGCTAGGGTTAGGGATTAGGGTTTGTCTACGTTAGGGTTTAGGGTTTGTCTAAAGTTAGGGTTTAGGGTTTTCCTAGGGTTTGGGTTTCCTAGGGTTTAGGGTTTGCCTAGGGTTAGGGTTTAGGGTTTGCCTAGGGTTAGTCTAGGGTTAGGGTTTAGGGTTTGCCTAGGGTTAGGGTTTAGGGTTTGCCTAGGGTTAGGGTTTGCCTAGGGTTTAGTGTATGCTAGTGTTAAGGTTTTGGATTTATCTAGGGTTAGGTTTTAGGATTTGACTAGGGTTTTGGGATTTTATAAGGTTAGGGTTTAGGGTTTGTCTAGAGTATATACTAGGGTTAGGGTTTTAGGGTATGGTAGGGTTTAGGGTTTGTCTAGGGTTAGGTTTTAGGGTTTATCTAGGGTTAGTGTTGAGCGTTTATCTAGGGTTATGGTTTAAGGTTTAGCTAGGGTTTAGAGTTGTCTAGGGTTAGGGTTTAGGGTTTTCCTAGGCTTAGTGTAGGGTTAGGGTTTGCCTAGGGTTAGGGTTTAGGGTATGGCTAGGGTTTAAGGTATGCTAGAATTAGGGTTTGGCTTGGGTTTAGGGTTTGTTTAGGGTTAGGGTTTAGAGTAGCTAGGGTTTAGGGTTTGGTAGGGTTTAGGGTTTATCTAGTGTTAGGGTTTGGGGTGTTGCTAGGGTTTAGGGTTTGTCTAGGGTTAGGGTTTAGGGTCTTGCTAGGATTGAGGGTCTTGCAAGGGTTTAAGGTATGCTAGCATTAGGGTTTTGCTAGGGTTAGGGTTTAGGGAATGGCAAGGGTTTTTGGGCATGGAAATGATTATGTTGTAGCAGTCGTTTATCTCTACTGCATTTGTAGTGAACTAATTAGTTTTCTGTTAGTAATTTTGTATTAGACAATTTAATTTTCAAAATCCTTAATCCAAATAAATATTTTTTGTAAATGGCTTTTACTAGTAAAAAGATTACTAATGTACAATTTAATGAGTAATACAATAGCCACAAATTTAAATTCGCATACTATATAAAGTATAAATATATTAGTCTATATATTTGAATTATAGGAATATAACACTCATTTTTAAGAGAACATAATTGAAAAATGTTTCAGAGTTTGTAAAAATGACACTTAATATTTCTTCTATATTTTAAAGACCCATCTTTTTATCAGGATTGAAAAACTGAGTATAATTGAAATTTTAATGGTTGTTGTACATGGTAAATCCCATCAAAGTATACTAAATTTACAAATATCTTTTAAATGTACTAAATTTACTCGAGGTAACCAACAAAGGAAACAGAGCATGAATGTTAGAAAGATATAATTTCTACTTCTTTTTCATCTTATGAATATCCTACGACCACCCAAAATATATATGTATATTTCTCAATATTTGTAATACTCCATAATAATTGATGTGATACAATATATCTAAAACTGCTTAGCTAAGCGAGTAGCATAAAAGGTGCAGTCTAAAGACGTTTACCTTGTAGGGTGATGTTGTTATGTTTGTCACTCTTAGAATAAGAAAATCAGTGATAAGTTTTGAATGGTAATAGTAGAGAATTAGAGATCAAAAGAACAAAAAAAAACAGAGAGTATCGAACAATTTGAAAGTGTAAATTAGAGCAAGAAGATTGTGGATGATTGAATGGAGAGGTGGGTTTACACTATATATAGACATTACTATCTACAATTGTTGTTTATTTTTTACTTTAGAATTTATAAACATAACGGTCAAATATAAGTTACCGTTTGGTAACCTTTAAATTCAACCTAACGGTTGGAATGACATGACAACACTGCTCTTTGATTGAAAAGCAAATAGTCCTATTTAATCATTAATTTATAATGCTCTCTACTGATATTATAATCAAGGCAAGGCACATATTTTCAAGAGATATTAGACTATTACCAAAAAGAGAGAATACGTAAAATTAGAGATATTTTCATTTTTCACATACAAACTGAATTTGCATAATAAAATAATTAGCAATCATTTCAATTTTTTACATACAAACTTAATCGCAAAATAAATACAAAATAATTAAAGCAGGCAAAAAACACCAAAAAAATATTTAAAAACCACAATCAACACAGCAATATTTATATATAAATTGAAAAAAAAAAAAAAAAAAAATGTTAAGTGGGAGACGACTTAGACAGTTGACTTTTGAGTGGGCCCTTTAGGCATCGACCCGGTTGGCCTGTAATAACCCATTTCGAATCTGTGTTGCCACGTCAGCAACGGCGCCGGGACCGTGAGGGACAAACACCGCCGATGATTTGGAGTTAGCTCCGATATCTCTCATTGTGTCAAAGTACTGAGTCATCATCACCATGTCCAACACATCTTTCGCCGACGTCCCCGGCACATTTCCGGCGAACCCAAGAACACTGTCTCTCAGACCGTCAACGATCGCTTGTCTCTGACGTGCGATTCCGAGTCCCGACAGGTATTTTGACTCAGCTTCACCTTCTGCTCTCTTTATCTGTATGATTTTCTCCGCCTCTGCTTTCTCATTCGCCGCCACTCTCATCCTCGCCGCTGTAACAATTTTTCAATCATTTTAATTTAGGGTTTTGCGATTTTGGGGATTCCAATTGTTTATGCTTATAAAAGATTCAATTTTGATTCAGAGGTTTGAGAATTGGATGATTTTGATCATCTATGCTTATCAAAAGATTCAATTTATGATTGAGGGTTTTGAGGTTTTGGGGATTTTGATCATATATGCTAATCAAAAGATTCAATTTTTGATTCAGGGGTTTGAGAATTGGATGATTTTGATCATATATGCTTATCAAAGATTCAATTTTTTATTTAGGGTTTTGAGATTTTGGGGGTTTATGGTGTGACTTACCGGCGTTGATTTCGTTCATGGCGCGTTTAACTTGTTGATCAGGCTCGATGTCGATGATTAGTGTTTGAAGGATTTCATAACCATAAGCAGTCATGGCTTTGTCTAACTCTTCTTCCACTGATTTGGCAATTTCATTCTTTTGCTCAAAGACATCGTCCAAGTTCAGCTTTGGAACACAAGCTCTGATCACTGAGAAATGATAAGGGAAAAATCTATGAGAAATGAGAATCTTTGAAACTATTGAGATATGAAGGAGTAGTAGTAGTTAATAGTTACCATCAAAGACATAGGCTTTGATTTGTGTTGTTGGATTGCTAAGTCTGTAGAACGCATCACTTGCTTTGTCAACTAAGACTCTGTATTGTATGGATGCAACCACTGTCACAAACACATTGTCCTGTAACACAACCAAAAATGAATGAGATTCTTCATTCGAACAAGACGTATATATGTGTGTGAGAGTCTATATGTCAATGTTAGTTGTTACCTTAGTTTTGGTTTCGCATTGAACATCGAGTTGCTGGAGACGTAGAGTGAGGCTACCGGCGACATAATCACCGATGACCCAAGGAACAAATTGGAGACCAGGATTCAAAACTTTTTGAAATTTGCCAAATCTCTCCTTGATCGCAACATCTGATTGCTTCACCAACACGCAGCAGAAAAGATTACCCATCTTCTTCGAATAAGATCAAGAATGAGTTATATGTGTAGTCTTTATTGCTCTGTTAAGTTTGTGGAAGAGAAGATAGTTGCAGGAGGGTCTATATAGATAAGAGGATGTGCAAGAAGATGATCATGTTAAGATGTCATGTAGTTATTCCTTGGAAATTTCGTATTTTTTATTCAATAGTGACATTTCTTTTTTGAAAAGTCAAATAATACATCTTTTTGAAATTATATTATGAGTTTATGAAATTTATTTGGTGGGGAGAGGATAGAATATAATTGGATGGCCTTGTCATATGACAATAAACAAGAATTATCTTATACTTTTTGTACATTGAATGCGAATTCAAAAATTTACTTAGACTTTAATTTATATAAATATGCAGCTGTTTTGTGTAAGGTTTCAAAATTAAAAATAAATTAATAAACTAAGATGGATGGCTTTAATATATTTTGTGAGAGAATTACCCAAAGTTTTGAAAACTTGGACGTTGGAACGGTCCATTGTTCTTGAATAGTTGAATGATCTAGTGTTTTTATTAAACTATGAACTCCTTATTTTATAAACAAATGATCAAGTTACACAAAAAATATTAAAATCAAACAAATACCAGCGAAAGTAAGCGCGTATTTTTGAATAAAAGTCGTTGGTCATTGTGGTCCTCGCAAAATGGATAACTTGCATTTGAGTGATTGTAATGACAATCATTTCACGTAAGAAAATGGTGTCATTGTGGCATATTATTTTTATACATGTTAAATATTCGATTATCTATCAGAAGCAACTAGCCGATAAGTCCAAAAAATCATAAAGAGAAAAAGATTGAAATTTCATCCACATTTTCCACTACATTTGTTGATACTTTATATTGATGATTAGGTTGCGTGATCGTGAAGCAATTGTGAAGTGTGAAAACACTTTAATACTTTAGTAGATACTAATGACAATATTACCTACTATAACAGATAAACACCAAGACGATTGTTAAAAAGTGAAATATAGACTAAGAAACATGAAGTCATAAAGGTTAATCCAAAACTTCGGATCTTCTTTCTGAACAATTTTGCTTAAAATCGGTTAAGAAAATCGGTTTTACATCGGTTAAGACCAAGTCACATGAAAAAGCCCTAAGTAGTTGCACCTTTAGGCTTAGGAGAAGGAATCTGATGACGATAAGGTGAAGAACCAGTTTGACCATGAGGACTAGATAGAGTCCGAAACACGGGTTGTCCGTTTCTTGACCCGAATCCACGACCCGATCCAGAACCAGACCCGGCTTTCAATCGCTCGGCTTGCATTGTCTGGAAGTAGTAAGAAGAGCTAGCCATATCTTTCATTGTTGGGAGAGGTTTAAGGACTTCGACCACTTCACTCATTTTCGGTCTGACTTTGGAGTCACGGTTAAGGCATTGTGCTGCAAGGTGAGTCACTCTCTGTGCTCCTTTGATGGAGAAATGACCTTCCAGCCTCGGATCAAGCAACCGGTAGAATCTTCTTTTGTCGCCGAGATGCGGTCTCGCCCATTCCACAAGGTTGTGTTCACCGTTTGGTCGGTTTTTGTCCATAGATCTTCTACCAGTCAGCATTTCGAGTAGCACCACACCAAAACTGTAAACATCGCTCTTTGATGTCAAGTGACCTATAAGCAGTGATAAACACAGAGTAGTTAATCTCAAACCGTCAAATCCGGTTTAACCTACCCTAACAACCTGATCTGAAACCAAACCAAACGGTATTCGCTTTCAATTCAGTTTCTAGCTTCCTATATTACTTTCAGATTCTAAACTGCATTCATATCAGAGCTGATAGAGAAGAAATCACTAGAGGAGTGAATGAAATGTGAAAAAAAAACAAGACTTACCGGTCATTACATACTCGGGAGCAGCGTAACCATAAGTGCCCATGACTCGAGTAGACACATGGGTTTTGCCTTCATCAGGTGCATCTTTGGCAAGCCCGAAATCTGACAGTTTAGCATTGTAGTCCTGAAATTGGGATATTAGTAAGAAGATAAGAAGCAAAGAAACAACACGCACAGATGTACATGTCGATACAGAGTAAAGGAAACATACAGCATCTAGTAAAATGTTCGAGGTTTTGAAATCTCGGTAAATAACTGGCTTTAGAGCTTCTTCGTGAAGGAAACTGAGACCCTTTGCAGCACCTAATGCAATCTTCATCCGAATAGACCATGGCAGAGGCAACGACCCTTCAATGATAGCCACAAGTTAATTCACAAAGAAAAGATTTAACATTAGACATAACTGAGAAGACAAACCATAGCATTATGCCCATTTAAACACACTTTCTGTACATAGAGACTCTTGAAACTAAAACTATGGATACATTGGCACTAAAAAATATCCAATTTGAACAATATACAGTAGAAATCTTCCAACTTTAATTATATAGAGTCTACAGATTCCAGCTTTAACAATATGGATTAGATGCTTCTTAAACTATAAACAATTTGCTATCCGAATGGTAAACAAAGAAAAGAAAGAGTAACGATTTGCTTACTTCTGAAAAGGTGATTCTCTAAACTTCCTCGAGGCATAAACTCATATACCAGCAGCCTTTGATCATCTTCGATACAATAACCCACCAGTTTAACAAGATTGGGATGGAGAAGATTACCGAGATAATTGATCTCAGCCTGAAAAAACACAAACAGGAACCTTTTAGTTATGTGGTAGGTTACAATAATGGATAACGATATATGGAACAAGAGGATCTTACAAGCCACTCTTTATGACCCTGAAGTCCATCAGGATTTAAGGTTTTGACCGCCACAGTAAGTCCGGTACCAGGCTTAACAGGAGCAGTTCCGTTCTCCTCGACCCATCCTTTAAACACACAGCCAAACCCACCTTCGCCTAAAAGACTTTCCGGTCTGAAATTTCTAGTTGCCAACTTGAGATCAATGAAAGTAAACTTCTTTAAGTGAGAATAGATCTTAAGTTCTTCACTTATCATCGGAGTCGATAACGAGCTTTCTGCATTGCTAGTAGTTGTTGTAGAAGAAACCGGACCAATCGGTTGATCATTTGATTTCTCATTTGCCGACTTACTTCCCACTGTTAAAGCACATGATATATCCAAATAAACATTATGAGGCAACTACATAAATCATAACACAGCAAAATTTACTTTGAAGCAAGAAATCTCAACAAGACAAAGTTCCATCATCAGAAGGAGAAGGAATCATTTCACAAATTGTAAAAAGCAAACTTAAGATAAAGATTCTAATTTGGATTAGTGAAGCCTTGAATTCTCTAAGTTAGGTAAACCAACCACAATGACATTAAGGTTTTACTCAGTTTGTCAAATGGGGGAAAAACAAAACCCTAGAAGGAAACATAAGTCTTGTAACAATTACAGGAACAAAATTCCACAAGGTTTTATGAGGAAGGAAGGATTTTTCTCCTTAACGGCAATAAAAATCCAATCTTGAGCTCGAATTGCAGAACGAAATGGACAAGAGAGAAGAAGGCATACCAGTGGTTGTAGAGAGACTAGGAGAGCTATCAACGTCTGATGTTGAAGGTACACAACAAACCATAACCCTAAATTTGACCCAACACCCATTTGATTCTTCTTCTTCTTCTTCACTGTTTCTGACATTGTTGTTCTTATTCTTCTTCTTCTTCTTCCTCTTCTTTTTAAAATCATTCTCATTAGATTTCTTCGATTGCCAATCCTCCATAACTTTCACTGAATCTAAATCCATTTCTACAAACCCAGTAAAACGAGAAGGAGAGAAAAAAACTCAAAAAATAAAGAGACGACGGATCAAAAAAACCCTACAAATCAAAATCCAAGAGAAGTAGAGAAAGAGGAAAAAGAATCGATTTTTAGAGAAGAGAGAAGTGAGATTCACTTGGAAATGGATTAATTAAAAACCCAAAGTTGGGGAATTTTAGTCAAAAAGGGAATTGATGTCTGTGGAGATGTGCAGAGAGAAAAGAGGAGAAAGGAAAGGGGTAAAATGGGAAAGAGAGAGAGAGAGAGAGATTGGGCATGTGTTCGTTTGCTAACTCTCAACAGTTACAAAACGCATATTTCGTAGACCCAAATATTAATTTATATATTTAATTATTCACGGACAAATATTCCTATGCATTTACAAACAAAAATTAATGAAAACTTGCATCTGTTAAGTTTCCTAGGCATCCAACTCAAAACCAATTGGTAATAAGTAGAGAGGTTCAAGTCCTTTATATATTAGTTTAGATTTATTTCCACTACCGATGTGGGACAATATTCTTCACAACCCCTCCCTCGAGATAATGGTCTGTCTAGCCATTAATCTCGACAATATCCATGCATTGGATTAATTTCGGGTAAGATCAATCGGGCCTCTTTCGGACCGGATCGATTTTGGTTCGGGTGGGGGAGCGTGTGTTCAGGCTCTGATACCATGTTACGATCAAAGAGGCACAAGAACAAGATGAAGTAATTCCTATGTGTTATTCCTTTTGGTGACTATACAACTCTTTATATATGTAGAGACAAATGACCTACTTGCCTAATATACAAGAAATACAAAGTAAATGCGAATGACTCGATCAAGGGATTGATATCATGATTGATATCTCCACACCCTCCCTCAAGTTGGAGCATGGAGATCCGTAATGCCCAACTTGCCAATGAAGCATTTGGTAGTTTCGCGAACCAACAACGAGGAGCTTGCTTTAAGCCATAAAGAGATTTATGGAGGCGACAAACCTGATTTTTCGTTGTGGATTGAAAACCTTGAGGAAGTGTCATATATACTTCTTCTTCCAAATCCCCATGGAGAAAAGCGTTATGTACATCCATTTGATGTACCTCGTAGTTACGACCAGCAGCGACTCGAAGAAATAAACGAACTGTATCCATCTTAGCAACCGGGGCAAACGTTTCTCCATAGTCAACACCTTCAATTTGCCGATTACCCAAAACCACAAGTCGAGCTTTATGTCTTTCAAGTGTACCATCAGCTTTGTACTTTAATTTGTACACCCACTTACTTCCAAGAGCCTTTTTCCCTGGTGGTAATGTAGTTATAGACCATGTACGATTGAGTTCTTGAGCTTTTATCTCCGTACACATTGCATCTCTCCAAAATTTATCTTTAACCGCTTGTTTATAAGATGTGGGTTCAACTGCGGATATGATGGCGACCTGAAAAGCTCGATGTGTAGCAGAGAATCGAGCACAATTGATGTAGGAAGCTAGAGGATACTGAGATTTCAATTGCAATTGACCAGTAGTAACCGTATAAGTGACGTATTGTCTTAAATTCATTGACGGAATCTTCTTCCGGTGGCCACGACCCAAAATTTCAGGTGGTGGAGCTTGTGGTGTATCGGAATCAGACGATGAAGACGTGTTAGGTGTCGTTGATGGTGATAACGGTGAGACAGGAGTCAGCGCTATTTCAGGAGAGAGAGAGATGAAGCTGATGGTGATGCAATTTCATTGTTTGGGTTATTTTCTTCAACAATAAGTTGGGCTGGCTGCAGAGGTGATTGGATGGGCTGAATGGGAGTTTCTAATGGGCTTATAAGATCCAGAAGCCCAGATGTTTCACTATGAGGAGCCCATAATTCAGGAGACTTATCTTTCTCCTTCGTTTCTTCAAAAGCTTCGGAGTATGGGAATTGGGTTTCACAAAATACGACGTCTCGTGAAACAAAGAATACTCGCTTCTCCAAATCAAAAAGGCGCCAACCTTTTTGCCCGTAAGGATATCCAACAAATATGCATTTTTGCGATCGTGAAGCAAATTTGTCGCCGTCGTGATTCTTGTTATGTGCATAACACAATGCTCCAAAAACACGAAGATGACTATATTGAGGTTCTATAGTATGAATCACTTGATACGGTGTCTTGCCGTCTAATATCGATGATGGGGTGCGATTAATTAAATACCCTGCAGTGAGAATGCACTCGCCCCAAAACTCGATGGGCAAATTTGCTTGAAATCGAAGCGCACGAGCAACGTTCAAGATATGACGATGCTTGCGTTCAACGCGGCCATTCTGATTCGGCGTTCCAACACAGGACGTCTAGTGGTGAATTCCCATTTCACGTAACTAATTTTTGAGACACATAAACTCGGACCCATTATCGCTTCGTATTGTCTTTACGGTCGTATGAAATTGTCGTTCAATTGTAGCTACAAAGCACATCAAATGAGTTTTTGTTTCTCTTTTCTCAACCATTAGATATATCCATACACTACGTGAGTAGTCATCTACAATGGTAAGAAAGTATCGAGCCCCCGAGAACGATGGTGTTCTATAGGGTCCCCACACATCACAATGGATTAATTCAAAATTTTTAGAACTTTTGTTAATGCTCAAAGGAAAAGACTCTCTTGATTGTTTGGCGCGAAAACATGTATCGCAAGCCTTATTCAAAATTTCTGAAATAACAACACCCGGAAGAGAACCAACTACTTTAGGAGAGGGATGACCCATACGACTATGCCATAGATCAAAAGATCCATCCCCGCTTGTCTTAACAGCAGCCACTGTCTCCGTTCCACGAAAATAGAAGGTTCCATTTTCCCGTTTACCCACTCCCGTCACCATCCTTGTAGTGCGGTCTTGGATTACAAGGAAATTATCAGCAAGTTGCATCACACAACGATTCTCATCCATCAACTGACAAACCGCAATCAAATCAGATTTTATTTCCTCAAGAAAGAAAACCGAGCGCATTATGAGATTTGAACCGAGATGAACTGTGCCTTCTTTAACCGAGATTCATTCGGTTCCATCAGCTAAAATAACCAGAACCGGAGGCATGTCACGAAGATCCGACAAACTTTCAAGCTTGCCGGTCATATGGTGCGAAGCACCCGAATCAAGGATCCAAGAAGGTTTAGAAATCATACCTGTTAGAGTATCGGTTGCACCACTGCGATTTGCATTGAGAAGATGAAGTACTGTGCGCCACTGTTTATCATTCAAGCCACTAACAGCATCTCTGTCTCCGTCCGTTACTACACAATTTGCTTGCTCCACTGAGTTTGAGCCAGAGACAACAACATTAACATAAACGGCTCCTGGCCATTCATCATAATTGCGGTCCCAAAGCAGAGATTTTGAGATCACTTCTCTTAGATTGTCTGCCGCCGTTAATTCAAAAGGTGAGATCATCCTTTTGATTTCTTGTCGTTCAGTCTTGGTTCGTGTCGTATCAACAGTGATGTTGCTGTTGAGGTTCACCATCGATGTTCGGTTTCGTTTTTTGGGTTTGTGTTCGGGTCTGATTTTTCAGAAGTTAAGAGATAAGAATGGATTCGTGCTCTGATACCATGTTAAGTTTCCTAGTCATCCAACTCAAAACCAATTGGCAATGAGTGGAGAGGCCCAAGTCCCTTATATATTAGTTCAGATTTATTCTCACTTCCAATGTGGGACAATATTCTTCACACCCCCCACTCGAGATAATGGCCCGTATAGCCATTAATCTCGACAATATCCATGTCTTAGATTAATTTCGGATAAGATCAATCGGGCCTCTTTCGGACCGGATCGATTTCAGTTCAGGTGGGGGAGCGTGTGTTCAGGCTCTGGTACCATGTTACGATCAAAGAGGCACAAGAACAAGATGAAGTAATTTCTCTGTGTTATTCCTTTTGGTGACTATACAACTTTATATATGTAGAGACAAATGACCTACTTGCCTAATATACAAGAAATACATAGTAAATGCGAATGAGTCGATCAAGGGATTGATATCATGATTGATATCTCCACAGTATCTCCTTCATTTGGTGATTTTATAAACAAACAAAGAATGTTGTTGGATGTTTTCGTTTTTGTGAAACAAACTATTACAATTAATTATTCCATCTTTTTGAGATTGTCCAAAACCAAAAATCCTATTGAGATATACAGAGATCTAGGAATTTGTATTCCTTGTGTGCCTCTTTGCAAAAAGAAGCTCTCATTAATCAAATCACTTTTCATTTTCACTTTCTTCTTTTTCGATATTAGTGTAGCTAAAACACTAAACAACAAAAAAATGGGAAATAATTAACTTTCCATTAATCATTACATTTCTCTATAATAATTTTACCTTGAAATGACTAAATCATAAGATTCTTTTTTAATTTGGTGATTGGTCAAGTAACTAAAAACATAAGATTGTTTCAATCAAATGAACTATTACATTGGAAAATAAAATTTTAGAAAATATTAGAGCTACGTCACGAATGACTCATTTATTTTCCACGTAATAATATCATACTTCAAAACCAAGCTGCAGGAGTCCCTTTCACAAATTGACTATAAATAGTATAGTCTATACAAAGAAATATCTATATTGAAAATCATTTTATATCAATTTTGGGAGAAAAACGAAAATCGAATCATGTAGAAAGAAGAGTATGATCATTTTGAACTGCACAAAGAAAAAACAAGGAGAAATGTTGGTAGAAGAAAAAAGTATAATGCACTTAGCTTTTTCCATTCGATGAAGAGTTTTTGTAATTGTGGAAGAGGTTAACGAGACGCTCGAGCACGGCGGCGCTTTTGGAGAAATAACCGGAGAAACCAACCGGAGTAGAGGCAGGAGGGAAATCTTCCGGTGGCATAGCAAAAGGATGAACCATTTTCTCCATGGTCTCAAGTGTTAAACAAGAGCCAACCTCTTGAAGCCTCTCTGGTCCCATAATCGGTAGTGTGTGTTCCCTTAGCAATGACTCTGCCTCCTCGTCTTTATTCTGTATTTACAGCAAAATGTAACTTTTTAATTTGTTCATTATACACAAAAACTAGTTCAACTACCTCTGCTCTTACCTCTAAGGGGGACAAATCAGCTCCACGGCTATATGTAAGTTCAATTCGGAATCTCTTCGGGTCTTCAAGTGATACCTGCATCCATTTTTAATGTTTAGGTTCAAAAAACTGAGAACATATATATATACATTGAAGCTTATGTGTGAGAGCGAAAGGAAATGTGTAAACCTCGATGTTCTCGAAGAGCCTTAGGACAATGTAACTCATGTAATCGAGTTCTTTAGTTTTACAAAGACGTTCTAAGGCGTTTTGGCAGATGAGACTTTCTTCTCCTTGAAGTGATTCGTCGAGGTTACAGTATCGAAGTACGTTCATCAGCGAATGAATGTGTGATTCCTGTTTCGTGCCAGGCAAAAAAAAACATGTTAGTTTCACTCTAAGAGTCAATCGCACACACGTAAACACCATAGCAAACAATGGAAGGAGGAGGAAACTTACGGATGTGAAGTAAAGACGAGTCCTCACATGACGTTCAGGTGTCTTGACATTTGCATACCTAAAAGGGGAATCAAAAACAATTAGTAAGAACAAACAATTGAGTAAAGTGCAAGAACTGAAAACAAAAACAAAAACAAAAACTATAGAATGGAAAGAAAGCAGATTACTTTGGATCTAATCGGTATTTGGTTTCTTTGTCATCATCTTCATCTTTTTCACTTGTGCCAGGTCGTCTCAAATCATCGCTACTGATAAAAAGCTTCGGCTGACTATTTCTGTCTTCCTTTTTCGAGGGAGATAGTGACAATGTGACTTGTTCTTGGCTTTCTTTCAATTCAGTTTCACTCATTGCTTCTTCTCGAGTATTCGTCAAATCAATCAAGATTTTCCCCATCAAGCGCCGAGCAATCTTTGGAGTTTAACAAGAAAAATATGATTTGATAAGATGTGAGATCCTCTGGAAAAAAAAGATCAGGAAATAAATTTCTAAGGATAAAAGATAACTAGCTGCAGCTAGAAAATTTCACCTTTGAACCAATTTTAAGCTTTTGTTGTGGATTGATTCCATACTCATTAGGAATTACACCATCTGCAAGCAACTGCAACCACATAATAGACAACTTGGTTATAAGCAAACACAGTCAACGATAACAAGAATGGTCATAGCTTCAATCATGTATGATCAGTAGTGACAATGCCTTGAAAGATAATACGATATTTCAAACTATTATAAGAGATTCCGAAAAGGGAAAGAAAAAATTCAGTCTGTACCTGTGCAACTTTGAAGAGTGCGTCTAACCCTTTTAGATCGAGATGGGAATTATGCAACAGGTCGTACCTGATGATAATAAATACATAACAGCATATTCAGGAAGGAGAAACAAAAGTTAGGTGGAAATCTAGAAAGATACCAAGCATGTAACTTACTTGCATGAATCGTAAACATCTGGAATCTGAGTGATGTCAAATCGGCTGCAATTAAACTCAACTATCAGTGATACTCACTCACAAACCTCTAACTAGATAAATAAAAATTTAAAAGAATTGCTAGAATCAAATCCGATGATAAACTTACTCTTTTCTTTCATTGTAGAGATCTCTTGCGAGTTTTATCCACCGAGCAAACATTAAAAGGAACCCTTCACTACCACATGGTAATCCAGAAGCAATCCGATCACTGTCAATGTTTGTCTTGCCAAGGGCCTTTGCTTGATCATATGGAGGAATTATATCATATGGCTCAGTCAGGTTCTCATCCTCATCCATTGCAAGTAGTCGTACTTGTTCAGTCACATTCTTAGTTAATTTCACCTAATTATTTACAAAGCAGTTCAACAGATAAGGAACTTTGTGGACTCCAATAAACCACTTTTATCAGGGATAAACGGAAAAAAAATGGTTGGCGATATGTTTCAAATTAGTTATAAACAAATAGTAGATGGAAAAGTGTGAGTACCAATTCACGTAGGAGTTCATGGGCGTTAGGAGGAAGTCCAGCACCATCAGTCATCCAAGGGAATTCTTCAGAGGAGCCATGCTCATGTATTACCTCTGTGCCAGACGTTACAATCTCATTCAATCTAGCCTGCAGGGTTAGTAGTGAAATCAAAACTGTTAAACATATTCTAGATGGACAACAATTGAAATTCACTATTATTCATAAACCATACCTTGGCCGCTTCCATTTCAATGCTGGCATTATCAAGACCATCCAACATGGAAGAGTCCTTGCTAACCAAAGAAACCTAGAGAAATAATATAAGAAATAAGAAGTTGTGTGACGTTGTAAAGCACCACGGGATCTTGGTTAGAGAAAAGGGGAAAACCAGGATTGGCGTCAGCTGTCCTTCTAGGTCAAGCAGGCCTTTAGCAAAAGCAGCTGCAGACATCTGTCAACAGTGCAAATCAATTCACAGTTTTCGAAAAGATGAGCTCATATATAACATATTTTGTTGCAAACTATGAAGACTAGTGAAGCTTGAAGTAATATGTTCAATAGCTTCCTGTCATATGTTAATCTTCACTACTAAAGGCATAATGCTGTACCTGAACACGTCCCTCATCAGAGCTGTAAATTTTAAGGTCATGACGGTATGTACTATGGAGACGAAGCAAACCAGTCCCTTCACCTGCAAGCATACCGAGAATATTACTCAGAAAATATATTGACCATCACAAGTACATTAAAGTGCTTCTTTCTGGGATAGATGGAAAAAAAATGAACAAATAAAAGCAGATCAATTGCCCCCACCTGGATACATATTGTTTCGAAAGTATCTACCAAGTTCTTCTGCCTGCAGATGAAGCACACATCAAAAAAATTAGACAAGAATACACTAACGGCCTGTACTTGTGTTAGATAAGCTACCACAAGAGACCTCCATTAAGCAACAGAACCTTGAATTGTACAATGCATTTTACACTATGTCTGATACTAAATGGTAGTATATACCTGCTTTCTACCAGCGTGTGTTAGAACACCCCCGTATTTCAGAACCATAAGGGCCTCTACCGGTCTTTCTTCTTCGCCTTCACCATTGCTTTTTGGTATTTTAACCCAGTTCAGTGGCTTCAGTTGAACCTTCCTGTATATACCAGAGAAATGGCCACCCTGCATATCAAAGTTTTCTACTATGAGGGAGAGCTTATGGAGGAAAAGCAAATAGCAAACAGAAAATGTATAAAAGTCCAAGATATATTCTAATATTAACTCGTTGTAAAGCCATAAATAAGATCATATGAGACAGTAATTGCGGTCTGGCAGTGAATTTAAAACCAGAACTGCTAATATGTAACCCATTCGAAGGACTACCATGACATGAAACTGGATATTTCAAAGAATAGAAATAGGAAATTAACACAAATATCAAGCCACACAACCTCTTCAAGAACTGCTTTGACTTGCCGAAGCTTCTCAGCATGTTCAAAGTCTTCTGCATCACTATCACTTTCACGACCTGGTCTAAAGATAAAAAAGGAAGACCATAAGGTTCTTGCCAGATTACAACTGAGGGCACTATTTACAGCAGCATTAAATGAAACGAAAATAGATGAGTTCAGGGTTATACCTTGAACGGGGAACTAGCATTCTTGTTGCATCTAATAGATCTTGCAGTTGGACAGCACTTTTAAGTTTGGTCTGAAGAAATTGACTCGATATAAGCAAATTAACCAAGGCAGGATTAAGTTGATAAGAGACAAGATTGAGCATCTCACCTCAGCTCTTGGCTTTCCACCATTGTACTTCAGCATTAGGTTTAATAGTTTTTCCTCTGTAACTTTTAGTTTCACCTTCTGTTTGGGAGTTCTATCGCCACTGTCATGTAAAACAAAGTTTAACACTTCTCAGATCCTTGATAAACAGAGAAAAGGATAGAAGGGGTAGGTGATTGCGTGGTCGAACATACTGTCGAATAACAGCAATGACACAACGTAGCTCTTCGGACTGTCCAAAAGTGCCGATGATGCCACTTCCCTGGCGAGTTAATCCTTCATTAGACTGTACAGGTTCATTGACCTTCCATGGCAAAATGGGAGGAAGAGTGGATGAAAGATGAGGAGCCTTTGCATCCAAACACATTTTCCTTAGCACACAAGCAGCATCGTCGTAATACCTTACAGAACAAGAGGTTAGTGAGTACTTAAAGGTTGAAAAGCAATTTTTGAGAATTTAAGTAAAGAGGAAATAACATGCCAGTCTAAAAACCATCTCAGTGTTTCACGTTGCTACTAGCTTATTCTAGTTACTTACTGTAACCTTGGCACTACCCTACTAAGACCTAAGATTCAAACAAAGGAAATAAACTGCAGAATGGTAGCTTACTTGTAAGAGTTTTTCACAAAACTCCATCCATTTACATCACAAACATATGAACAGCCCTCAGATCGTAGAAGATCAAACCCGCAGACCTGGAAACGAGGAAACCATTGAGACTAGCTTGCCGTTGAAAAAATCAGAAAGTACCATTATAAGAGAGTACAACCCTGCAAGACATAACGAGAGCAGAGGATTGGAATCACAACATACCGATTGCCTAAATGCAAGGCAAACTTCTCTAGCCATTTGTTTTTCACCTGGTGTGAGCAATACTGGATATCTCACCTGCCCAAATAACCAAAAAAATTACTGATAAAATCTAAATATTGACGTTTCAAATCTTCAATAAACATTAGCAATTCATGCTTTCATTGTAATCAGCAGACTTGGATACTCTATTCAAACTATATCCCTTTCAAATTATAATCAGCAGAGCACAATGTAAAATGAGTTATATTAGGTTTCATAAATGGAACTGTTAGGTAATGAGTAGCAGACGTACTTCCTTCCCATCTGTATTCCTCATAACAACACCATCAACAACAGGTGACTTTCTTGCTTCAGCATGCGCGTATTCAGGACCCACTGTGTAGACCTGTGTTTACCAGGTAGTTTGTCTGTTAAAAACTCATGAAAACCAAGATTGACGCAAAATGCTGTCCAGACAAAAACAACCAGCAATAGGAGCAACATCAGTAGTGGAAAGTCATGTATCATGATATACTATAACAGATAGACCAGCACAAAAATATAGGACATTGACATGGCTAAAAGGTGAAGTTGTCCAAAAGACCGGAATGAAAATGAGCTCGTCAAAAAACAACTAGATGGGAAACGATAACAACCTTAACATCGGTTCCTCCAGTGGCCATAAACTCCTCGTATATATAAGAACCCTCTCTTCTTACTCTTCTGACGTCAGGATGAAATTCACTTGATCGGTTCCCAATCTTAAGTAAATGGGGACAAACGAAAATACATTAGGCGGAAAAGGAGTTAATCAGAGGAATGTCCACAAATTATTACGCAATATTAGAATAAACAGTTCAATCCACAGCAGAGATGTTCTGCAGAAAGTTGCAGTACCTTGCGAAATAATTCCTTCATGCCTCCACCGGCCGAGCTAGGGTAGTAAATCATTATACTATGGTCATCTCCTGTACACACATTAAGAATGCAATTGTTAGGAGATAATAACACTTTTATGATTATGTTTCAAGTTTAGACGTGAGCTTATGAAAGGATGGATAATAAGCTGCCAGACTAATGCAGAAGCACAATAGACAAAAAGAGAAGCTCACCATTGACAGGCTTTTCCACAAATGGCTTCCAGAATCGCTCACCATTAACCTCAACAAAATCTTCTTCCTCGACAAAGTAGTCAAGGTCTTGATTTGGTACCGTTCTATTGACACAAGCATACCTAGGAACTGGGATGCCATACATCTCCAGATGCTGTAGATGCACACAAATAACTATATTTGTTAGTAAAAGGAAAAGGAAAAGGAATGCACTGAAACCTTTAAAGAATTAGCTAAGGTGCACAGAACCAACTTTCTTGCAGTCTAATATACATACCTCATACACCTTCCGGCGATCATGAAGAATATACTGGGGATCCAGTTCATTCACTAAAAATGGCCTAAATAAAATTAAAGTTTCACCAAAAATAAACCTCAGAAGCCAAACTCATTGAAATTTCACCAAAAATAAAATAAAATTAAAGTGATTTGGGCTGTTTATTGAGCCAACAGCAAGAAATAAAAGGTAGAACTCACTTTCTTAAAGCAGCATATGCCTGAGCCTTCTCAAGAGGATATCCAGAGGAATGAAAAGCAATCAAGCAATCACAAATGGGCCAACTGAAACAGCAAAACCTTTTGGTGATGTTTTTATTCCAGTATATACTTTGTACTTTATATACATTCAACTATACACTTAATCCTAATTCACTACTAAAGGTATCACTCATCAAATGAATTAAAGATGATTCAAGGCTGGAAAAAGCTAAAAGTAAACCATACCTTTCTATTGGATCTTCAAGTATAACTTTATCCCCAAAATGTAAGATCTGCGAATAAAGTCACATAAAAAAGGTTTCCATGAGAACACAAAGAATACACCAGAGAATCTACAAAGACAACTTTTCTTTCCCAGGCTAAAAGATCCCCAAAAGCATCTTCCCAATAACATTTTCCCATGAATCATCTAGTGAGAGATGATCAAACGAAACTTGTGAATAAGCTACCTCAAATTCACCAAATGACTCCAATCTGTCCAGAATTTGTCCCATCGGAGCTGAGAAAACCTAAAAACCCACAACGAACAATCAATAAGCGATAACACAAAAAATCCAACTAGTGAGTAATCGAAGAGAAGCTCAAAAACATAAATAGAATCAGAATCCGAATCTCATACGAACAGCGAAAAAAAAAGAAAAGTAAACAGGACCTCGGAGCCGCATTTCACCTTCTTTTCCATGACGCAGACTCCAATCTTAATCTTCCCACCAACACTTCCTCCTTCTTCCATCTCTCACTACCTTGCTCCTCGCTTTACACAACGACGTCGTCTCGCTCTAGAATCACAGATTCACAAAATCAAAAAATTAATCATCAATAACGACAAAATCTCGTCGCGAAGATACGATCAGCTCTATCGAAGAAGAAGACGGGAAATAACATGTATGAAAATTGAAAAACGAAACGAATCCGCCATGAGAGAACAGTTGAAGATCTCGTAAGACGAAGAGAGACTTACCAGTGAAAAGCAAATGGTGATCAGTCACAAGGCAGAGAGCAAAAGCGATAATGGCTTTGAGAAGAAAAGAGAAAATATCCGAAAGATTTGGGAGTCAAAAAATGTATATAAAAATATTAAACGGAGCGATGAAGCACGAGGAGAGAGAAGGACATTTCAGTCGTCACAGGCCGTTGCAGTAAATATTAAATTAATTAAAGATAACAAAAACTGTATGCTTTATTTTAATTTTTTAGTCAGCATCCTTGCCTCCTTGGACTGAAAATGGACCCACAAATTGAAGGTTTAAGAGAATTATTGAGGTTGGAGCAAAATAATAATAATGATGTGATTAACAAACTAAAATAAATATAGGGAAATGTTGTGGTTTTATGTTTGGTAAACAAAAAAAAAAAAGTATGTGACTAAAGGGAGAGAAGAAACAGTGGAGGATAAGATCTAGGATTCTAGAATATGCAGAAAAATGTAATTTAGCTTTTTGGTTGCTTTTGAACTTTTCTTATTCCCGGAAAGTTATGAATAAAGCTAAAAGGTTCCAACCAAAACATAATAGGTGTCATATCAGGTTGTCTGACTTTATTTGAGTATTCAAAATTATAATAAGCTTCTACTAACAACTATTTTTTTTTTCTAGTAACAACTATATTTTGTTTGGGATAAAAATCATAAAATACTAACAACTAATTCGTTAGGTGTGATATACATTTCGATTCTATTTTACAATGCAAGTGTGTGTAACAGATTTTCAAGTTGAATATATTAAACAGCATCATCTACAAACAAATCGCTTTTGGCTTGCGACAACAAATGTTTATAATATATGCTCTATCCAGTACATTGTTTTGTACACGTATCGAATATAAAGGAGAATATCGAATATAAAGGAGAATATAAAGAAGAAATTGTCTTGATAGTGATTACTTTCTTTTACGAATAGATTAAACTTTACAACATCTTCACCATGAAGTACTAATTTACTATCACTTGTCAATCTCTGCGACAACAAAAAAAAACGAAAAGAAAGAAGAGTCAATAACATAATATTATAAATAGATATTAATTGGAATGATGAAATTTTGTATTAACGAGATGTATAACGAGACTTTCAAGAAAAGTATGTCGTATATAATTTTTTTACTTGCTATTCGAAACATAACAAGAATTCTGGAAAGTAGTGTCTCAAATGTATCCTAGATTATATTAGAAATTGAAATTCTCGTAACAAAATACTTGGAACAAATATTTTGAATATAAAAATCAAATAATTAATTGGCTATAAACTTGAAAAGAGTAGTAAAAGAGAGTTTCGTACCGAGTGAAGAAGTAGGAACAACGATTATGTGCATTGTTGTGTTGTTCGGAGGAAGATGCAACTGAAGAGGACAAAGCTTCTCATTCAAAGGGTTTCTAGTGCAAACCATAACATCTTCGATCCGTGTTTCTTCCTCTAGTCTCTTCTTTAACTCTACTACTTGGCTTCCATGAAAAATCAATGATTTTTTCCCAATTTCTTCATTTATGTCTCCACAATCATCTCCAACCTCGTAATTTATCAGCCTTCCTTCGAATTTTAGTGGAAAACTCACAATAGAAGAATCACCTGACTGATAATGTATATAGCTTAGATACATTACAAATTCATCAATATATAGGAAAAGTTTTTGGTATATATGTATATCGTACCTCGGTCCGTGAAAATGTGGAAGAACTATGTATAGATTCTACATCATCTTTGATAACTCGGATTTGGAGAACATCAACATTCCACAAGATCCAATCTTGTGTGACCGTACGGCTAGGAATGTCGTGTGTGGTTGAGTTTCTCCACGGTGGTAAACCTTTGTTTGCCCTTAGATATTGTCCGTACCGACTCTTTAACTTTACATGAACACCATTGTCTGATATTGGCTCCCACTCCGCAGATGAATCTAACTTTTCCGGTGAGGTTTGAAATACCTTGTTTCACAAACAACCCTATATATTAGAATAAACCCTAACATCGCTTGTTTAGCAAGAAATCAAATCGTATAGCGTTTTTGCTTGAATATAAAGTAAACTATATGTTTTTTTTAACATACAAACGCAAAATAAAAAAATAAATCTTCGATTAATGTTGTGTACGGATTTGGATGCTTTGTTTCCGAATAAATATTTAGGAAGAAAACCTAATTTACATTTGAGAATTTCTTGGGTTACAAGAAAACCTAGTTATACCTTTTTACCGGTGGCTCCAAGGAGGAAATGGATATCAGTGGCGGTAAGGTATTTGCCGTAACAGCTTTGAAGACGGATCACATTGGATCCAGGGACGAGTATTTTTAGTCGTGCCGTGACGGTCTCGATGAACAGATTCTTGATCATCATCGGCGGCTAGGTATTTGTCGTTGTGGGTACGGAGCCGTACAATCGCTGCCTTTCGGAATATCTCCATCCACTACTTACATGAGAATCGAAAAAAATTAGGAGACAAAAAGGGATCTAATACTATTTATTGATGGTGTTGCCACCTCGGAAGATTTGAAGGTTTTGCTACATTTTTGTTGTTGTTTTCTTTGGTCAAATTTGTTTTTTGGTTTTACAACGCTCTTTTGACATTAATCGAAGAAACTAGAATTTTGAAAAGAAAATTTTGAATATTTTATTAGTACCTCCATAGCAAAACAAGAAACGCATCACATGCCTAAACTAAGGGCCAAACAAATGTTAACAAGCAGCCCCTCGAACAATTTGACCGTGAAGCCAAGCCGGACGGAATATTTGGTCCAATACTTGCTTGTACCTAAGCTAATCAGATGGTTTTGACAAATTGGGAAATACATAATTTGATTGATTGGTTATAAAATGGTATAATCATATTCGTATTGTAGAAACACTAATAAGAGAATTGGTCTTAAGAATTGAGAAACACTATATAGGCTTTAATTTTGTCCCATATTATCCACGACATGTTTTTTTTTTGGTGCACTGAAAGTTTGAAATTAAAATCTATAGTCAATTCGTCGAGAAAACATAAGATGGATCCAAACTCGACCCGGTAGCTATATTGCAATACATTAAAACGATCCACCAAAACTTATGGAAAGTCGAGTATTATTTTGGATTTTAAAATCGGTTTAGTATGGTTTTAGTCTCAATTTCGGTTCAGTACTTATTATGCGATAACATTTATGGGTTAGTGAAATTTTACGTTCTTATGCAGAGTATCCTTGAATTAATGGTCATATTTTGGGTCGATGAACAAATTACGGATATAAATTTGTCTTCTGCTCAGAAATATGAATGTATTCTCATCGATTACAAGAATCTCTGAAGTCTGACATGTGAATATTTCATAAAATCATCACCGCAGAAGAAACAAAATTACCCCGATAACTATAACAAAAAAAAATTCAATTTTTTGAAAGAAAATCTGAGATCAGAGTTTGGTTAAGAAATTTTTCAGTCATTGTTAATCTGAAACACGGACCAATTTGTTAATCATCATCTCTCTTTTCAAATCACAAAAAAAGAAGACCAATTTGAATAGCTTTCTGCAACTAGAAAGAAGAACAAAACAGAGCAAACGCGTAGGTGATGAAGAAGCTAAGATCAGAGTTTGGTTAATTGAATTCTCGACATGGTTAATCAGAAACACGGACCAATTTGTTGATCATCATATCTCTGATCCTTCATCACACTAATAAAAAAAACGCAAAACAGATCGGAAAAAAACATCAAAAGGAAAATAAACAAATTTAGATCATCAGAGACTTAAATACTAAGAATCATGAAGATTTTCTCCATCATATTGTTGCAGTATGTACTCATCAGCTGATCTAATTTTCCAAAATAAATCAACGCTCGTAACAAAAAGATCTACTAAACTGAATTGACGCAAGAAAAAATCGAACAAGAAACCTAAATTAGGTGGTGGCGATAAGACATGGTGGAAGAATGATTTGTGTAGTTTGTATATAAAGGTCACTAACGGCGATTGTCGGTTTTACAAAGAAACCCTAGCGATTACTGGTCATACATGGGCTTTTAACAAGGCCCGTGATAAATACCTCCTATTTTAATTTTAAGATTAACTATTTTAGAAAACAAAAAACTAAAATAATCAAAATCAAAAATATCTACATCTTTTTTTGTTTGACAAAAATATCTACATCTATTTAAAGCCTAATTATTTTGTTCATTGAATTTGGTTTTACTAGAGGAAAAAAATATATCTTTATTTGGATTAGTAGACTTGAAATATTAAACCTTGGAAGTTAAATTCTTAGAACCTAAAAATCTCACTAAATATAAACCACTCGCTTTAATATACAACACACATCTTAATTTAGCATGTTTGAAGCAGTAGATCCAAAACCGGATAAAATCTAATTTTAAACTCAACTAATACTTGTCTATTTTATCATAAACAAAATTCGGAAAACAACACTTGAAACTCCAAAAAAGTTCTAACTTCTTCATACATACACAAAAGAAAGAAAGAAGACATTGATAGAATCATAACACAAGTTTTGTTTCCACTGAGCAATGACAACGTTACAAAGATCATCGGTTTCCTTTCGACGCCAAGGTTCTTCCGGTCGAATTTGGAGTGATCAATTTGTTCTTGATCAAAAAAATGAAATGATGTTTCAAAATCAAGAACAAACAACACAAGAATCTGTACAAAATAGTAATGATCTCGAGGATAACATTCAAATGCAAAAATCAAGCTCTTCTTCGTCGTTTTCTTCTTCTTCACCTCCTTTGTATTTTTCGGGAAGTCGTCGAGGACAAGATCTTTCATCCTCTACGCGAAGCAAACCCGGTTGTGGTTTATCATCATTTTTTCGACAATGTATTGGTTCTTCGGCTCGTGTATAGCCTTTATTTATGTTGATACTTGATAAAGATTTGTAAATATAATTTTGTTACATAAAAATTAATCACATTTCCCTTCTTATGTCTTAATGCGCTAAAGAAGAAGCTATATGGAAATATTAACCTTAAAATTTTTAAATCACAAGAGATTTTGAATGAAATTAAAAATTGTTACAAATCAAGTGATCAATAGCTTGACAATTGCTGAAAAAATATTTAGAACTGTTAATTTGGGGCTTAGAACTGTTAATATTTAGAACTATTTAGAAATAATATTTATAGCTTTAACAAAAACCCAATAAATATTTTTGGATATTTGGCCAAATTTAAAGCGGGATAAAAATGTATTTTCCAATTTTACCAGTGTAGCAGCAAAACGCAAAAGAAAGTGAACGTCGAACACTTTCCGCCATTTTCTTCCCCATGTACGAAACGAAACTCCTTCGAAATTCTTTGTCTCCTTCATTTTTCTCGACTCTGTGTTCTACTTCTTTGTCTCCTATCATCGCATTTCATCACTAGTCCTGTAAGTAAACCGGAATTTTAGCTCACTTCTCCCTTTTAGTTACTTGAGATTTTGATAAATTTGTGATTTTTCTTCTTGTCTTCTGAAATTTGATCTTATTGCAGCAATGAAGCGGACAATTAATGATGACATGTGAGTTCATTTGGTCTCAGTTTAAACCTCATTTGGTCTCTTCTCAAGCCGACATGTGAGTTCCTACTAGCTCACTTCAAAGCTATGAACTTTTTTCTTGCTTTGACAGAAAAAATTATTGCAATTTCTGACTTCGATTAGCTCCTTTTGAAATACTTTTTGTTTTCTAGGGTTCATATTTACTGTATATGCCTTTACAGTAGTTGATTTTGGCTAATGTGTGTGGATTGGTTAAACAACCGTCCTAGTAGTTTTGATTTTGTGAATTCTCTTGATTCGATGATTTTTCTTTATTGCATGATAAGTGAAAGAATTGATTAGAGTCTATTTGGTGTAGAAATGACAACGGGGAGGAAATTATGTACATAAAGCAAGTCAAGAAGGTGTTTCATGATCAATGGGAGACATATTATAGATTCTTCGAGGTTATGGAAGATTTTCAGACTCAAAGGTAAGGTCTTTAGCTTTTCTATTATACGGTTAAAACGTCGAATTGATACCTTGTTTTGCATTTGCAGAATCGATACAGCCGGTGTGATTGCACGAGTTAAAGAATTGTTTAAGGGACATAACAATTTGATATATGGATTTAACATCTTTCTGCCAAAGGGTTATGAAATAACACTTATTGAGGATGAAGCTGTGCCAAAGAAGACTGGTGATCTTGGAGAAGCCATGAATTTTGTGAATAAAGTTAAGGTGCTGTTTCAGAATTTGCTCTTATCTTTCTCTCTTATGGTGTCTCAATGTATGAGTGTATCTATTGTCATTGCAGAAGCGATTCAAGAATGATAAGCATGTCTATATTTCTTTCTTAGATATTATGAATGCGGGGAACAAGTCAATTAACGAGGTTTACGATGAGGTAGTATTCTTCATTTCTCATGTAACCTCAATGTTTCTTTGAACATTTTATTAACTTTCTAATATATATGCTTTAGGTATCTACTCTCTTCGCGGGCCGCTCGGATTTGCTTGAAGATTTTTCTTGGTTTGTGCTGTCTCATTCAACAGCAAAAAGTCGGAGTCAGGCCAAACAGTACAATGACCGAGAATCAGGCCCTCGTCAAATGCAAGCGGAGAAGGTGATAGAAGAGAGAGGAAGAAAACACAAGCCTGACCTCGAGGCTGTTAAAGAAACGGAGCAAAATAAGGACAAGTACATGGGAAAATCTATTAAAGACCTCGATCTATCTGGTTGCGAGTGTTGCACTCCTAGCTATCGACTCCTACCTCCGGATGTAATTAGATTTTCTACTTCCAAGTTACATTTTAAGCCTTTTGAATTAGATACTTACTATTATATCTTGTATGCAGTATCCGATAGCAACTGCGAGTGAGAGATCAGAGCTAGGAGCTGAGGTTTTAAATGATCACTGGGTGTGTGTCAAAGATTACTCGTCTAAGCACATGCGCAGAAACCAATATGAAGAGACCTTGTTCAGATGCGAAGACGATAGGTAAATCACAAATCTTTGACAGTATTACATTTCGTAGTTTGAAGTAATTGGTCAGTTTATATTTACTACCGCATATGACAGATTTGAGTTGGAAATGCTGTTGGAATCTGTAAGCTCTACGGCCAAATGTGCAGAAACATTGTTGAACATCATCACAGAGAAGCAAACAAGCCTTTCTACCTCCTTCAAGATCGAAGACCACTTCACGGGTTTGTACACGTAATTCGTGTTCCTTATTTTTGCTTCTTGCCATTTGCCATTTTCTTATTGACTGACATCTTTGCAGCCTTAAATTTGAGGTGTATCGAGCAACTTTATGGCGACCATGGTCTTGACGCGATAGACATATTACGTAAGAATCCAGCCGATGCACTTCCTGTAATACTTACTCGTTTGAAGAAGAAACATGATGAATGGAAGAAATGCCTTGAAGATTTGGAAAAGTTTTGGGCAAAGGCATTTGCCAAATACCATTACAAATCACTTGATCACCAACAAGGTTCAAAGAAGTTTAGAGCAAAAATGTAAGTAGACTTGTGAATATATCTGCTGGTTATATAACACAACCAATTAATCCCTAATCTTGATCATGAGTATATCAGTCATGAAGAAGTGTACAAATTTGTAAATACCTACTTTTGTTATAATAAATTTAATCACAACTTATTTTGTTCGTTATAACACTCTTTTCATGATCCATTCATATTGCCATCACAACTTTAGAGAAAATAATAAAAAAAAAAATTAATTAACAACAGATTTTAAGTAGATTAAAGAAGATCATCTCCCAAAACTATAAGAGTGTTACAAATTAAACGACCAAAGGCAATAACTAGGCTAATTGCTTAAATAATAATATTATTAGAACTGTTAATTTGGGGCCTAAATTTTTTAATAAAGGCCCAATAATGTTTAGTTCTTGGCCCAATTCGAAAGCAGAATAAAAATGTTATTTACCAAAACTTTTACCTGTAGCCGCAAAACGCAGACAGAGTGAAACGCCGAACCTGCGAATGCAAAATCATTCTCCGCCTTTTTCTTCTTCATATTCGAAAATTCTCCTTTGTAATTCGTTTCTCGACTCTTTCTTCTACTTCTCGTCTCCGTTCATCGACATTCATATTCAATTTCCATCTTTTAATCGGAGAATTTTGGAGTTTCGCCGGAATTTACTTTGTTTATGTATAATTCGCCGATGATCGAAGTGCATCGTCCCGAATCTGTACTCAATTCAGAGATCTGAGTAACTAATTTCATCTATTACTCTTCGTTTCTCGGGAAAATCAAGAGTGCCGGAAAATAGGTTTGGTAAGCTTCGCCGAGAATTTGTTTTTGTTCGTTTTTTTTTCTAGTGATGGGTTTTATCAATTTCGGATTTCGATAAGTTTATTATTAATGGTTTTTGGTTTGTTTATGAAATTCGATTTTTTTTTTTTTTTGGTAGCAATGAAGCGGATAAGAGATGAAGTTTATGCCTCTGGGTCTCAATATAGACGTCCTTTGATCCATCCTCGAGGAGAATTGTGAGTTTCAATTTTCTGAACTCGATAAAGTCTTTTGTTTTCTAGGTATCTGTAAGCAATTATGTAATTAACAGTAGTTGATTTTGGCTTAATTGTGCTGTTTATCAAATAGTCAACCTAGTTATTTTGGTTCTGTGAATTTCGAGGATTTGGGTTGGTCTTGGTTCTGTTTTGAGGCAATTAGGTTTTTGTATAATTTTGCATGGGAAGTGAAAGAATTTGTTAGGAACAACTTATGATTTGAGTAATATATTTGGTGCAGATACGGACGATCTGCGGTCCCTGGCAGTGGTGACACCGAAGAAGAAGGAGGAGGAGGAGAGGGAGGGAGAATAGCTGGCTCTCAGAAATTGACAACCAATGATGCGTTGTCGTACCTGAAGGCCGTCAAGGAGATGTTTCATGATCAAAGGGAGAAATATGATAGGTTCCTCGAGGTTATGAAAGATTTTAAGGCTTCAAGGTAAGGTCTTTGACCTTTTTATTGTGTTAAAATGTTGAGTTTTGAAGTGTAAATTATTAAGGGTCGTCGAAATAAGTCTTTGTCTTGCATTTGCAGGATCGACACAAATGGTGTGATTGCACGAGTTAAGGAATTGTTCAAGGGACATAACAATTTAATATATGGATTTAACACCTTTTTGCCAAAGGATCATGAAATAACGCTTATTGAGGAAGATGAAGATGAACCTCCGCCAAAGAAGACTGTTGAATTTGAAGAAGCCATAAATTTCGTGAATAAAATCAAGGTGCTGTTGAAGATTTGCTCTTATCCTTTTCTTATGAGGTTGCCTTTTCACCTTGTGTCTCAATGTTTGAGTTTATCTATTGTCACTGCAGACGCGATTCAAGAATGATGAGCATGTCTATAAATCTTTCTTGAAAATCTTGAATATGTACCGGAAGGAGAGCAAGGAAATTAAAGAAGTTTATAATGAGGTAGTGTACTTCTCTTCTGTAATGCCGCTTCAAAAAAATTTGAACATTGTCTAACTCTCTGATTGCTTTAGGTATCTATTCTCTTTGAGGGCCACTCGGATTTGCTTGAAGAGTTTACTAGGTTTTTGCCAGCGTCTTTACCGTCTCATTCAGCAGCACAGTATAGCCGAAGTCAGGCTCAACGGTATAATGAACGAGGATCTGGCTCTTTGATTCGTCAAATGCAAGTGGATAAGGTACTCTATTGGTTTCATAATTTTGTACTTGTTCTACTCTTTTTTTTTGTCAGCTATCTCATTTTTGTGCCTGGTACAATTTTCCATCACCAGGAACGTCGACGAGAAAGGGCTGCTGTTTCCCGTGGTGATTATAGTGTTGATCGTTATGACCCTAATGATGATAAAATGATGGTGAAGATGCAAAGAGAGCAGCGCAAGCGTGCTGATAAGGAGAACAGAGAAAAGAGAAGCCGTGATTTGGATGATAGAGAAGCAGAGCAAGATAACCTACACCATTTTCAAGGAAAAAGGAAGTCATCCCGAAGAGCGGAAGGCCTTGAGGCATATTCTGGTTCTGCTTCGCATTCTGAGAAAGACAATTTGAAAAGTAAGCCATTTCTCCGGTCAAAAGTATGTGTATTTGCTTGGTCCCTTTTTCTATATACCAGGGTACCAGATAGTGGATGCTTTAACTCTTTCTCTTCACGAGAGAATTTATTTCCTAATTTTGGCCGCCTGGTGATTTTTATGGTGCTAAGAATCTGTTTCTGTTTGCTAAGATGTTTACACACTTTGTGCTAGGCATGTACAACCAAGCATTTGTTTTCTGTGAGAAAGTCAAGGAGAAATTATGCAGCCAAGATGATTATCAGACATTCTTGAAGTTCCTCAATATGTTTAGCAATGGAATAGTTCAAAGGAAGGATCTGCAGAATATGGTATTGCAATTTGTGATTAGGGGCCTACGGTGTGATAACTTTGGTAAATTGTGTAAAATCCTTTAATATTATTTCAGGTTTCCGATCTTCTTGGGAAATTCCCTGATCTCGTGGATGAGTTCAATCAGTTCTTTGAGCGCTGTGAGAGTATTGGTATGAAAAGTACCTATTTTCATTTTAATAATGTTTTCAGCAATCTTCTTCCTTCTGATGGTCGTCCTTTTTTGCAGATGGATTTCAGCACCTTGCTGGTGTAATGAGCAAAAGTATGCTCTGCTATTTTGAACTCTTGTCCTATGAATAATATTGTCTCATGCCTTCCTACTTTGTAAGATCATTTCTAAAATTGTTGGTACACATGGTGCAGAATCTAGCAGCGAAGAACAATCATTCAGGTCAATCAAAGTGGAAGAGAAAGAAAGAGAACACAAGCCTGATCTCGAGGCTGTTAAGGAAACAGAGCAATATAACGAGGAGTACTTGGGAAAATCTATTCAAGAACTCGATTTATCTGATTGCGAGTGTATCACTCCTAGCTACCGGCTCCTGCCTCCGGATGTAATTAGATTTTTTACTTCCAAGTTGTATTTTGAGCATGTTCATTGGATTATTACTTACTATTATATCATGTTTGCAGTATCCAATCCCAACTGCGAGTCAGAGATCGGAGTTAGGAGCTGAGGTTTTAAATGATCGCTGGGTGTCTGTCACTTCAGGAAGTGAAGATTACTCTTTTAAGCACATGCGCAGAAACCAATATGAAGAGAGCCTGTTTAGATGCGAAGATGATAGGTATTTTACAAAATTATAAAAGATTTTTTGACGGTATACATTTTCGTGGTTTGAAGTAATTGGTCATTTATATTAATTACTGCTTTTTAACAGATTTGAGTTGGACATGCTGTTGGAATCTGTAAGCTCTGCAGCCAGAAGTGCTGAAACTTTGTTAAACATCATCACAGAGAAGAAATTAAGTTTTTCTGGCTCTTTCAGGATTGAAGACCACTTCTCGGGTCTGCATGCTTTTCCGGGGTTATGTAGTTCATATATCTGTCCTCTCCATATATTTGGTTCTCACCTATTTTCTTACTGACGTTTTGCAGCCCTAAATTTGAGGTGTATTGAGCGACTTTATGGCGACCATGGTCTTGACGTGATAGACATATTACATAAGAATCCAGCCGCTGCACTGCCTGTAGTCTTAACTCGTTTGAAGCAGAAACAAGATGAATGGAAGAAATGCCGTGAAGATTTTGATAAGGTTTGGTCAAAGGTATATGCGAAAAACCATTACAAATCACTTGATCACCGCAGCTTCTACTTCAAGCAACAAGATTCAAAGAACTTGAGTGCAAAATGTAAGTAGACTGACAAGTGGTTCTTTTTCCTGTTTTGTTGCTTACATTCATCTGGTAGTCCTCCATTCCTTCTTTCGCTTTTTTCCTCTTCCTCTTCCTCATTGTTTTCTGTTTCTTATTCTTGTGCTGTGAACCAGCATTGGTGGCTGATATTAAGGAGCTGAAAGAGAAGTCTCATAATGAGGATGATATTCTGCTGTCTATTTCTGCTGGTTACAGACAACCAATAAATCCTAATCTCGAATATGAGTATGCCAACACAGATATTCATGAGGACGTGTACAAGTTAGTCCAGTTTTCATGCGAGGAGTTATGTTCTACAAAAGAACAGCTCAGTAAAGTTCTGAGGCTTTGGGAAAATTTCCTTGAGGCAGTGCTGGGTGTTCCTGCCAGGGCCAAGGGCACATATCCTGTTGAAGATGTTGTAATAAAACCCAAGGCTCTCGATGTGAATTACAGCTCATCTACTAACGGAGAGGCTAATGTGAATTCTGGAGCACACTCAGAAAGGTTGGCTCCTAGGCAACTAAAATCTGCTGCCAACGAAGATGAGAATGGTTCACCTGTGGCATCCAAAGATGGTGTGATTGGAGTGCTAAATAAGGATTCAACAGAGAAAGAAAATCATAAAGACTCTGATACAGCCAACAAAGATGGTGTTACCTGTTCTACTGTAAAACCTCAGCACAAACAAGAGAATGGAAATGATGGCGATGAAAGATTTGAAATACCTATTCCGATGGATATTAACGAAAAAGGAGCCTCCTCGAGTTTATCAATCCCGAGTGGGGGAGAAAACAATAATGGTCTAGTAGGAAAGGAAGATTTGGCAGGTACTATCCCGATTTAAACTTATAATTTTATTTGTGCTGCTTGTCTATTTGTGTTGATATATGTTACTGTGACAATGAAGGTTCACATGAGATTCAAGCCAAACCAAGCAACACTCTGAGTGATATTCATCATGGTGTAGATAGCATTGAAACTGTTCATTTGACTCAGGTACTACATTCAATTGCTCCTTGTATTATATTTATACATTCATGTACCCACTATTGCTCGGACCATGCTAAACATTCCTCATCATTTTACAAGGGAGTCGATGCTGGCAAATCAATAGTTTCGGAAAATGGAAGGTCATATAATGGTAATAAGAATTCTGATGAACCCGAAAGTCCATCCAGAATTGAAAAGGAAGAAGGTGAATTGTCACCTAATGGGGATTTCGAAGACAATTTTGGTGTATATGAAGATCTTGGGGTGAAGTCCACCACATCCAAACCAGAGAATTCAGCTGAGGCTGATGTGGAGAATGAGGATGACGCTGACGATGATCATAGTGGAAATGCTTCAGAGGGTGGTGAGGATGCATCTGAAACTGAATCTGGCGGTGACGAATGTTCACATGACGAAAACAGAGAGGAGGAAGATGGTGAGCATGATGAGATTGATTGTAAAGCTGAGGGTGAAGAAGAAGCGGATGGAATGGATGCACATCTCTTAAAAGGAGACAGTGACTTGCTTCCGCAGTCCGAGCGTCTTCTCTTGTCTGTCAGACCTCTTTCAAAGCATGTATCAGCGGTTTTATGCGACGAGGGGACGAAAGATTTCCAAGTTTTCTATGGGAATGACGACTTTTATGTTCTTTTTAGGCTTCACCAGGTGAGTGCATCGTTTGATATGACTGCTTGCACCAAAATTATTGACTCAAATTTCTTCTTTCTAAAAATGATAATGAGGTCCATTTTCAGATCCTGTACGAGAGACTTTTGTCTGCAAAAAGGAATTGCTCTGGCAGTGAACTGAATCCAAAAAACTCGAAGGATACAGATCCTTATGCAAGGTAACCTTCCTGCAAAAAACCACTTATATTAGCCTATATGGACTATTCAATACACTTTCTTTCCCATGAAAATCTTATATGTATGCTGTGCAGGTTTATGAAGGTTCTCTATGGTTTGCTTGATGGTTCAGCTGAAACTACCAAGTTTGAGGATGAGTGCAGAGCTATTATTGGAAATCAATCTTATGTGTTATTCACGTTGGACAAACTGATATACAAATTGGTTAAACAGGTTTAACTAGCAGTAGTGGTTTTAGACTTTATTTGTTTTTATTTTATCGACATTACATGACATTCCTTGTGATTTTATCCATTTACAGCTTCAAGCTATCGTAGCTGATGACATGGACAACAAGCTGCTTCAGTTGTTTGAGTATGAGAAATCCCGCAAATGCGGAAAGGTTATCGATTCTGTCTATTATGAAAATGCCAGGGTTCTCCTTCACGAGGAAAATATTTACCGGTTGGAATGGGTATGAACCTTTGTGACTCCCTCTTATCTCTCCTGTTCTTCATACATCAATGTGGTGATCAATGATCATTTGGAACTTAATTTCCTTTTTTTTCAATTCATATGCAGTCATCCTCGCCGTCTCGTTTATCTATTCAGCTTATGGATAGCGTAATTGAGAAGCCAGAAGCCTATGCAGTTTCTATGGATCCCGCATTTGCAAGTTATTTGCAAAGTGAGTTTCTTTCCACCTCCTCAGGCAAAATGGAGGAGGGACATGATATTATGTTACAAAGGTAATATATCTCTATCTATTAAAGTTCATGAAAAACACATTAAAAAACTTACATCTATCACAAACAGCATTTGGTAGAATCTATTTATTGATACGCTTGCAGGTTATATATTAGGTTTGTTTTTTCTTTCTCGTCTATACAATCTAGGACAATGTCGAGTAATTAAATCGAATCCCTGTTGGCCAATTTTTGTCAGGAACCGACGTCCATACAGCAGCTTGTGTGATCTTGAAGCACTCTGTAAAGCCATGGAAGGTGTCGAATTAGTAAATGGCTTAGAGTGCAAGATGTCTTGCTCTTCTTACAAGGTAAAACGAATCTTCAGTCTCAGAAAATCTTGAACCAATCACTTGTACTGATTTCAAGTTTCAACTAGTTAATCTTTCTTCATGCGAAAGCTTCTTTGTGATCAATATACGCGTCTCTTGTAGATCTCATACGTCTTGGACACAGAAGATTTCTTCCACAGGAAGAAGAAAAAGAAGAGTGAAGAACTATCGCGACGTAATAAAGATAGAGTAGAACGGTTCCATAGATTTCTCTCAGCTTCAAGATGATAACAAGGAAGAGCTTCCTCTTGGGTAATTTACTTTCTTTTTAACTCCAACAACATAAGAAAAAAGGTAAAAACCGAAGGAAAAGGGATACAATCATACAAGTAAAGTTCTCTGGAACTATTCCCAGCTATGTTTAAAATTTTTACTTAGCTGATTATAAGGTGAACACAATTGTGATTTAGTATTACTATGTGTATCTTGTATTGGTTTAGGTTTTAAGTGTCAAGTCTGAGTTTAGTGCATACTCTCGAAGACATTGTTGTTGTATATATGGGGGCACTTTCGGAAGAAACTTTTGTTTAATAGATAGAAAAAAGCCCAAAGGATAAATTATTCTTCATTTGCTTCAAATTTTAAGATTATGAAATCAATTAGGAAATTTTGGGAAGACTGAATTGTGATGATATAATAGTTTGATGAAACGAAGTGGCATGATTCATTTTACAATCTCATAATTGTAAGAGTGAAAAGTGAACAAGATATTCCGAACAAAGTGAAAAGGCCATGAAATATTCAAAGAGATAAAATGCTATGATTTTCGTACCAGAATGAAAAAGAAAAATTTGATTCATTTTTTATTATATCGTTACAAGACACCAAACACATTTTTGGTCGAACTTGTGCTTTTATTAGATGAAATAAACTCAAAAAACAGAGTATTCGAGAGAAGCTAATGCTCTCTTTGCCAACAAATCGGCATTTGAGTTCTCTGATCGAGGAATATAATTAAACGAAATCGACATAAACTCAGTAGATAGTCTACGAATGTCAAAGAGAACTCCAAAGAGCTCATTGTAGTCATCACCACTCCTCAATAGGTTAATAAGAACTTGGCAATCTGAGTAGATGATGAGGCAATCAATTGTCCTTTCCCGTTCTTGTTCCATGGCCAATTTGATCGCAGTAGCTTCGGCTCCCAGAGCCGAGGGAACACTTCTAACTCCTATATACGTTTCATTCAGCTGCACCATATCTGGGGAACAAAGGATCCAACCAAGGCCTCCATTACCAGAGGACGCGTTCCAAGCCGCATCCACGAAACAGAGGAGACCTTGAAAATCTTGTGAACTAGCACCTTCTGGGAAAGACACCGAAGCAGGGGAAGTGGGTAAGGATGGAATGGTGTCTAGAGATTTAGCCCCCTCCCATTCTCTTGCTTCTTGAACAGCCTTCGAAATTGTGTCCTCCTCCGAGACTACTCTGTTCTGAAAAACAAGTAGATTTCTTCCTTTCCATAAAGACCAAAGGATCCAAGCATATAGAGCTGCTTCACAAACCCCTGTTGGAGGGAGATTTTTAAATCTTGGTGCTTCGGAGAGAAAACTTGGGAAAGAAGGCACTGAGGGGAATGGGTTAATCGAAAGTGGGGCCAACTCCCAAACCTTTTGAGCATAAATGCAGGTGAGAACATTTTCAATAGTCTCACTAAGGCCACAACGTTTACAGGTTCCACTCACCGAGATTCCTCTAGTGATCAGTTGAGAGCCAACCGGTAGAGCTCCCGCCATGGCTTTCCAGGGGAAGACTTGAATTTTAGGTAAGGTCTTGACTTTCCAAGTACATTTAAGCCAATTAAATCTCTCTCCAATAACTCCAGACAATGATGAGGTCAACGAGCTATACCCTGATTTTGTAGTATAATTCCCCTTCTTTTCCGGCAACCAAACCAGAGAGTCACTTCTTGGGGATGAACTGAGGGAGAGTTTCTTTATATGGTCCTCATACTGAGGAATATGGCTTCTAATGATGTCCCAGTTCCATTTCTTGGTAACAAGGGAGATAAGGTTGGCTACAGTGAGGAATTGGTTGGATCGAGACGCCGGACCAAAGGGTCTCAAAGGAGCCACTGTCGAGAGCCATGGATCGTTCCAAATGTTGATATTTTCCCCTGAACCAACGAGCCAACCCAATCCTTGTGTAAGCACGTCACGTCCTGCTAAGATCCCCCGCCACCCATGAAATGAGTTAGCCTTGGGACTAACCTGAAGCAGAGATGTTGAGTGACAATATTTGCCCAATAAGACCCGAGCCACCAGAGAGTTTGGTGACTTTAAGAGTCTCCAGCTGAGTTTCGCAAGCAATGAATCATTAAACGCAATTACATCACGGAAACCCAGTCCACCCGCTTTCTTCGTCATCGATAGTCGTTCCCAAGCAATCCAACTAATTTTCGGACATCCGCTTTCGAATCCCACCAAAAACGAGTTAAGATGGACTGGATTTTTTTACAAAGGGAAATGGGAAGCTTGAAACACGACATCGCGTATGATGGCATTGACGCGAGAACCGATTTGAGCATTACTTGCTTACCCGCCGTAGAGAGGAAGCGTGTGGACCAACTGTGGGATTTTTGCCTCATTCGATCTACAATAGAGGCGAAGATGTCTCGCTTACGCCGACCAAAGTGCTCCGGTAATCCAAGATACTTACCGGCTCCGCCTTCATTACGAATTTGTAATTTACGTTTAGCTAGTCTCCTTCTAGTTCTTGGTGTCTTTGAGGCGAAAGTAATTGAGGATTTAGCTAAGTTAATGGTCTGACCCGAGGCTCTTTCATAAGCCGTAAGAATGTTATGGAGAACGCCACAACTATAGCCATCGGATCTACAAAAGAACATGGTGTCGTCCGAAAATAATAGATGGTTAACCGCGGGACTATTGCGCGCTACTTTGATCCCTGGTAAAGTACCATCTTCTTGAGCTCGACGACATAGTCCCGAAAGGACCTCGGTACAGAGAATGAAGAGGTAAGGAGACAGCGGATCGCCTTGACGCAATCCTCGTGTAGGCCAAACTTTTCCTTGAGGCGAGCCATTTATAAGGAACGAGTATGAGACTGACGTAACACATTCCATAACCCAATTTATCCATATTGAATGGAAGCCTAACTTGGACAACACCGTGCGTAGAAAATCCCATTCAATGCGGTCGTACGCTTTACTCATATCCGTTTTAACCGCCATAGACCCTCGAACTTTTGCTTTAGATAGTCAGAGATAGTGGAGTATCTCGTGAGTGATAAGCGCATTGTCGGAGATCGCGCGGCCCGGTACAAAGGCTGATTGGTTATCGGAAATGAATCCAGGGAACTTTTGAGCACAAATGCTTTTGAAGATTAATGTATTGTAAGCTTTGGTAGGATAGACAATCAAGAGGCACTGAGGAAGTGAATACACTGCTTTACAACATGCTCTTGATAGCCATCTGGAATCTCTTCCAGACGCTAATCTCACCGCATCGAAACATCCAGGCACTTTATCTAAAGCCGTTCTCTTCGAACATACAAACGTTGAATTTGTTTGTTGAATTATCAATGTCGAAATAAGCGTTAAAAAGAATAACACTTTGGTTTGTTTTAGTTTCATTTTCGAATAGTTGGTTTTGTAGGGCTGATGAGATCTTTGTATTGGTAAGTAAATAGAAAAGAGTTTGTATAAATGAAGAAAGTTAGACTATTATGAAGAAAATGAAAAGATTTAGAAAGTTTATATATTTGTTTGACCTCATATGCCTATTACAACAAGGCGATTCACAATCATGTGTTTGGTGTATCCTCTGATGCAGTGGCGAATCTAAAAACTATTTTCACCCGAGGCAAAAACCAATAATAGGGAGCATAAAATAATTTATCAACAGGGGGCACATTTAAAATTTCTTAAGATAATTGACCAAATTTTTTTTTCATGGTGGGCAAGTGCCACCCTTGCTAACTCTCTGCCTTCGCCACTGCTCTGATGCTATCAAGGAAAGTGTATATTTCTTTCCATTGTACGTCTTTATTTCTTCCTTCATAATAATAGGGAAATATAGTTTGACCGATCGAGGAATATTTCGTTTTGTTGGATTAAATTTTGAATATGGTATTGCGTCTGCGAAACAAATATTTTAAATTTATCAAGGATTAATTAGATATAAATGGGTTTTTTCGAATATTTTTAAAAAAAATATATTCCCACCAAATTTTAAACGGAAGAAACAAGATGAATGGGATAATTGTAAGTGTAATATAAATGACGTACGTAAAACCTTTTTTTTATTTTTAACACTGCTATTTTATTACTATGTTTATCACAAATGATGAAAATGTTACATTAACGATTCTACAATGGACAAGTCTTCCGCCTTGATCTACGCCAAACGATTTTACCTTGTCCTATGCTGAAAATCTCTTGTAAGCTTGTCTCCATTAATTCACATCATTTAGGATTCAAACTCTAGACCTCATGGTATAGAAGTACTAAAGAACCCTTGATCGACTATTGGGTCAAGCGAGATTTCACACGTAAAACCTTTTATTTCATTAAAATACTAGGAAACATATATAAAGAATAAAGCTTTTAAAATTAATTTTTAATTGTATGGAGTTGAGATCTTTGTTTTAGTGAATAAGCAGTAAATATTTATGGTGTTGTTTTTGTGTAGGGAATTTTCTTATACAAAGAACTAGAGAAGATAAATGAAATAAATTTGACTATTATTAAAGAGAAATTTTGATATCTACAAGTAGTTTAATTAAAATATATGCAGCTAAATTAGTTTCTAAAAAGTTACATTCCATATTTTTGTTTCCAAAAGATTTCATTTAGAAAATAATTTAATCACCAACACATTCAAATATTAGGAATTATATTTAAAGATAAATAAAACTTGTAATGTTGTAATGCACTTTTTAAGTAATGTCTCTTTTTGTAGTATGAAATTAGTTGACTGTGATTATGCATATGGGCAAATAAATATGTAAATCTTCCAAATCTTTTCTATCTCTTATAATCAAGCTTTCTTCACACGTCTTCTATATAAGAGGAAATTCCAGAGATAACATCTAATTCTAATACAAGCTCTTTTCTATTTATTTACACAAGCAAAGATCTCATTACTAAACAATCCAAACCTAGGAAACCAATTCTTTTGTTGAGTTTTCTACAAAAATGAATCTAAAACAAACCAAAGTGATGTTTTTCTTGTTAACCCTAATGTCGACATTGATTTTCCGACAATCGGAAGCTGCTTCATCGAATATCTGTCCGACAGATATGATTAGAAGGATGCCGGGATGTTTTCATGCATTGGGATTAGCAGCAGAGAATAAAGATTACAAATTGTTAACAAGAGATTGTTGCAGAGCAGTGTATTATGTAACACCTGACACTTGCTGCTTGATTGTCTCTCCTGCAAAAGCTTACCCTATTAAGATGTTCAGACAAATTTGTGTTAATGTCCCATCTGGAGCACCTTTATAAGTGCCTGTGTATCTCAGTTCATAAAAATATCAAGTTATAGCTATTTACATCATTGCATGATTCGTTACACTTTTAACATTACAATTGGCAACATTACGTTTGGAGCCGGTGTATCATATTAATAGCTAGCTAACCTGATTCAAAGAAAATGGTAATATTCTACATAAAAGCTAATTGTATTTTACTTCTTTTTTAACGATCTTTAGGATTGCTTGCCTGTACCCCAAGGTACAAGTCAAACAATATATAGATTGCAGTTTAAGTAATAGATTCACATTCAAACTGTACAAAATAATGATACATAACCAAATATGGGATTAATTTAAGGAGAGACTAAGAATTCGAATCCGGAGATGGGGCGAATTGTGACTCCAAAAAGACTAGAAGATCCAAAAGTTGTTTGAAATTTCATGTTCATATTTGCTTCAGTTTTATTATATCATTCGAAGATACCAAAAAAATTATGAAATAGATTTGGGGAATTTTTTTGCACAAATGCTAGATTAATGTATTGTAAGCTTTGTCAGGATAGACAATCAAGAGGCACTCAGGAAGTGATTCCACTTCTTTGCAACATTCTTTTCATAGCCAATCTTTATCCGAAGCTTATCTCACCGCATCGAAACATCCCGGCACTTTATTAAAAGCCTTTTTCTTCAAACATACGAACGTCAAATTTGTCTGAGCTTCTGATGGTCGGAACATCAATGTCAAGTTTAGTGTTGAAATGAAAAAACAACTCTTTGGTTTGTATTGGTTTCATTTTCGAGTAGACTCAAAAGTTTATATATTTGTTTGACCTCATATGCCTATTACAACAAGGAGATTCACAATCATGTGTTTGGTGTATCCTCTGATGCTATCAAGGAAAGTGTATATTTCTTTCCATTGTACATCTTTCTTTCTTCCTTCATAATAATAGGGAAATATAGTTTGACCGATCGATGAATATTTCGTTTTGTTGGATTCAATTTCGAATAACTTTTTAAAAAATTATATTCCCACCAAATTTTAAACGGAAGGAACAAGATGAATGGGATAACTGCAAGTGTAATAGAAATGACGTACGTAAATCCTTTTTTTTTTTTAACACTGCTATTTTTTTTTTTAACTTTTTTTTTCTTTCTTTTTTTGAAAAATGGTGGTTCAACTGGGTACAAGCCAGCGGACCATAGCAGATCTGAGTGATGTCGAACCGTGGTCCGTCCATTGCTATGAGCGGGAGGTAGCCAGTGCTCTGTGAAACCAGCCTCACGCATTACCCTCCCACTTTAGGAACCGTATGAACAAGGCTTTCGCTTAGCTCACACGGATCACTCAAAGCTTGGACTGGGCAGTCCGAACAATGCCAACATCGGATCCAATCCGTGGACCGAGCCAGTGTTCAACCATCTTATTGTCCCCATATGGGTTACAAGCTTTCGTTACTTATCTCGACAACACTGCTATTTTATTACTATTTTTATCACAAATGATGTAAATGTTACATTAACGATTCTACAATGGACAAGTCTTCCGCCTTGATCTACGCCAAACAATTTTATCTTACCCTACACTGAAGATCTCTTGTAAGCTTGTCTCCATTAAATCACATCTTTTAGGATTCAAACTCTAAACCTCATGGTATAGAAGCATTAAAGAACCCTTGATCGACCATTGGGTGAAGCGAGATTTCACGCGAAAAACCTTTTATTTCATTTAATTATTATCATATTATAATAGGGAACTCATTTATAAATGTTTACAAATGTCTTTGAAAAACAGATATAAGGAGTTTTCTTATATATAGAAGATAGATGATGATAAATTTATGCAGCTATATTAGTTTCTAAAAATTTATATTCCATATTTTTGTTTCCAAAATAATCATTTAGAAAAGAATTTAATCACCAACACATTAAAATATTAGGAAACATATAAAGAATAAAGCTTTTAAGATTCATTTTTAATTGTATAGAGTTGAGATCTTTGTTTTTAGTGAATAAGTAGTAAATATTTATGGTATTGTTGTTGTGTAGGGAATTTTCTTATACGAAGAACTAGAGAAGATAAATGAAATAAAATTGACTTTTATTAAAGAGAGATTTTGATATCTACAAGTAGTTTAATTAAAATATATGCAGCTAAATTAGTTTCTAAAAAGTTACATTCCATATTTTTATTTCCAAAATATTTCATTTAAAAAAGAATTTAATCACCAACACATTCAAATATTAGGAAATATATTTAAAGATAAATAAAACTTGTAATGTTGTAATGCACTTTTTTAATTAATGTCTCTTTTCTATTTATTTACACAAGCAAATATCTCATTAGCTCTAAACAATCCAAACCTAGGAAACCAATTCTTTTGTTGAGTTTTCTACAAAAATGAACCTAAAACAAACCAAAGTGATGTTTTTCGTGTTAGCCCTAATGTCGACATTGGTTTTCCGACAATCGGAAGCTAATTCATCGAATATCTGTCAGACAGATATGATTAGAAGGGTGCCCGGATGTTTTCATGCATTGAGATTAGCAGCAGAAAATAAAGATTACAAATTGTTAACAAGAGATTGTTGCAGAACAGTGTATTATGTAACACCTTACAATTGCTTCTTGATTGTCTCTCCTGCAGGAGCTTACCCTATTAAGATGTTCAGACAAATTTGTTTAAATGTCCCATCTGAAGCACCTTTATAAGTGTCTGTGTATCTCAGTTCATAAAAATATCAAGTTATAACTATTTACATCATTGCATGATTCGTTACACTTTTAACATTACAATTGGCAACATTACGTTTGGAGCCGGTGTATCATATCAATAGCTAGCCTAATTCAAAGAAAATGGAAATATTCTACATATAAAAGCTAATTGTATATTAATTCTTTTTTAACGATCCTTAGGATTGCTAGCCTGTACCCCAAGGTACAAAGTCAAACAATATATAGATTTCAGTTTAAGAGATAGATTCACATTCACTGTACAAAATAATGATACATAACCAAATATGGGATTAATTTAAGGACAGAATAAGAATTCGAATCCGGAGATGGGGCGACTTTTGAATCCAAAATGACTAGAAGATCCATAAGTTGTTTGGAATTTCATGTTCATATTTGCTTCAGTTTTATTATATCATTAGAAGATACCAAAAACATTATGAAATATATTTAGGGAATTTTTTAGCACAAATGCTTGATTAATGTATTGTAAGCTTTGTCAGGATAGACAATCAAGAGGCACTCAGGAAGTGATTTCACTTCTTTGCAACATTCTTTTCATAGCCAACTTATCTTTATCCGAAGCTAATCTCAACGTATCGAAGCATTCCGGCACTTTATTAAAAGCCGTTTTTTTCAAACATACGAACGTCAAATTTGTCTGAGCTTCTGATGGTCGGAACATCAATGTCAAGTTTAGTGTTAAAATGAAAAAACAACACTTTGGTTTGTTTTGGTTTCATTTTGGAATAGACTCAAAAATACTTGATTTTGTGGGTGATGCAGCGGAAGCTATGATAATGCAAGGATCTTATTTAGTCTGAGAATACCTAAGATCAAAGCCTTCCTGGATTCATTGAGATCAACCTAGATCTACTGAAACAAGGGCTTAGAGAATACTCTTCTCTGAAAAGCTAGAAGCTCTTTAATTTTATTAATCAATCAACTGAATACAGAGAAGGCCTAAACGACTTATTTATAATAATACATAAGAAAAGCCTAGATACTATAGAATATTCTAGAAAACCCTAAAAGATAAACATCATAAATATCAATATATTTAAAATACAAATAAATGACAATTATCCTAATTCTGCGCTGCGTCAGGTCTCGCCGGCCAAGAAAGATTCGTCCTTGAATCTTCAATAGGGTTTTCAGCATAGGAGCTTTATGAATATCCACCTTCATCTCCTTCTCCTGATTCTGCACAATTTTTGCACGAACCCGAGATTTGCACGAACCAATCCGGGCAAAATTCGGTTTGGGCAACATTTGTGCAAAATCCGATTTTGTCGAAAAAGTCAAAACCAATGTGGAAAAACCAGTTGAAGATTCGAGGGCGAATCTTTCTTGGCCGGCGAGAGCTGATGCAGCACAAATACAAGATTCGAGGACGAATCTTTTCTTGGCCGGAGAGACCTGATGCAGCGAGATATTTGGAATATTTCCAAATATCATTATTATCTATTTAATTAATAATATTTATATTTTAATGTTTATCTTCTAGAATATTCTAAAGAATATTAGGGTTTTATGCTTTCTTATATATAGCCTATTATGACCTCCTTTTGTATTCAGTTTATTGATATTGATTAATCGAAAAATTTTAAAGAGGTTTTGTTAAACCACCGTGAAGAGTATTCACAAACCCTAGTTTTCGGGTATTTTCAGAATCAACGGATCTAGTTCTATCCCTAGAAGATTCCGCCTGCATCATTACCTGATGCAGCGAGATATTTGGAATATTTCCAAATATCATTATTATCTATTTAATTAATAATATTTATATTTTAATGTTTATCTTCTAGAATATTCTAAGAATACTAGAGTTTTATGCTTTCTTATAAATAGCCTATTATGGCCTTATTTTGTATTCAGTTTATTGATATTGATTAATCGAAAGATTTTAAAGAGGTTTTGCGAAACCACTGTGAAGAGTATTCACAAATTCTAGTGTCCGGGTATTCTCAGAATCAACGGATCTAGTTCTATCCCTAGAAGCTTCCGCCTGCATCATTTGGTATCAGAGCCAGCCCTCTTTGGTTTCTTAATCAAAGACGATTCTGGTGATTATGGTGAGTGTTAGCATCTACCCTATCTTGGACGAAAGTCCTTTTGTCGAGAGCAAAGAGTTAGAGATCTATAGAGAGATTTATGGTGATCCTATCTATGATGTCTATGAAGATGAAGTCACGATTGTTGATTTCGTTTTTCAAGAAGATGATTTTGACAATTTGTCCCGTGCAAAATCCGTTCGTGCAGAGTTCGTGCAAAAATCCGTTCGTGCAGAGTTCGTGCGAAAATCAGATTGCGCAAAATTCGAGCAGTTGCAGATCTGCGAAGATTTCAGAAGATTACAAATCTTTACAGATTCGGTTCGGGCAAAATCCGGTTTGGGCAACATTTGTGCAAAATCCGGTTTTGACGAAAAGTCAAAATCAATGTGGAAAAACCAGTTGAAGATTCAAGGGCGAATCTTTATTGGCCGGCGAGAGCTAATGCAGCGCAGATACAAGATTCGAGGACGAATCTTTGCTTGGCCGGTGAGACCTGATGTAGCGAGATATTTGAAATATTTTCAAATATCATTATTATTTATTTAATTAATAATATTTATATTTTAATGTTTATCTTCTAGAATATTCTATTATGCTTCTTATAAATAACCTATTATGGTCTTCTTTTGTATTCAGTTTATTGATATTGATTAATCGAAAGATTTTAAAGAGGTTTTGCGAAACCACTGTGAAGAGTATTCACAAATTCTAGTTTCCGGGTATTTTCAGAATCAACGGATCTAGTTCTATCCCTAGAAGCTTCCGTCTGCATCAGTGGGTTTTGATTTTGTAGAGCTGAGAGATATCTTTGCTTACTGAAAAGAGTTTGTATAAGAAATAGAAAAGATTTAGAAAGTTTATATATTTGTTTGACCAATAGAGCACTCATTTATATATGCTTAAGAGAAAACTAGTTTGACCAACACTAGTAAAAAAATGGCATATACCCACGAAAAACCCACAAATTATTTCGTGGGTATAGCTCAAAAGCCACGAACACCCACGAAAATCCACTGTGAACAGTAAACACTTACCCACGAAAATAATCGTGGGTATTTCGTGGGTATAGGTGGGTTTTCGTGGGTATCCGTGGGTAAAATTGTACCCACGAAATCTTAGTGGTTGTTCGTGGGTAATTTTGCCACGGTTACCCACGAATTTTCCGTGGCAACTCAAAAACCCACTTATACTCACGATTTTTTTCGTGGGTAATGTAATACCCACGAAATACCACGGATTTTTTCGTGGGTGGTGCTTACCATATGTTAAAACTCGGGTTCCCGATTTGTTTTTAACATTCACAAAAATATTAAACCTTATAATGCGTTAAAAACTTATTAATAGGTTTTTGGTTAATTCGAATGGAAGCTCAATAAGAAACAAAACATTAGTTATAATATTGGTTTATTTCATTAAACATATAAAAATATTACATTACATAACAACATTATTTTAAACGCGTACAATAGATGGTAGGAAAGTAGTAAACATTAAAGCAGCATAAAGAGTCTGGTGTTTAACCAGCTTATTCGTAAACATTGACGGGTCGGATGTTTATTCACCATCTGAGTCTGAGACTATTTCATTTTCGTAGGCAGTAGTTCCTTCAGCTTCCTCATTGATAGTAGATGCTACGGTTGGTTCGTATTCAGCAATCATCGAATTAGCCCCTATTATCTGTTTGAAAAATGATTTTAGTTTATAATTATCAGTAATATTTACAAACTTATGGAAAATCTACCTTAACAATGTTCCGCTCAGTGATGTTGAGGTACTTAGAGTTCCTGTTAAAACGGCCTATGGTCACATTCTGTAGAATGACAACCGCACCTACACCAATGTTGACTCTGTTCTCGTTATTGTTGAAGATGTTATGGTGCATGGTCCCCTCGATGATTCCAGACGGATCCTTTAAGGTTATTAGAAGGTCTCCCTGGCCGTTGGGGGTCGAACTGGATAGCATAGCGACAAGCTGAAAATAAGATAAAATTAACTTGTCAGATACATTGTATATCTAAATTGAAATAATATTGCTCGACAACGTAAACCTTTTTCACTTTCACAAACTGTGAATGCGGGCATTGTATTTCTGCAACCTGGGTCCAAAATGGTGTGGTCCTATTGTTATAAGTACCTATATTTATGAATGATAGAGTTAGTATTTGTCACCTACAATCATTATTGTAATGGTAAACGAGTACATTATATGTTTATACCTTCGCGGATTATGTAATCGATAGTAGAAGTCTAGCGAGGACTACTAAAATCCATGTCGCCCTGTTGTGGCTCATTGATGACCTCACAAATGAAATCTTGTGTTGGGCGTGTTTGAGAAATTTCACCTCTCAACACCTTCCTATCATGAGCCCTCTTGCGAAACAGTCCTCGCTGTATGAGTTGGGCAGGTCCCGAAATTACCGGCGTTTGGATTTCAGATCGTTGTGTTGATTGGAGCGAAACTGTCGGTTGAGCATCAATAACATATAAGTTATCGTATGGAGGGCTTGAAGGAACACGAGTTGTTTCTCGAGGGTTTTGAACGTAGGCTTAGTTTTGCATATAGTAATTTCATAGATCTCTGTTTGCCATTAGGAAAATGTTTTTTGTGTTATGATTTTGTGTTGAATTACTCGGACTGATATAGGCAAAACAGAGTGATTATTTAGGCTTAACGTGTCGATGTATATGTGGATATAAGAAAGTAAGAAAAAATGATTCGACATTACATATCAGTGTGCAATAAAGAAATCAATTCCGTGAATGACATTGTCTGCCACTAAATCATAAATAACACTGTGAATGACACTGTCGGCCACTAGACGGTGAATTGACATTTCAACAATTAAATGAATGGCGAGAAAGTATTCTACTCATGTAAACAATCACGGGTGTTGTAAATAGGGCTAGCTGTTATAACTGCTTAGAAAGATACAAATTATATTCCACATAATATTATACAAGAATCCACAACATATTTTATTACAAACCACTCAACGGATAATAATCCACTACTTTTATAAGACGTTAAAAATTTAACACAGACATAAATAATATTACATAAAATACTAAAAATTCAGGATCACATTGATGCACAATTTTCATTCATCTTCTGAAGAGAAATCAGCTTCAGAACATTCGTTATCAGTTAGCTCATGATCGGATGTGTACATGTCGTTTGTATGTTGGTCGGGTAAATCATTATAATTTTCCATGTCTTCAACATTGAGTGCCTCGACCATTAGGAGCCCTGAAGCTGCAACAATAGTATTCCTAGAATCCTCTTGAAAGGCTTGTTGTAAAGCATCTGTAACATTTCGAACACCTCTGGATACCACTTTTGTACATGCTAACCATTCCGTCCCATGCCTCCTACTCATCTTTGGGTATGGTATGTAACAAGCCTGATCACACTGTTCAGGAGTAATAAACGGATCATATTGTCGATACTGCTTGTTTGCAGTAACATCCACCAGTCCTGAACGACTTCTACGTATTCCACTTCCACTAGTGATATCGTACCAAAAGCATTTGAAGATAACCACCTTCAACCCGACACCGCCATCGTACTCAACCAATAAGATGTCGTCCACAATGCCATAATATTCCGCATCAGTAGTTTCCCTCACGCAAACACCAAAATTTTGTGTCTTTTTGTTTGCACTCCTACTCAATGTACGGAATAAGAACCCTCTTGTTGCATACGAGGGCCAGGATGTGTAAGCACGACGTGGACCTTGTACAAAATCAATGAGCCATTGTGGCACAGTTGCTACCATCCTTTGATTATTAACCTGTAGTAAAATAAATACATAATTAAGTTGAACATTATATTAAAAACGGCTCAGTACAAAATTACTTACATAATCTTTGCACCAGCGTGCGAAGTTATTGTCTTTGAATGACTGTAGGTCAGTAGTAGACAATGCCGGATATGTAGTTAGCATGAAATCTTCAAACATCCTATGTATACAAATTATGTAATTAAAAAGTATTTAACTATTGAATATAATATTTTGCGACGGTTACTCATACCTTTCATATGGTGCTAACTCGGGACAGTTATTCATGAAAAACGTTTGCAAAACGTTGTACTCTTTGTCTGTTATCCATCCCTTTGAATGTTTACCAATGAACCTTCCTTTCTGTTTGAAAATTGTTGGGACATCGTCGAATGCGTAGAAGTAAATATTTTCACCATGCCATCCTTCATTACCTCGAGCGATCGGTTTTCCAAGCCAATGGGTAGCTAGCGCTGATATTTCTTCTTGTACACAGTGCTCGACGATAGACCCTCCAATTTGTGCCTTGTTCCTAACCTTTTTTTAAGTGGTACATGTACCGCTCAAATGGATACATCCACCTATATTGTACCGGTCCACCTAAGATTGCCTCGTCCGGAAGGTGTACCGGTAGATGCTCCATGACATCAAAAAACGAAGGAGGAAATATCTTCTCCAAGTTGCATAATTTTACTGCTATATTTTCCTTCATTGTTAGAACATCTTGTTCTTTTAATGATGGGGCACCAATGTCTCGGAAAAACAAAGCGATTTATGTGTAATAATAGTAACAACCAAAATTAGTTAGTCATATTTGTATATCAAAAAAATAAAAAAATGAATACCTGAAATCGCTACGTGTACAGACTTGGGGAGAAGTTCCATCAAAGCAAAAGGTAGAAGCCTTTCCATAATGACATGACAATCATGGCGTTTGAGACCAGAAAGAGTCCCATTAATTTCATTGACACATCTACCAAAGTTGGAAGCATACCTGTCTGGAAAACGAATTTCTTTCTTCAACCAACTTAGAAATTTCTTTTTCGCTTCCTTTGACATTCGAAATATTGGAACCGGAGCAATATTTGGTGATGTAAGCTCCAACGCTCTACGGTTGCATATTATCGCCATATCTAGCCTAGATTTTATGTTATCTTTTGTTTTCCCCGGCACGTTCAAGATAGTTTTGATAATATTATCAAAAAAAAATTTCTCGATATGCATAAAATCTAGGTTGTGTCTAAGCAATAGATTCTCCCAATAAGGCAAAGACCAGAAAATAGATTTTTTGTACCAATTATGATATTGACCATAACCATGTACCGTTTTAGATGGATCATTGTGTCTGTTGCCACCACACTCGGCACTCATTTGCAGACCTTCTATACTGTTGATGGAGTCCAATATTTTTCTTCCACTATGCCATACCGGTGCTTCATCATGGACAGCTTTAAACTTAGTGAAGGCAACTACATTCCGCCTGTCTGGGTGGCCGCTCTTCAAAAAATTTCGGTGACAGTCAAACCAACAATGTTTTCCTCTATTCGTTAACCAGAATGAATTGGTTGAATCCATACAGTATGGACATGCGAGGCGTCCGTGAGTAATCCACCCTGATAACATCCCATAAGCTGGGAAATCACTAATCGTCCACATAAGCGCCGCTTTCATCTTAAAAGAATTGTGTGTTGATATATCGTATACATCAGCGCCATGTGTCCACAGTTGTTGTAGTTCGTCGATTAAAGGTTGAAGGTACACGTCCAGACTTTTCTTCGGGTGTGTTGGACCAGGATTCCAAATCGAGAGGAATAAAAATTCTCGGTTCATACACATACCAGGAGGTAGATTGTATGGTGTGACTATCACCGGCCAGATTGAGTGTGCCTGGCCACTCATGCCTAGTGGATTAAAACCATCTGTTGACAATCCAAGGTAGATGTTTCTTGGTTTAGAAGCAAACCCCGGATAAACGCTCTGGAAATGTTTCCAAGCGGCCCCGTCGGATGGATGATTCATTTCGCCTCCAACATTAATATGATCAGCATGCCAACGCATATGTCCCGCAGTTGATTGACATTGGTATAGTCTTTTCAAACGATCGGTAATGGGAAGATAAAACATTCGTTGTTTTGGAATCCTTTTACCTTGACCATTCCACGGATGATATCGATCCGTAAGACAGAAGCGACATTGCTCGAGCGTGGCATCTTCTCCCTGCCAAAATAGCATACAATTGTTCTCGCATACATCAATTTTATGAACGGGTAAGCCAAGGGTCTTTTTAATCTTTTTGGTTTCGTAGTACGACTCCGGAGGAGTATTCGGGCCTGGTAGAATCCTTTTGATAGTACTAGCGATGTCGTCTACAGCACCCTCTGGTAGATTGTGCTCCGTCTTCCAACGTAAAATACATGATGCCAAATATAATTTGGTATTCTCTGCATTGCACCCTTTGTATAAAGGTTGATTAGCTTCCATGAAGGCCTCATATGACTTGTCCACGAACGCCGGAACTTCGACTTCTTCACTATATTGTTGATCTTGCATCTCTGAAATATCAGCAACATCTACGAATCCTTCATGAAATGTTTCTTGTACAGCAACATGAGGATGATGATAACGCTCTTGGTTGGCACTTCCATCAAATTGTGTTCCAGTAGATGATTCTCCCGTAAACATGAAAGATTCTCCATGATTACTCCAAACATAGTAATTGCCCTTGAATCCAACTGTGTAAAGATGACGCACCACCACCCTAGGTTTTGTTGGTGGCTTTTCATTCTTGCATTGTGCGCATGGACAAAGGAGTAATCCGGTTGCCTGATATGATGCTTGTTGACAAGCAAATGTGATAAACACATTAATCCCAGTAGTAAATTCTTCGGTAATAATATTTGTTGATGAATCAATTCGGAGATCCATCCATCTTCTTGAATGGCTTGAGGAAGACATAACAAATATACGTACTGATTTTTAAACAATTTGGAAATCCAAGGGTTTGGTGTAAGAAATTGGAAAATGTTTTTTGTGTTATGATTTTGTGTTGAATTACTCAGACTTGTATTGGCAAAACAGAGTGATTTTTTAGGCTTAACGTGTCGATGTATATGTGGATATAAGAAAGTAAGAAAAAATGATTCGACATTACATATCAGTGTGCAATAAAGAAATCAATTCCGTGAATGACATTGTCTGCCACTGAATCATAAATAACACTGTGAATGACACTGTCGGCCACTAGACGGTGAATTGACATTTTGACAATTAAATGAATGGCGTGAAAGTATTCTACTCATGTAAACAATCACGGGTGTTGTAAATAGGGCTAGTTGTAGATATAGACGTTTGATACCAAACTGATTTGACAAGACACTATATTGGTCTGTGAAGAATCAAAATATCTAATGTCTCACACACTCATTTCAATGGCCAAGATCAACTCTGCAAAAGTATTCATCAAAACTTGTGGATATAGACGTTTGACACCAAACTAATTTGACAAGACACTGTAATGGTCTATGAAGAATCAAAATATCTAATGTCTCACACACCCATTTCTACAGCCATGATCAACTCTGCAAAAGTATTCATCAAAACTTGTGGATATAGACGTTTGATACCAAACTGATTTGACAAGACACTGTAATGGTCTGTGAAGAATCAAAATATCTAATGTCTCACACACCCATTTCAACGGCCAAGATCAACTCTGCAAAAGTATTCATCAAAACTTGTGGATATAGACGTTTGACACCAAACTGATTTGACAAGACATTGTAATGGTCTGTGAAGAATGCAAATATTATAGATTCATCATTCAACGGCCAAGATATATTATGCTAAATTTGTTATAATAATTTTGTAAAATCTATAAATAGAGACTTGTTTCATTAGATTAGTATATCGAAACACAAAACATACAAAATCAGCCATGTCGAAAAGAAATGTAAATCAATCCGAGGAAGAGAAGATAATAAAGACCTTCCTAGATTCTTTACCAGAATCAAACACCCCTCCTTCTGGTACGATTCGTCTCAATAACCCAACGAACCGTTACAACCCCAGTCCCGGTTCTACTTCGCGTGCTCCCCCCAAGCCTCGTAAAGCACGCTCTCCAGCCAGGGGAGAAAATGAAGTACTGAAAACACCCACATCGACCAAGGCTATAGATGTTTATGAAAAATGGGAGGTCCCAGTTTTCAATGTCCAAATGACTATTACGGTTGTTGTGACGAACACATGTTGGAGTTCGAGATGGATCATTAAGAGATGTGTTTAATTGGTAATGTACAACTAATATTGCCGCACGAAAGTCACTCGTCATTACAATAAGTGCATATGGCTTTTATGTTTGGTTTTTTTTTATAATTTGTGCTTCAGTAAGGGGATGTGGTTCAAAAAACATCTAATAATGTACTATATATTATATGTGTTGTTATTTATGTAAGGCTATTATATGTAAGGCTTTTATAAAAAATATTGTATCAATGTTTCAATTATCTTATTTTCTATTAATGTGTGATTCACAAATTATTTGTTTCTATGTTATAACTTGAAACTTTGATGGACCACATATTCATGTAGTACAAATCTAATGGTTGATTTGGTTAAGCACATAACATGTGGACACAATCGTTACAGACCAACGTGATTTGACAAGACATTACATCTACTATAAATAAATATGATGGAGTGTATATCTTTTACACCTATCAATAACAAAATAATGTCTTCTAGCTCAGGTGATGAAGACTCTCAATCAAAAAACGTGTCAATTTTTTTCCCTCTTCCAAAATTCTCTTGGGAAACCGAAACTCTGTGCGACGAATTCACTCAAGAGATACCCACTTACTCGTGGGAATATGATACGCAATCACCAATCTATGCAACTGATGGTTCTACATCAACGATAGTACTGGACAACCAGTTCTTGCAAAACATCCACCACAATCCAAAATACTCGGGGGAAACTGAAACTCATTTGATTGTCGATGATAAGCATCCAGAAGGTCATGACCAGAAGCGGGTTGTCGATGATGTTTTGTATAGGCAAATCGAAGACGTACAACCATCTCTATTGATTGAAAAGTCAGATACTTACGGTGAAAGTCCTGCAAGTGATTTTGAATTTGCACAAAGACCAGAAAGCCCAAACTTAAATCTAGATGTTGATGCAGTCAAAAGGGAATGTTGTGACGGATTTTCAGATACCTACGGTGGAAGTTCCTCGAATGAATGCAAGGATCAATATTATGGTGATGAATTTGCCCAAAGACCAGAAAGCCCAAACTTAAATCTAGATCTTGATGCAATCAAAAGAGAATGTTGTGACGGATTTTTAAATTCTCCACCAAAGAAACAGAAGGGAAAGAAAAGTTTCTGGTAACTTTGGAGTGGAAAAGACAAATGTTTTCAAAATTTAGAGCCTAATATGTACTTGTACCATAACCATTGTATGTTTAATATTTTCAAGTCTTTAATCTACCAGTTTAAAAGTTGTTTCAAATTTTATGTTTCATTAAATGTAATGTTTTATTGGAGTTGCATAATCAATATATCTTGTTACTTAGCAAACGGAAATATTTCCGTTTATATACTATTAAATATTGATGATCTATAAGATTCGTCAAAAGCATAATTTGATGGTTAATTAAGCTTTCTTTAAAAATAATTCAAACCCGTGTTCGAATCCGGTGTTGTGTGGAATTTTTTTCAAAAAAAATTAAAGAATGTACCCACGAAATAAATAGTGGGTTTTCGTGGGTATGCTAAGTAAATCGTGGGTTTTCGTGGGTATACGTGGCTTTTTTTTAATACCCACGAAAATAATCGTGGGTTTTGCGTGGGTAACTTCATCATTTTCATCGAACCAGATCTCTCTCCTCCATTCGACGCAGCCCACGAAAATCACACTCCTCCGGCGATTTCGACACCGCGCACCACCGGCGAGTGTACGGCGAAGCTTAGGCGACTCTCGCATCCCCTATATTCCTCATCTCCTTAGGTAAATTCGTTTCATCTCTATAATCCTTTAGGTGTTCTTCAATTTGGTTTTAGGATTCCTCAAAATTTGATTGCTTCATGATTCTAAAAGTTTTGTCTAGTTTATGTGAATCAATCCTTACATGTTTATGCCATAGATTTGCTTAGATTGTTAAAAATTTGGGGTTATTGTGTAGTGTAGGGTTTTTTAATTTTTCAAATAATTATTTTTTTGAAAAACGTAAATTAAAAGGTTTGTACAAAGAATTATTGAGTAGTTAGTGTTTATTAATAATTAAAAGAAAATTTTAAATTTGTTTAGGTATTTTATATTAATTTTGTGGATTTTTACATACAAATAGCATATTTTATAAATTAAGTATTATAATTTAGTGTGAAAAAAAAAATATAAAACCGGAAAAAAATTCGATAACAAATACCAAAATTATATAATTGAAAAAACATATCAAATACAACTTGTACAAAACTTATGTATAAAAGTGTCACTTGTTAACAACATTTGAAAACATATTAATGGATTGAAATTCTAAATTTTTGAAAAACATATATGAGAAAATAAGTTATAAAATTAAATGTTAATGGCTCTAAAAAAATATATGACAAAATAATTTATAAAATTTAAAATATAAATCATATTAATGGCTCTAATGTTTTTTTAAAAAAATTAGAAAATATTATTTGTGTAAGAAATATTAGATGTATTGTTTTTTGCATGTAGTTATGTCTTCGTCTACCGGGACCTGCTCAGTTCGAAGCAGACCTCGTTTCCATCTCCCAAAATCTGCCATAGGTGCTTCTTTAGAGTATCGTTACCGTTTACAGGCGGTATACGAAGAGCCTACTAGGAGATCACAGCTTGTCCTCCATCCATTTAAGGAAAACGAAGAACTATGGTAAACATCTTAAATATTTAACCAGTTTATGGTCTACGTGTTTACTAATTGATTTCTAACTTTTTGAATATTTTTTTAAGGATTGGGATCGATGATTCGTTCACCAGTTTTATTAAACGCACATGGCAGGGTAATTTTTGGGGTCCTTAGAAGAACTGGACCGATGTGAAAAAATACGCTCCAGAAAAAATTCAGAGTTGGTGGGGAACATTTGTGGTAAGTTATAAAATTCGGATATTTAAACATTTAGTGTCCATTACTAACATTTTATATTAACAATGGTGGCTGCGAGTTGTAGCAAAACTATTATTGGGATCCCGAGTTCGAGGACATCGTCTTTTATGAATGGAAGGAAAAGACGAAGTTAGGAATCGGCGAAGAGATTAGTAGGAAACATCGAGAAGGAGTGCAACCCGCATATATCAGCGATGATGACTGGGCAATTCTTTTGGAAGGTTGGCAGACTGAGAAAGCCATTAGCAAGAGTCAGAAGGCTGCTGAAAGCCGTAAAACGCCGATCCTCGGCAAAGGAATGCACAAACACAGTGCCGGGCCCCGATCCTTCTCAAAGATTAACTATGAATTGGTAAGTTTGATCCATACATTAATTTACAAATCTATTCATTATCGTTAGTAATGTTAATGTTCACTACATTGTGTAAATAAATTTTTGGGATAATGCAGAAGCAGAAGGGGCAGAGATCCGAGGAACCATCCATTCTGGATTTGGTGAAGGAGACGCATACACGCGCGGATGGCACTTACGTCGATCCGGTGATTGAGGGACTCGTGAGGGAGGTTGAAGAGGAGGCTTCTCAGCACCAAGATTCGTCCGGCACATCTTTTTCCACAAGTGGTTCTCCTCGGGAATTCATTAACCAATTATATTTTCAGGTAAATTTTTTCATCTTCTAATTGTTTATTTATTGTATATTTAGACATTAATTCTCTTATTGTTTAAATATGCAGAAGGTCAAACCAAAATACGGGCAGGCCTACGACGTCGGTAGTGTAAGGACGCAGTTCTATCACCCTTCCGTCCAGTATCCATCGGGAACACAAGCGGATATCCGAGGTGAGCTCGATGATATGAGGAGTCAGATGAGTAGAATGGCGCGGAAGATAGATATCATTATGGATAAGCTACTTGGACGCAACAGTTCACAAAGGACGAGTCAGCCCGACGACTTTGATGTTCGCTTCGACTATGTTCCGTAGCCGTATATTTTATGTTCCTGCTTTTTTTTTAATTTGAAAACTTTTAATTTAGAACAATTTAATTTTATGTAAAATATTTTATTTCTATTTGAATTATTAGTTTAGTATTAATTTAATTTAAAATTTTAATAACAAATTTAAAAATAAAAATTATTTTTAAAAAAAATATATTGTACATACCCACGAAATTTATAGTGGGATTTCGTGGGTACAAAGCTACCCACGAAATTAATCGTGGCAAAACGTGGGTAATTTCCCACGAAAACCTTCGTGGTAATCCGTGGGTAACCCACGGTAAAATGAGTTGGTGTTCGTGGGTAAGGCTACCCACGGAATATTTCGTGGGTATTCGTAGGCTACCCACGAAATATTCCGTGAGTATTTGTGGGTATTTTGCCACGGATAATTTCGTGGGTTTTCGTGGGTACGATTACCCACGAAAACCCACTTATTTCTCTACCCACGACGCTATACCCACGAAAATTATTCATTCTTACCCACGAAACTTTCGTGGGTATATGCCTTTTTTTTACTAGTGCAATCGATCAATATTTAGTTTTGTTGGATTCAAAATTGAATATGACATTGCAATTTGTGTCTGCGGAACAAATATTTCTAATTTATCAAAGATTAATCATGGATATAGAAAGACTACAGATCGAATAAGATCTTTATGTCGTAGATGTAAAATTATGATTTATCTTGCAATAGTTTACATTTGAAAGAAAAAAAACATGATACCGACTCTCAACATGTTGACATAGATATGATTTTTGATCGTAGATTTTTGTTAATTACATAAGTATTCACTCGAATTTCCATGGAATATGGTAACCAAATGATTAAATTATAATCACTTCGTTCATCTTTTCCATAGATAAAAGATCCCCAACAAATGATAAAATAGATTCATCGCAAGATGGAATGATAAATGATAAAAAAAAAATAGATTTTTTTTTTGCTAAAACAAATGATAAAATAGATTCATCGCAAGATGGAATGAATAGGTAAATTTTATTTATTTTTATTATATTATTAAAAGATACACTTCAAAAAAAATTATAAATTTAATTTTTTTATATATTTACAAATGTCTTTAAAGACATCAATAATTATAAATCGGCCAGGATAGACAGTTAAATAGCAAGTATCAGGAAATATTGAGTATACAGCGTTGCAACAATCTTCCGATAACCATCTATAATCATGATCGGACGCTAACCTCAACGCATTGAAACATCCTGGCACCTTATCAATCTTGGTTGTTAAACAATAATATTTCACCTTCGGTGGAGCTGCTTTCGATTGTCGGAAAACAAATGCCGAAATTAAGACTAACATGAAAAATATCATTTTGCTTTGTCTTAGATTCATTTTTAATTATATGGAGTTGAGATCTTTGTTTCGGTGAATAAATATAAAAATTTTATAGTATTAGATGGTAAGTGGGGAATGTTCTTGTATAGATAACTAGAGAAGATAAATGAAGTAAGTTTGACTATTATTGAAATACTAAATCATATTACAAAAAAAAACATTGAAGTAAATAAAATCATAATTCAATATTTAAAAGTAGTTTAATTAAAATATATGCAGCTAAATTAGTTTCAAAAAAGTTAGATTCCACAATTATGTTCCAAAATATTTCATTAAGAAAAAATATTAAAGCACGAACACATGCATTAAGATATTGGGAAATATATTTAAAGATAAATAAAACTTATAATGTTTTTTTTTTGAAAAAAAAAAGAAAACTTATAATGTTGTAATGCACTTTATATTGTAATGTCTCTTTTTGTACCATGAAATTATTTGACTGAGATTAATGCAGTCAAACTTTCTATCTTTTACAATCAAACGTTCTTCACACATCTTATATACAAGAGAAAATTCCATATACAACATCTAATTCTAATACAAACTCTTTTCTATTTATTTACTCAGTCAAAGATATCTCATTAGCTCTACACAGTCCAAACCTAAGAAACCAATTGTCTTTTACAAAAAAAATGAATTTAAAACAAACCAAAGTGATGTTTGTCTTGTTAGCCCTAATGCCGACACTGATTTTCCGACAATCGGAAGCTTATCAATCGGATCTTTGTCCGACGGAAAAAATAAGAAGCATTCCGGGATGTTTCCGTGCATTGAGATTCTTAGCAGATAAAGATTACAGTTTAATAACAAGAGAATGTTGCCAGGCAGTGTTCGCAATAACTTCTGACACTTGCTTCTTGATTGTCTCTCCTGCAAGAGCTTACCATATTAAGTTCTTCAAAGACAATTGTCCTTTTACCCCATCTGGATCACATTTATAATGTTTATGTATCTTTCAATTGTGATAAAAATAAAATAAATTAAATTTTACTGAAAAGTTTTCTGAGTTACGTCATTCAAATTATTAATTGAATGTTTCATGGTCCTTTCGCTTTGTTCAACAAAATAACAATCCGTAATTATGCAAAAGATGAACCAAGTTATTATAATTGAATTATCTGGTTACCAATATTCCGATGGAAAAATCACATTTTAAAATTGAAAATGTCTAATGATAATTAACATTTACATGAAGTTTACAGGAGAGAATAGGAATTCGAATCAGTTTAGTAAACCAAAGTCACTCTAGCAAAAATACATGGATTTTTGTTGGGTGTGACTTTAATAACAATAACAACAACAATACTTTGATTCTTACTAATGTTTCTTTCATGATTAAGGCAAAAAGACTAAACTTATGTTCAACATTCGACCTGGGAAATGTTATTTCCGATCAAGCTCTGAATACCACAGCTTCAATGCTCCCGCGTAATGCCCAAGAAGACCAGTTATTTCTGTTTATAACCAAAACCGAAACCAAAAATTAGTTATGATAGCAAAAACAAGCCAAATGCAATCAAGAATGTAAAATTATTGAACTAATGTGTAGAGATTTATAAGGATTTGATATCTTGTTGTTACCTGGATTACAATACTGCGGTCTGAAGGTAGAAGCAAGGGCCTCAAGATCTTGTAACCGGTTTCCGCCATTGTTGTTGTTCTTCTTGGATGATGCACCTGTTGGGGAGAAAGGGCCAAACACATAGCTATTTGCAGCTGGTTTCGATTGCTGTTCTGTGTTTTCCTCGTCACATTTCTTGAATCCGATTTGCTCGGTGTTTGATGAGCAATCTGTTTTGTTTCTCTTTGTTCGTAGGTTTGTGAGCTCTGTTCCAAATACCCGCTTCTTCGGTTCAGAGGAATTGAATAAGATTGATCCATTTTCGGTTAAGGATTTGGACCCCAACCACTTATATGCCGGTTTCCTAGTCTCCGGTATCTGAGTCTGTGGGAAAAGCCAAAAAAGAATCTAAAAGATGAAACATTGTAATTTGTAAATTCAGGGTTAATGTATTGGTTTAGGAGCAAAGCTCTTACCTTCTCGATTAAGTTCATCGAGGAGAACACATTTGCAATGTCGTAAAGTCGTCTAACTTTAGCTGTTAAATCAATTTTCAGAAACCAAGTTAATGTATGTGATGATAAACCCATAGATCAGAAAACATGTAAAACAGGAGATAGAGATTTACTTCTCATATTCATTGGATCCTGAGAGTCGCTCAGCAAGGATTTCGCAGCACTATCCAGTGTGATGAGATTTTCCTGAAGAGAAGTCAGCAAACAGTATGTGAGTGGTTTATAAGAATACCTGACAAAAGTTTGTGAAAGCAGCCAAAGAGAGGTGTGTAGTCAAATTGTTCACTTACATCAGAACACAGAAACATTTTCACAAAATTCTGAGAGAGAAGCCAGAGAGATTTCTCCTTCTTGTTCTCTGAAAAAGATATTAGTTTGCATTCAAGTTAGCTAGTTCCAAACAAAAATCTTATCCTGTTAAAATTAGCACATTCGTAACGCAGAATCAATTGCAAGAAACTTGTTTACTCTGGATTGAAATCCCAGTAGCGATTAGCAAATACCAGACATGTGTTTTTATCTGAAGCTAGAAAGAAGAAGCATTTCGATAACACTCTAACATAACAATAACGAGAAGATTACCAATTCTAGAGGATGATGAGTTTTCTGGATCATCAGGTGTTAGATTAAAAGACTCTTCTCTTTCATCATCATTTGAAACCTATTAATGAGAAAAAAAAACATTCAAATCAGAACTAAAAGGCAAGGATGAGCACGACATTCTTACTAACGGCCACAGAATCACACGTAATCCGGAGTTCATATACATTTTCAAAGTCAAGTTCCTAATCAACAAGTTAGTAAGACCTTGTATACCTTCTCTGAGTTGTTGATATTTGAGATACCAAACCTCTCTTTCATTCCTTCTTCCTGTAAACAAATAAACAAAAGCAAAGACTAGTTCCAAAACCATTCTCTCTAAATCAGATACACTAAGAAAAAATTGAGACTTTTTTCCAAGCACCTTGAGTTCATCTAGAGTCCTAGGAACTTCTCCAAAACCTTTCCAAGAGTATTGATTCTTCCCCTTCCTTGCCACAACCTGAGAGTCACAAACAAAATCAAATCAGCTCAAGAAAATCATACAACAAAAACTTGAAATTGAGCAAACCCAGAAAAATGAAATTTTACCCCAATGCTCTCCAATATATTAACCACATCATAAATTCGCCGACGTTCGACTCCTGCAAAATTCGAGAAATCGATACGAGCTTAATCAAAACAGTTCAGATATTATATAACCCAATTGTTCTTAGATTCAGAATCGAATTTCAATTTTACCTAATTTCCCAGCGGCGTCATCGAGCCCAATCAAATCAGCATCGTCGCGATTATACAATCTCAAGAAACTGGAATCGTAAACAAAATTACACAGAAATCAAAATCAGGTGGAAAAATCTCGAGAAAACCCTAAAATTCGCAAAAGAGAGAGATGAGGGAGAAGAGGTATTACTTGGCGACTAGAACCCCGAGAGATTTCTCCTTGCGGCTATAAGATTGCATGCCGAGAGAATCCACATCTGGAGAAACAATTAAAGACATTGTTTTCCCGATAAAATTCTGAGAACGAGAGAGAAAAAAAAAAAAAAAATTGAGATTGGATCTTTGAGAGTTTCGGAGAAAATAAAAACCCTTTTTTTCCAAGCGGGGGAGATTTCGAATCATGAAATAGGCGGTTCTTAGCTTTTGCCTGTGAATTATTCAAAATATCGAAACTACCCTTACTCTTAACCTAAAGAGTGAGATGTGAAAGGGTGATTTTGTCAATAGTTTGAGCGCCAGCGGCCAAAAATTTTCGTAAAACAAATTAGGGTAATTGGCATTGCACAAAAATTAAGTATATAACATGACCTAATTCAAAATTAAGTATCTAACATTGGCTATATATACAATTACAATTTTACCCTTAATCTACTTTTGAGTTTTAACCCTTCACCTTATAAAAAAAAATTATGTCTTTTTACCCTAAACTACTCATCTTCTTCGACCTATTATTTACTTCCGCCGTATACACATGTTCTCCTCCTCGTATAATATGATCTCTCTTTTTGGAGGATTTTGATTTTCTCACCTTATCTCTTCTTCACTAATCATTTCATTTTCTCACCGTATCATCTGCTCACCATAACTTCTTCCCTAATCGTATCATATCCTCACCGCCACCGGCGAAATCTTTCGTTCCTCTTCTCGATTTCGTTGATCCAATTTGTTTTCATGAATTATTTTCTTTCATTTCGGATTTCTCTACTTGAATTCGTTGTTGCTACGAATCCGCCAGCGAAATTTGAAGAAGGTGAGGGAATAGGTGGAGGAGAAGAAGTGGAAGTTGTGGGGGAAGAAGAGGAAGTTACATGTTAGTTTATCGACAATCATCACCGCTTATAGTATAGTTAACTAATACGTATATTTTTGTACGTGAGGCATAGTTAACTATCATAGTTAACAATATGTCTATCTGGATAATCGATTATCATTATCTACTGTTTATTATATGTGCTATAGTGGACTATCATTTTATTAATACTATTATACTATATGGGTAGTGAACTATCATAGTTAACAATATGTCAATTTATATAGTCGACTATCATTACTTACTGTTTACTTTCTGTGTTATAGTGAAATATCATTTTATTAGTATTACTATACCATAAGCCTAGTGAACTATGATAGTTAATTATATGTCAATTTATATAGTCGACTATCATGACCTACTGTTTACTTTCTGTGTTATAGTGAAATGTCATTTTATTAATATTATTATACCACAAGCTTAGATAGTTAATTATATGTCAATTTGTATAGTTGACTATCAATATTAGTATGAGTTGTTTTTTTGTTCTAGTATAGCCAACTATCCTTTAGAGCATGTACATTGGAGACAATGTGGGTGTGTCTCATAATATAAAATTATTAAAATTTGAGTAAAAGGAAGAAAGAGAGTGTTTTTTGTTGAAATAGTGTGGTGTATTGAAATATAAAATTAATAAAAGTTGAGTAAAGAGAGGAGATAGTGGGTTTAGTTGGAGAGATTGTGTCTTGGAGAAGACATAAGAGAGAGATAATTGGGGTGTGTTTAAATATAAAATTAATAAAAGTTGAGTAAAATGATGAAAGAGAAGGTATAAAGTTGAGTAAAAAAATGAAAAAGAAGGTATAAAGTTGAGTAAAAAGAAGAGAGAATGTGTTTTTAATATTTTTATATTGTGAGACATTGGTAAAATGTCTCCAATGGTGATGGCCTTACTAATACTACTATATGTGTCTTTACATACCAGGAACGTGGTATGAAGTACCATCATTGACTATTTGGTTGAACAAATGTGTAATGTATCAAATTTGGAGCAATATAAAACTGCACCTCCATTGCATGTTTGCAAAAAATATGGGTTCGTAATATCACAATATCTTTTTTACTGCGTCGCCATAGTAATATAGATTCTTTACGTATTTTCACTAATTCTCATTTAATTACTCATTAAGGGTATTTTGGTCATTTTATTTAGGTGGATGTTAGACACCTAATTTCCAATTAGGTCATGTCATACACCTAATTATAGGTCCTTAGCCTATTATACACCTAAATAACCCAACAAATTAATTATTTTTCATGATAATCAGATTTTGTTTTTTGTTTTTGTTTTTATGGATGTGGTAGGTTTGTATTTATTTAATTTAATCAGGTTATCTTAAACATCAATTTAATTGACTAAACGAGTTGGAGAACTAACTGAAAACTAATTAACTAGTCAGTTAATTGCAAAAAAAGAATTGAAAAACTCGACAAAGTGAGTTTAATTAATGATTTTGCATACAAAAATACAAAGAGAGCAATATTTCAAAAAAAAATTCTATTTTGTTGTTTTTCTTTTATTTCTTACTAACTATTTTAAATTTTAAACGGTTTAATGGAGTTTTAATGTGTTTTTTTATTTAGATTACTATTTTTACGGTATTGGAAAATGTACGAAAATAACACTTTTTTACATATATGCATAGGGCATCCAAAATGATTGGTCCGACACTGCGCACAAGCATACTCAGTGTCCCTCACACCAACAAATAAGGTCATGTGATGAATGTTGCATCGTTGTTGTGATTAGGTTTGTGAAAGAGGAGGATGAGCCAGTTGAGCCTTCCTTTGAAAGAAGGACGCTTGAAAATTTGTGCATCTTTATCATCTTCAAACTCCTTACCCGGTTCAATTTTGTTGCAAGATGCGCAAATGTCCTTGATAGAGTCTTTGTGTTTGTTGTGTTGCATTTGGCGCGCACAACCATGTCGCGTATCCCTCACACAAACAAAGAGGGCCAAGTGATGACTGATGTGTCTGCTTTGTTTACTCTTCTAAAATATGGAGGTAGTATTTTTTTGGTGTGGTTGGCGTGGTCCAAGTTTGGCATGTCCATCCGGTTGAACTCGTTGCTAGAATGGTGGAGTGGTAGCGATTCGAGGATAGAGGATCTTTCAAAAGTCGTTGAAGAGTTGAAGAATCGTAGTGATGTGAGGGATGCGAAGATGGACAAGCTGTCCAATGCGCTTGAAGGCTTGAAGGCGGTAGTTGAAGATCTGAAAGAAAAGTCTCCACCAAAATAATGAGATATTTATGTGTCTGTCAGTTTGTTATTTTGATTGAGATATTTATACTGTCTGTCAGTTTGTTATTTTGATTGAGACTTATGTTATTATGCTTCTTAGACTATTTACATTTGAAAATGTTTTGAGTATTCTTAACTAGAGACAGAAGGAAAAAGAGAGTGATTATTTATACACGAAGCTTTCACTTGAATAAGTTATATCTACATTTTTTGAAATTAAATCTATTTGAACTGGGTTGACTAATTTGAACAAGTTGACCGAAAATTATAACAAGCTAACATATGTAAGAATCAAATAACAAAAGAATTGACAGGTCAAAGACTTAAAAGGTCTTCAACGATCATTCCAAAAATTCATAATCAAAATACCATTAAACAATTATCGAAATCAACCACCCATAATTGTAAACTATAAAGGATGAGTCTAGGATGAAATCATATTAACCCAAATCATATTAAGAATGTGTGTGTGATGGACTCTTACAGCGAAACTATCATGTTTTTCGGCTGGCACGAAACAGGAATCGCGCATTCATTCGCTGATGAACGTACTTCGATACTGTAACCTCGATGAATCACTTCAAGGAGAAGAAAGTCTCATCTGCCAAAATGCCTTGGAGCGTCTTCGTAAAACCAAAGAACTCGATTACATGAGTTACATTGTCTTAAGACTCTTCGGTGTCGATTTTTCTTAATTCGGTCGTCATTAGCAGCTTCGCTTAGGCGATAAAGTTTGTATACACAAAATGAAAATTTTCTTTTAGGATAATAAAGTTTAAATATTTTATCCAAACAAAAAAGTTTGATAACACGAAATTATAACTTTTTCCCATGTAGTCAGTCACAGTGTTAAATGTCCCCTATTCCAGAATGATTTCCATCTCACTAAACCACCATAGCATGGGGCACACACACTACGTACCTGGTGCAATTTATTCATTTTTATAAGCAAGTATATGCTTGAATTAAGTTTCAAAAGGAAAGTAATGTTTAAATTATTTTTAACAAAACAAGTATAGTCCAAACTCCTTATTTAGATAACAAAACAAGTATAGTCCAAACTCCTTATTTAGATGCAGTATATATTAAAAATTCAATATGAGATGTATTTATTGTTAGGAAAAATTCTGACAATTCAAAATTTTCAAGTGCATATTTGTCAACATCTACATGATCACTCATTATTATCTTCTTGGTAGCTAATAATCATGTTGTCTACAAAACTAGAGATATGCTATATTTGCTCATCATCATACTAACTTTGTTGCAATTATTGTATTAATTTCTTTTAAATCTTTCATATACTTCCGTTACACACGAATGCATGTTTATATTTCAATACCCTTTACAAGTCACGTGCTCAGCAAACGTAAGAGCGTGTTGCTCTCAGGTTCTCCACAATTAATGGAGCCTTTTAGTTTTCCAAATAATTTTGATACAAAAAATTAGTTATACACAAACCTACTACAATATTGCATATTTCAATTAACAGACCGTTCACTTTATAGGAATAGATGTTTTAGTATTTAGAGTTTTAGTTCTAGATCTAAACCAAATAAACTTTTTGTAACAAAGAAGTAAAAGTAATTATGAAAAAATTCTTGTAGATAAATAATGTCAGATTAAATAAATTATCAATTTTATCAAGTATATTATACCATCTTTATAACGTTTAAGGTATAAAAATAAATTATTGGACCATGAATCATCTTCCCGTTTTTTTTTTTTTTGTGGTCAGCATCATTGGACCACATTAAAAAAAATGCATCCATAGGAAAAATCAGGAAATGATGTGGATTTATCCACATGGCAAATACGTAGCCACGTGGGAAAATATATACTACCAGAGAGAAGTTTAGGCCATGTTCAATGGTAACACTATGGTGTTTTATAGAGTGTTCTTATAATATAAAATTATTAAAACACACACTTTTTCTTCTTTTTACTCAACTTTATACCTTTTTTCATCATTTTATTCAATTTTTATTAATTTTATATTTAAACACTCTTTCTTTCTTTTAAGAACACTCTCCAAAATATCTAATTTTAGACACTCTTTCTTCCTTTTACTCAACTTTTATTAATTTTATATTTAAACACACTCACTATCTACTTTCTTTACTCAAATTTTATTAATTTTATATTTCAATATACCTCACAAAAACACTCTCTTTCTTTCTTTCATAGCCATTTTAATAATTTTATATTATAAGAACACCACATAAGTTACCGTTGAACCTGCCCTTATTGCACGGAAGCTGTTCTCTCTGGTGCAAGTCCACATTTTGGCACTCACGAGTCACGACACTACCTTTTTCCAAAGCCAAACCCTAAAGTTGATTCTATCATCCTTTTTTTCTTATGGAAAACTTTTGCTTTTAAAGCCATTATTGCGATGTGATAATTTACCGTGAAATTACATTTACCACACAAAAATATTTTTAATAATATCGTGTTTAATTTAGTTAATTGGGATTTCATCTTGGCTAGGTACTGTAAAGCCTATGTATATCTCCAAACATTCCGGAAACTATGGTTTTGGGACCATATGTATAAGTGTATAACAATATCATTTTCCGACATTTTTCTTCACACGTTAAACTATTAGCACAAGAATTCTATTTATAGAGTAATACACAGTTTCACAATCATTCAAAAATACATAGTTTCACAAGCCAGACAATAAAAAGTTATATTTCTCATTAGTTTTTCAAATTTTCTTCTTACTTTCTTTTTTTCTACGTTCGCGTTTTCTCAATACGTTCTCTTATACGAGTCCTGGTTTGCCTACTCATTGGATTTTGAGGACCATCGTCCATCGGTCTAAACCCAAACCAAAACTTCGGTAGAAGAATTAATATTGCCTAACGGTTCACTGGAGAGCCTTGGTCTCTGCATCATCAAGCGTTGAAGCAAGTCTTGGTAATGCTTTTGCTCTAAAACCATTTGATTTATTGCTCTTAAATTTTTGTTATTGAAAGAAATAATGTTTTTACAAATGTTTTGGATAAATTTAATTTCGAAACAAAGACATATAAATCCTAGCATTTTCTTTAAAAAGAAGAAGAACATAAATTAGATCCTAGAAAGGCGGTCAACGAAGCTAAAAAGTAGTTCAAAACGGTACACAAAGTGTAGATCACTTTTAGTTTTTGAGTTTTTTTTTCCTTCATGAACACTTTAATTTATGGTATTTAATAAATCATTAGGTTTGCGATCGACCAACAAAGTAGAAGAAATCGTTAGGTAATTGAATACCAAACTTCCTATTACAAGTCTACAATTATACAACATATCTCTTCAACTAATTTATGATCATTCTTAATTAAACGGCCACACAATTGTTTATATGCATCTGTATTCTGTTGTGAGGTACGACATTTGGTACATATGGAGAACACGTGTTTTGTTCATGGAATAGCTATTCACGAAACGTGCCACATGATACCTACATGTCGATTGACGATATACTTACTTGTATGTACATATATCTTCTTCGTGAATATCTTCGATAAACTTAAACGTTTAAGTTTGTTTAATCCTTTGTAATTTTTTTTTTTGTTAATTTCTTATGTAATAGCCTAATAGGGATTGTAATTAAAACTCGGAGATCCGAAAATAGACTAAGCCGAAATGATAAATTTGTGAGAAACCCATACGAACAAATTGTGAAAGGAGAATTATTAAAACTAGAAACAAATATGAAATATACAAAACATAAATTTGGCAAATGAAACAAAAGGGGTGAATTTCAAAAAAAAAAAAAAAACAACAACAACAACAACAACAGGGGTAAAAAGGAAAAGAAACCCACAAAAAAAAAAAGGAAATCACGAAAAATATAAAAATATACATAAACAAAGACGTAAAGGAAAAGAAACCAATATGTACGAAAAAAAGAGAGAAACCAATACGTCATATATAAATTAAAGGAAGGACGAAAATTGATTTCTTTTTCATATTAGTATAAAGATGAATTCAATCTAGTAGATTGAAAAGCTAAATGTTAGATGGTCCATTTAGTGATTACATATGCATACTGTTGCATTATTTCGACATACATTGATGTATATTCATACAATCTTCTTCTTTTGTAATATACGGGATCTACTCTCTTTATAACTAAGTGTGATTTTGTTACTGAATTATAAGTAAGAGTGTTGACATAATAGACTTAGGTAGGTTTAGCTATAGATAGAAGAAATCAGCAGATTTAAGTCTATTTACTTTCTAATAAGCGTCGAAATTTCCTTAAACCATAAATGGGAATATACATGACTAAATTCCAATTATGTTCCGGAAAAGTTTCAGAATATGGAATATTTCTTTGCTAACGTAACAGTTTTAGTAACAAAATATTTTTTTCGTGTTGACAGAAAAATTGGCTAGCATTACGATTATTAAAGATATGAATCAATATATATACCTATTGAGTTTTATATAATGTCGACATCTCCAGTAATTTATCCATTATAAACCATCTTTTAATTAGTAACTTTTACTTTTTTTTCGTTAGATTTATTTTTACTGAATTTATTAAGATCATTAAAATGAATAGAATGTTAATAGAATTTGTATTTAATTCGTCTAAAATTCAAAAACATATTTGAAGAACAGAAGAAGAAGTCTTGCACACAAAAAAGTATGGCAAAACATACGGAAAAAATAATTAATATTATATAGATACACACATCCACTCATCTATATGACTACATATACCTGCGTATTACCAGAAGACAAAGATACAAATTCCAAATATGGAAATTAATCGTTACCATTAATGGAAGTTCTCTAAAGACCCAGAACCTATGATTCTTAAACCTTTATAAATACGAAAATCAATCTCACAAACAATCGGAACCTTAATCTCTTTTTCTCCTTCTCTCTCACTCTTTCAGACAATAAACACATAAAAACAAGTCTCCAATGGACTTAGAACAGAAGACCAGAGGACTTGGCAAGTCATGTGCCCTTCTCATAGGTGAATAAATTTCCTCTCTCCTTTATTTGTTTGTTTTCAAACTTCATTATTATTAATGATTGCAGCTTCTTTATGTAGTAATTTTATTTATTTTTATATATAGTGATTGCGGGAATGGAGAGATATGCATTTAAAGGAGTTGCATCAAACTTAGTGACATATTTAACAGATGTAGTGAAGATGAGTAATTCAAGAGCAGCTAAAACAGTAAACACTTGGGCTGGTTTCACTTCTATGTTGCCTCTCTTCTCAGCTCCTTTGGCTGATGTTTATTGGGACAGATTCTTCACTATCCTCGCTTCTTCTTCTGTTTACTTTGTGGTAAGAATCTTTTACATTTACACTATTTATTTAATTTAATTTAGGGATTGGATCATATAAGTTTTTCTATCGTTTTCTTTATATATTTTTTGAAATTGTTTTTTTTTTTTTGGTCGAAAAATTGTGTGTATGTATTATGTATATGCTTAATTAAGTAGTCATGAAGAGATCAAGTGGTGATAATTGTTAATTAGTGTAAAACAATTGGTTTATTCTGTATTAGAAAGTTAAAATTTGGTGTTGAGTCATTGATCAAGTGATGATATGTATGTACTAAGTAGTGTTTGAAAATAACGGTTTAGACTATCTTAAAGAGTTATAAATTATATATTATTTGTTTTTTTAACCACTAATGGCGTTTCCTTTTATAATTGGGTTGATAATGAAGTTTTGATTATAAATGTTGACATAGTGCTTGTAATGGGTCTTATCTTATTGGTTAAAAAGCAAGCTTAGTGGGAAATTCGAATTTTTCGTTTGCTTTATAGTATTTGAATTCTTATCTAATTGTTATCTCTGTTTTTTTTTCGGTTCAAAGGGACTAGTGGGATTGACATGGACGGCATTTGGTGGGTCACGTTCAGCTACTAAGACAATTTCTACTTATTTTCTGTACTCCTCACTATGTCTTGTCTCAATCGGGTTAGGCGTCTTAAACCCTTCTCTCCAAGCCTTTGGTGCGGACCAGCTAGACCATGAACTCGATAAGGATCCCGAACTTCCCTCGGATGATCAAAAGGACGCTAAAGCTACCCAAAAGACTCAGTTTTTCCAATGGTGGTACTTTGGTGTTTGCACCGGAAGCCTTATGGGTGTAACAGTCATGGCTTATATTCAAGACACTTATGGTTGGGTCCTCGGTTTTGCCATTCCCGGAATCATACTGTTCTTATCGATCTTGTTATTCTTGTCGGGTTGTGGTATCTATTTTTATGGTTATGGTAACGGTTTGAAGACGAAACAAACTACTACACCTTTTGAGAAGATCCTTAAATTCATCAAAGGGATAGTTGTGAAGAAGAGAAGTAAATTTACACTTGCTGATGAGGAGGATTTGGATGCTATAGAGCTCGAGTAAGTCCCGAAATTAAAAAACCGCAATTTTTCGTTAAAATTAGTCTTATAAATTTGTAGTGACTTATGATAACCAATTTTTACTCTATGGTTCTTGTTTATGTAGGCTAGAAGAGAGGCCTCTATGTAAATGTGATAGCACTGATGAGATGGAAGACGTTGAGGCTGCTTCAACAACTACAAAAGGATTGGAAGATGATGAAAGCTCAAAGACGATTTTCTCCGTACTCGATAATGTCAAGTTAGTGCTTCGCCTTTTGCCTATATGGACGATGCTTCTCATGTTTGCGGTTATTTTCCAGCTACCAGCAACCTTTTTCACCAAACAAGGTGTGACTATGAAGCGAGACATCGGGTCCAGCTTCAAAATCCCACCCGCGACCCTGCAAAGCACGATCACGTTATCTATCATCCTTCTTATGCCACTATACGATAAAATTCTGATACCTATTACCAAGAGAATCAAGAAAAATAGTAAAGGTATCTCCGTGATGGAGAGAATGGGAGTTGGGATGTTCCTATCTATCATTGCCATTGTTATTGCGGCATTAGTCGAAAGGAAACGACTAGACATAAGCCAAAAGATGAAGACTTTACCTGATTTTGATCCGGAAACCGTCCCGATGAGCATCTTCTGGTTGCTACCTCAATATATCCTCTTAGGAATTTCGGATATTTTCACCGTTGTTGGGATGCAAGAGTTTTTCTACAGCGAGGTTCCGGTTAGGATGAGAACAATGGGATTTGCTCTCTACACAAGCGTCTTTGGTGTTGGAAGCTTTGTAAGCGCCGCACTTATCTCAATCGTCGAAGCTTACTCGTGCTCAACAGGTGACCGCCAAAACTGGTTCGCGGATGACATGTCGGAAGCTCGGCTCGACAAATACTACTGGCTTCTTGCACTAACAAGCACAATAAGCTTTGTGATCTACATAGTCCTATGCAAGTACTTCAAGAGTAGCAGCGATCAAGTAGGTGAAGAAGAAAAAGCTCCTAAATGATAGTATAACATTTTCGGAGAATTCGACACATTCGGCTTTAACCTAACTGTAGTAGCTTAAGTAGTACTAATTAGCAAACCATAAAGAAGAAGACAAATTTTCATTACAAGATTTTATTCATAAGAAGAAAAAACTTCTATTACACATTATTGAATCCTTGATTAGTAACCTTTAATCGTGCGAGCTAATTCCATTAAGACCAGGTTCCTTAGCTACTACATTGCTCCCTCCACGAATCATCTCGTCTTCTTCGTCGGAATCGAGAGTGAAGTTACTCAAATTCCCCATTTCAGCTCCGAGAGGTCGATATTTCGAATGATCTTCACGAACATAACCATTCTTGTTTGCAAGAACAGAGAACAATCCAGTAGCTAAAACTACCATTAGAGCCAAATGACAATTAAACTGAAGAGTAGCTATAGCTTTAGCTCGATGATAATCATTATGACCTTTACACTTAATCGTGAAATTGCCTCGACTCTTCTCGTGTAATGTACAATTATTCGTAATCAAATCCGTGAAAAACGTTACACCCATTTGCAAAAACCATGTCCCTTGAAGAATCAAACCGATTCCACGACCTAATTTCGCGAATCGCTGCGTATTCGCATCGGATCGTAGCTCGAAAATCGTCGAAAACACGCAAATCGCAATCGGTACGAGCATGAGATCGTAATAACGATTCTCGATTCCAGATACATCCTTCTTTTGCAGGTAAAAGATCAAGAACTCTTCGATGAAGCCAAAGAGAAGCACTAAACTCGTAATCGAAGACGGAAGAGCAACGAAAAGAGCGGTTTTGGAGTTTACCAGATAGGTTAAAATGGCGTAGATGAGAAACAGAGTCGCGATTGATAGGATCTGTAATTGGATCATTGACCCGACCCGATCATGAGATCCGATTGAGTTGAAGAAGGAGAAAATCGAGTTTGCGATAAACAGAGACGAAAGGAAAGCGACGGAGATGGAAGAAGATGATGCAACGGATTTGGTCGTGGTTTGAGCTGTAGGTGAAGAAGATGGATCAGTATCAGTAGACGGATTCGGATCCGGGTTTGACGAGTCGAGTGATTCCCATACGCCGATTACTGCAAAACCACCGCCCGAGACGGCGTAGCTTAAGATTCCCATGACTTCAATTCGAGGAATTTAGCAGTTTTCCTTTATCTATGTGAATCAGGTTTGACTTTGTGTTGAGGAGATTTGGAGTTTTTTCCGCAATTGAAGCTAATCATCAGGAGCTCTATTCGGGTACGCCGGGATGATCCGACCCGAAATAGAATGAACCAAAACAATCATTACGGGCCCATTGAGTTTTCAAATTGTGGCCCAAATAGCAAACACTAGTTTTTCAAATCTTCTTAGAGAAAGTGGCGTTTGGGTTTTAAAATGAAAGTGTTTGATGGTTTGGTTCTTGATTAACCTGGAAAATAAGTTAGTGAGATGAATTTTAATAATACAGTTTGTTCAGCATCTGAATTTTTTTATAATCACTTTTTGATTTCTATGGACAATACATTTGCTTTATGTGTTAAATTAGCTAATGAATAAACTGTATTGGAAAACAACAATTCATATTCAATCCATAAACTGTATTGGAAACAACAATACATAAACTATATCATCACGGATCACCAAAAATTGTCACCAATTAACTAAGAATCTGAGATTTTTAAAACACTTCAAAACAACAATCCATATCCAATAAAGGAAATACTAATAAAGACAACAGATAGTAACTTATTTTGCTAGGGATTTCAGATAATCCACCAATTCCTGCAATGCATCCACCAAAGGAGGGATAACTTCAACCACTTCAGCTATGAACTCAAGAACATTCAGAATTCCTTCAACCACTTTGTCACATTCAACCAAGACTCCAACACATTCAGAATTTTCGCGTGCACTCTCACATTTGCATCTTTAAAAGCCTCGAGATCTTTCTTTGTTTGCAAAGCCATGATTCAGAACCAAAGTAAACGCAAAAAAGAACCACTTTAATCCAGCATAGAGATATGGACCAAACATCCTTGCTAGATAACACAATCCATCAACACAACCAAGCTGTTTTGGTAACACAATGGTACCGTGAAAATGAACGCAGATTTCACATAGATTCTGTCAACTTTAGTAGCAAAACCACCAATGGGAGCAACATATCTAGAGAAACCAAGCAATTTCTTAAACAAAAACTGGATAAAAAGACCTTCCATGCTTTTGTCTTCGTTGAATGTCAACTCTTGAAGAAGACCATCTGAGTTTCTTATTGGATAATCCATATTCAATGAAGGAAATACTAACAAAGACAATATAGTAACTTATTTTGCCAGAGATAGTCTTGTACATCATATGCACTTATTCACTATGTTTTAGTCATATAATTCAAATTTAAGATTTTGCCAGAGATAGTCTTGTACTTCATATGTACATCATATGCACTTATTGACAAAATCTTACCAATCGAGGCAGGTGGGTTGGCAGATTTCAGAACAAAGATGAGAGAAATTGCAACTAATAGCAAAACAAAGACAAAAATTTACATGGCCTGACTGCTGGGTTACCAAATCCGTTCTTCATACATGGCCTGACTGCTGGGTTGCCAAATCCGTTCTTCATAGCTGGTAAGGCAGACCTAAGATCTGAGAGCAAACACACACCAAGGAAGAAACTCAATCGGACTGATTTAGAAAACTTAGATCCACCAACACTAATAGAGTAGAGCCTACCAGTAATCAAACCCTTCTTCACACATCCAGTGGAGACCCTAGAGCAATGGTCTTCAACAAGAAAACCCAAATTTCAGAACAAAGATGAGAGAAATTGCAACTAATAGCAAAACAAAGACAAAAAATTACATGGCCTGACTGCAGGGTTGCCAAATCTGTTCTTCATAGCTGGGTAGGCAGACCTAAGATCTGAGAGCAAACACACACAAGGAGAAAACTCAATCGGACTGATTTAGAAAACTTAAGAGATTGAGCAAAACCAAATTTAAAAGAGATATAGAGGATTAGGGTTTTTAGCTTCTGACAGAGAAATTGTTTTTCTGAAAGTGGTAAATGAGAGAACTGGGCCACAAACTATTGGGCCAATACCATGCTAAAAAGACACAAAAAATAAAAACAAAAATGTTAGGATACATAATAATGTACATTGTTGTTTAGGAGCAAATGATACTATTGTCGATCGAGGAAAACGAAACAAATGCATATTTGCCTCAGAATAGTTATTTAAAAAGTTTAGAAAATAATAACAAATAATTAATTTTACCCTAATCACAAGGAACTACAGAAATGTAAATATAGTAGAAACTATGTATAAATTAATATTGTTGGGATTAGGATATTTTCTTAATCTATAGAGATTAATTTACCGGAAAAAAGCAACTTTTCATAGTGTTCGAGCAACAAATTTCGTTTGAAATTTTTATTTCATACTAAGCTATATTTTTCTTAAATTAGTTTTTTCTCATTGTTTGTTTTTATTATATCCAATAATGATCGAGTTATAAAAAAAATGACAAACGACACTAAAATAATCATATATAAAAATGTGTATACAAAGTTTATATACAAGATATTAGTTTATAATATTATTAGGATCATATATTTACATAGAACTTCCAAAAAGAAAATAGTTATCGTATTATCTTATTGAATTGTGTTGTATTTTGCACACACCCTACTCAAGACTGACAAAATTTATTAATTTATGGTGTATTTATTTATAAAGTTTCTATGGTACCTTTTCAATGTTTTCCCAAGATCACCAGTTTGAAGATTTGTCTTTTGTAAGGCTTTCGATAGTCTTTACATCTCTACGATCACTCATCTCAATAACCTCACCAAGAATGTCTATTCACATTAAATAATTTGGATATTAAATGAGAAGATATAGTTGTAGAGGGGAAAGAGAATGGGATAGAACATACCAACGAGTGTCTTCTCTAGTCCTCGAAACTATGGCAGGGAAAGAGCAAACGTTGAAACCTTATGACAACATTCCTTTTCTTGTAATTGTTTTCCAAAATTATAGAGTAAACTCCCTTTTACAAATCTTAGAAAAGTTGCTGCAAAAATAAATAAACTGAATTATAAACTTTGAAAGCCACATTATCAAAGGGAATGAGAGATGTTCCAGAAGAAGACAAATTACCTCCTCAATCCTTATCCACAAGAAGAAGACTGATTCTTGTTAATTCAGTTGATTATCTTTTCTTCGACATTCCCAAATACGGCAATGCAAACTTCACTCGCCAACATAAGTTGTAACAAAAGTAGCAATCCAACTGGCAACTTGAGTAGAATATGATGCTCAGTTCGTGTAACTACACATAAAAGCTAAGTCAGAATTTGTTGGTTACAAATAACAAATATGCTGTAGAAGTTTCAGTTTCAAGGGAATGAAAATACTCTTTTATGTTTCATCTGTTGATGTTTCCAGATGAAGTAGTACCTACACTAACACAAAATTTTAAAATAAAATTATTTGAGTAAACAAACTAAATTTATAAGAAATTTGTGGAAACACAATTTTTCCTTCACGTTCTTGATAACGTGTTAATGAAAGAAATTTGAATTCTAGTAAATTCATCGGGGAGGGAGTCGTGAAGATTGACTGAGCGAAACTTGTGTTTCCAGCCGCGATGACAACAATATGACTATACTTGTAGATTTGTAACCAAATTATCTATAAGTCTATAACCACAAACGCAAGATAAAAGGTTATACAAAAAAAATCATGGTATGCTTTATACCCCAAAGACATACTTTGGGAATCTGAAACTGCTATGCTTCTAGGTCTGGTTAAAAAGTAACCAAAACAACCTATGGCCAAAAACTAATAAAATCAAGGATAGTAGAAGCTCCATACCCCCAAAGAAAAACTTTGGAAATGCTAGTTAAAAAGTAACAAAAACGCAACATAGAAGATAAAAACAAATAACAAAAACTGATAGTATACGAGCGGAAATTTCATATCCCAAAGACAAACTTGGGGAACCCGAAACTGCTATGCTTCTAAACTGAAAAGAAAAAGTGTAGACTCAAGACAAAACAAAAAGAAATCGTGTGCTAGTGTCTAGCAGCCAAACATCATATCCCACAAAGGATCAGTTAACCTAAATGGCTTGTAGAACTTTGACAAATAAAAAGTATTTCGGTACACACAAAAAAATAAAAAAAGAATGTTCTCAAATTTTTATCAGCCGGAAACAATATCCCACAATGAAACTTAGAATATCAGAAGCTGAGGCACAAAAAACAGAGTATTAGAAAAAAAAGTGTATTGTTACTAAATAAACAAATCCATGATCTCAATCTCTGTAGGCAGAAAATCATACCTTACCAAGTTTTATACTATTCTAGCCTAATTGTAAGGAACTGTGGAACTGTAAAAGTGTGATTACATCATCGACACTTACCCTGATTTGAAGATTTGGTACTTTTGTAGGGCTCTCCATAGACTTTACATCTCTAAAATCACCCAACTCATTAACCTCACCAAGAATGTCTACAACAGAGAACAATTTGGGTATAAATAAAAAAAGTATAGATGTTGACGGGAAAAGAGAGTAGTATTGCACATACCAACGAATATACTGTCAGAGCTAGTATGGTTGGGAAAGAGCAAACACTGAAGGGCTTTCACAAATAACGAATCTGCTCATTTGACACAAGTAAACAAAATGAAGTTGATCTTGTAAGGGTCTCAAGAACATCTAAAACTTCCGATATGAATTTCATGATGGCACAACAATTCTTCTTATAATTGCTTTTTGAGTTTAACGAGTAGATTTTCTTTTACAAAAAAGAATGTAAAATAATATATATAATAAAAGAATTTGCAGCCAAAAAGTTTAGGAAAGAATTATCAACTTTATGACACATTATCAGAGGAAATTAGATAGAAATGTTGAAGAAAAAAAAAGTTTTACCTTCTTATCCACAACAAGAAGATTAATTCAAGTAACTCAGTAGGCCCATCTTTTCGAAATTCCCAAATACAGATATCCAAGCGACAACTTGAGTGGAATATGATGCTAGGTTCATATAACTACACATAAAAGCAAAGTGAGAAATCGTTGTTTACAAAGAAAAAATATGCTAAAGAGACGAGAATAAAATGACTCTTTACCTGGTTTTTGTTATCGGTTGAAGTTTCCAGATGAAGTAGGAAACACACAAATACAAAATTTTAGAATAATAAATGAGAAACAAAAACTAAAATTTATAAGAAATTTGTGGAAAAGCAATTTTACCTTCACGTTCTCAATAAGTTGATGCTGAAAGAAATTTGAAGAGTTTAAAGTCTAAAAAATTCATCAGAGAAGGGATTGTGGTCTCGTGAAGATTGATTGAGTGAAACTTGTGTTTCCAAGATGACAACAATATGACTATACTTGTAGATTTGTAACCAAATAATATAACCACACAAGATAAAAGGTTTAAAACAAAAAAAAATCATGGTATTATTGACCGATGATCAGAAACTTTATACCCGAAAGACAAACTTTGGGAATCCGAAAGTGCGACATTTCTAGGTCTGGTTAAAAAGTAACCAAAACAATCTATAACCATAAACTAATCAAATCAACAATAGTAAAAACTCCATCCCCCAAAGCCAAACTTCGGGAATCCTGGTTAAAAAGTAAAAAAAACAATATATAACAAAAACGCAACATAAAAGATAAAACAAATAACAAAAACTGATAGTATATGAGCGGAAATTTCATATCCCAAAGACAAACTCGGGGAACCCGAAACTGCTATGACTGAAAAGACAAAGTGTAGACTCAAGACAAAACAAAAGAAATCGTGTGCTAGTGTCTAGCAGCCAAACATCATATCCCACAAAGGATCAGTTAACCTAAATGGCTTGTAGAACTTTGACAGATAAAAAGTATTTTGGTACACACAAAAAAATAAAAAAAAAGAATGTTCTCAAATTTCTATCTGCCGGAAAACAATATCCCACAATGAAACACCCCTTAGACTATCAGAATCTGTGACACATAAAACGGAGTATTAGAAAAAAAATGTATTGGTACTAAACAAACAAATCCATGATCTCAAATCTCTGTAGGAAGAAAATTATACCCTACCAACTTTTGAGGATCCGCAACTGCATATGCTTTTGGATCTGCTAGGAAAAATACGAAGAAAGAAAATACTGTGATTAAAAACCAAAGAAAAGAATAAAAAAAGTAATGCTCACATCGATCCAGTCGCAGAAACATCATATCCCACAAATAAACTTAGAGGGTCAACTGAAACTACATATGGAATTGGATCTGTGACACAAAGTACAAAAAAAAATTACTACTAATAGCAAATTCGACCTTTAGAGTTTGTGTGCGACGAGGACGATGAAGCATAGTTTGGGAAAGAGATTAGATGTTTGAGTCAGAGAACAGAGAAAGTACACTTTTTATATTTAGGTTTTCTGTGCCATAGAGGATGGGCCAGTTTATTATGGGCTTTCACAATTTTACCAGGATTTCGCTTTTAAAATTTTAATTCAATAAAAGTCCTCCCCAATATGAGGTCAGCAGCAGTAATTGTGGTTAGTGGTAGATAAGACCATCATCATTCTCTCTTCTTTTTACTCAACTTTATACTTTTTTTTTTTTTTTTTACTCAACTTTATACCTTCTCTTTCATCCTTTTACTCAATTTTTATTAATTTTATATTTAAACACACCTCAATTATCTTTCTCTTATGTCTTTCCCAAGACACAATCTCTCAAACTAAACTCACTATCTCCTCTCTTTATTCAACTTTTATTAATTTTATATTTCAATACACCACACTATTTCAACAAAAAACACTCTCTTTCTTCCTTTGACTCAAATTTTAATAATTTTATATTATGAGACACACTCACATTGTCTCCAATGTACATGCTCTAAGTAGTATTATTAAAATTGTTATTCTTCCGATGGAAAATTAATTGCCAATCGTTCTCTCTCTCTCTCTCGCGATGAAAAAGACGGATTCTCCTTGAATCGATGTAGAGAGACAGACGAGATGGATGTGACTGACCATTAGTTTCTCGATCAATCTTTCGAAAGTCCTTCGGTGCCGTTTCCGTTGATAATGTAATACAACAAAGAAGAATGGTGCTTTGTAGTTTCAACATATGGAACTATGGATGACAGTTAAAGATGAAGATCCAAGGGGATTATGAGGAAGAAAAATCAGAGTCTTCAAAATCCACTTCCTTTCTTTATTTTTTGTGTATTTCTTACGCAATATTTGATTTTATATAAATAAAAAAAAGAAGGATTAATTGAAAATGCTGAAAAACATTTCTCGTGTTCTCTTGCACGTTAAGTCATACGATAAATACATTAAACGAAGGAAGCAAGAAACGGGACGGTTCTAAATATATGATAAATATGTCATAAAGCTTAAGGTCTCGCGCTTTCTTAAGAGTGGGATTTTTATTATTCTCATAGTGGCTACAAGTCCGTGGACTCTCTCAACATCGAATCATGCACACCAAGCATATGTTAAATTTAAAGATACAACTCTATGAGCTAATTAAGGTGTGGAAAATCATTACTATGCTATAGATTATACATATCTTATGGAAAGCTCTAACACGGACATTGGTGACGTCGACCAACACTTTCCCCCATGGTCTATATCTTGCAATCGTTTGCGTTTCCGTTCAATATCACAAAGGAACGTGACATATGGAATGAACCGAAGTGGAATCCTGAGTTATCGATTGATGGCATTGATCCTCACTCACTCCTAATCACACGTTTTTATAGATTTTTAATTCAAATTTTGGTTTGGAAAAAATATTTTATCGACAGACATACGAGCTTCATATAATAACATATGACCCTTTTTAATTATATTATAACATATGATCTTATTTTCTTCCAAATTTTCCTCCTCGTGGGATTTTGTCATGTGTTTCATCTTATCGTCGAGACATGATACTTAAATTTATATATGTGATTTGTTTCGTCTATTGTTTTCTGATTACCTTTCGCACTTCAAATTTGCATAGAAAAGTCTTAAGGTACGCGACTCTAACTGACCTTCGCTCTTACTCTTCGGGTTATTACTACTCATGATCGACGTTATAAATAGAACGAACAATAATCCTTGAGAAGAGAAACAAACAGAAGCAAGTTTATTATCGGCTATATATTGCATCACAGACAATCAAAGACTAAAAACAAACTTTTCTTCTTTTATTTTATCAAAGACTAAAATCAATGAAGGCAACACACGGGTTAAGAGAGTGATAGAGAGAGATCTGATTCCACTTTATTATTATTTTCGTCCAAGATATGTTTATTTCGTAGTGACAATGTTTACTTTTAATATTTGTTTCTACTTTCTATCAAGGTCATCTATTTTATGTGACTATGTGTAGTGACAATGTTACGTCGAGAAAATGCGCTAGAGGTAAAAACAATATCAAGAAGCAAACATTGTGACCATTAATTGCTATTATTTCTATGTCATCGTAATTGTGTGTTTGAAGAGTTTATGTATAGGCTATATAAGCAATGATATCTAAGTCGGAGGAAGCCTCTCTTTGAAAATCATAATCATCTCGAAGCTAGCTTTGTATCCAACTTCACGTTTCATAATAGCCTCTATGTTTTGTAAACATCCGAAATCCATCCAACCCGGCCATTGCAATTTATGTTATAACAAAATTGGCTTGTTCTGACAAGAGCCTTCCACGAATAACCTTTAATACAGGATGCATGTATAGGAGTATTGTGAAAACGATAGAAATTATTTATAATTAATATTTTGTTCAAGCCATTTCCTCTAATTCAATCATTTCCTCTAATCTAATTTGTTGTTGCAATTGACCGATGTACAAAAGCAGGTTGCCAAATTTTATTCCTCGACGTTTGTCTCATGCGTCTGAGGGATAATAGAATAATAAATACTACTATATGTATGCGATTTGTCTCGTTTTTCGTTTTGTCGTTTAACTTAAATCTGAGAAAAGAAAAAAAAAACTCTTTTGGAGAGTCGATGATGCGTAGTACTTTTTTAAAGAAAGGTTAATTTGCCAAGTAACCAAAAAAAATTAATAATTAAATAATTAATCAAAATTGACTAATGTGGTTAAACTATAACCATAGGATTTAGGATATTTGGTTACAATTTTACTTATAATTTTTTTTAAAATTATATTTGCTAATTTCCCTTTAAAGAATCTATTATTTGTTAGCTCATAATCATTACAGAAGTGAAAAACTATTTGAAAGTGTATAAATCTAGACCGAGATATATTTCGAGGCATACTTGAGAAGCTATAATAGAAAAACAGTAGTAATATATAAGAGCATCATTATAGAGGGGATATATGGGTAAATATAGTGGGTAATTATGTATTAAACTCATTAAAATAATTGTAAATGGGCTTGGACTCATATTTACGGTTCTAAATTTAGGATCTGTATTAACCGAGTGACGTGGGTGGGTTTGATTGGCCGAATTTATGGAGAAAAAGGGGAAACAAAAAACACACAGCCGACTTTTATGTTCATCGTGTCTCATGCGTCTGTTCTCTTCCAAGTCGAAATACGTTCTACTGTATTTGTCTCGTAAATTAACTAAAGAAATAATATTTTCATACCAACCCAAGTTTAAATTCTGGAACTAACATACATTGGTTAGGTTATACAAGTAGTAAATAAAAAAATGCAACCATTTTACCGAACTGATAGTTGGAGGATAATTTCAGGAATTAGGTGTAGGTCGTAAACTATAGGAGAGAGGAAATACTAGAAACAAAGAGAATAGTTACATATAATGGCATACATATGGGTCCCATTCGAGGCATAAAACGACGTCGTCTTTGTCCTCTCAGAATGGCGTACATATGGGTCCCATTCGAGGCATGAAACGACGTCGTCTTTGACCTCTCAGAACTAGTGATTAGCTTCGTCTTCTTCGACTCTCTCCTTTGGCATTTCGATTATGTACAGAGAGTGTTAAGGTACGCGGCTCTACTATCTTCACTCTTACTCTTCCCGGTTATCGATACCGCTTGATTCGCCGGTACTATTTTCATCTCCAATTTCATTTTCTGGATTTTTAGATCTTTTCGCTGTTGCTCAAGTTTACGGCGAGTGATTCACCGGATTTTGATTTTGAATTTCGAAGTTTTTCTTTTAGGATTATTAAAATTTCAGAGAGTTTTCAGTGAGATCGAGGTTTTTACTTCATTTCCTGTGTTAATTGCTTGAAATTTGATTCAGAAATGTTGTAGATCTCTGCTATATTATGTTATTGATGTTGAATTTGCATAGTATTACAAGTAGGATCAAGCCAATTTCACTGTAGAATGGGTTTTGTGTAAATCGTGTAAGTGATGATACCATTGAACCATTGTTATTTGTCCTGAGATTTGTCAAATGCGTAATGTGGATACACAAATTTGCTATATTTTGATTGCACAAGTGTTTTTTTTTTTGCTTCTAATGGTGAATTCTCTATGCTTCTTTCTTAGGCATATGGCTGCTAAAGCTTTAATAGATTTGAAGAATCTTCATGTATCTGAGAGGAATTTAGACTGTAAAACAAAGCCTTTTATTGGTAAAATGAATGGAAAAGCTGAAGTTGATAAACCACCACAAAACTCTCTCTCCTTGGATAGAGAAACCCGAGGGCCGAGGCACAGAGAGAGGAGTTGTTATAGAAATTGAGTATATCGAATCCAAAGACTTGAACAATGTAACCGATTTTGATGCAGTTCTAAAGGTATTATCAATTATTGCTATTGTGGAATTGAGATGTTTTCATGACGATTATCGTCCGTTTCATATTACAGTCACTTCTAACTGGGCTAGACTCCAAGGATTGGGTTTCGGTCTGTGATGCTATTTATATTGTTCGCGTCTTTCAGTATACCACAAGGAAGAAGTGCTACATATGGTGTAAGCCATATTCTTCTGTGCTTGTTCTTATGATGTTATTATCACTTGAAGTAGATTGACTTACACTATTGACAGATTTTTCTAGTCTCACGAAGTCAGCTATTCCGCTCGTTAAGTCATTGAAGAACTCAACAAGTGCTGTAAGTAAAACAGCATGTATGACATCTTCAGCTCGTGTAACGGCCATATAATTGATCAATTGGATCCTCTGGTAATCATCTTAACTTGGAATCCCCCTTAAGTAGTGGTTCTTATAATAGTAATTTTAAATTCCGTTTTTTTCTTCTCTTCAGCTCACTCAACTTCTTCTTCTTAAATATTCCTAAGACAAGCGATTTGTATGTGAGGCAGCTGAACAAGCATTAGTAGCGATGACCACACATGTTTCTCCTACCTTGTTGTTGCCAAAGTGAGCTGCTTCTGCAAAATCTCAGGCATTTCATATCTGAAAGGCACAACCTTGAAGTGGAAGATGCTTGGCGTCTCGAATTTAACAACCTTGAAGTGGTTATCATCTTCAATTGCCTCAGTTTTTTTTGTCACGAAAGACATTCAGTTCTTCCTATTGGCCTTTGAGATCAGATCAAAGAAGATTCTGAAGATGTTCTTCCTATTGTGTGCGTTTTTAATTTTTGCCTTTCCGAAAGGAAGTATCCATTTTTGATTTAAACAAAAGTTACAGCAGTATCGAGTTGCAATAATTTTTATCGAGTTCAAGTTTTTGGTATAGGTTTTACTTGAAACTTATGGACCATAGTTTACACGAATATATATGTGTTGACAAAGATAATGACAGTGTTCTCTTGAGCGATGGTTAACATATTGTTTTAATTAGCACATAATATTTGACAAGAGAGGGAAATTCCATAACCACACAGAAACACACAGATTTTTTATTTTCTTCTACTCCTTAGTTGGAGGGTGTACTACCACGCATCTCAGACTTCATCTTGGATATCTGAAGATGAAGCGTGAAATCAGAGAAAACCCCAGAAAATATAGACTAGTTTTTGTACACACAAAACAAAACAAAACAAAACAAAAAAAGAATCATACCAGTTCATCACGACGCTGTGACCGGAGTTTGGCTTCTTCCGCCATTCGATGCCGGGATTTTATTGCCTCCACCGCTTCTGAGGTACAAAAACATGACAATTTGTAAAATGAAGAATCTCAAAAATCATATATCAATAAAATAATAATCTCAGCATCAATTACCGGAGGCCATGTAACACACATATCCAAACAATGTACATGGGACAAGACCAACACCATTCTTCTTCGACGCTTTCTCCACCAAAATCTCCAACCCGCTGCGTCTAACAACCGTTCCTCCTCCAACTCCCATCGACTCTGAAATCAAAAATCAAAAATCAAAAATCAAAAATCAAAAATCAAAAATCAAAAATCCCAGGATTTGATAGATTCTGGTTGCGTAATCAGATAACTTTACCATTTCCAGACGAGCAGAAACTGCGAGATCCAATCGACCTCCCACCTCGGTATACCTGCGCAACAATGGCTCTCAATCTCATCATGATAGGTAAATTAGGGTTTGCGATTTCTTCATTCGAAAGGGGCAAGTTATGTTATGGTCTTCACTAGTGGGCCTATATTTGGGTTTCCGGTTTTGTAAAACTCTCTTGGTTCGTAATTAATTTTGTAAATTAAAAAAAAAAAAAAAATAGATTGTTGTGATAAAGCAACTATAGTATCCACCTTCTCCTTGAAGCATACTTAAAGGCAATAAGTTGTTACGTCAAGGAATGCATTGGAAATGGAGAGAATGTATTGGTATGGAGAGATCAATGGCTTCCGACACAACCATCAGTTCCTCCAAGCCCTATAACCAGGTCAGTAGATTCTGAATTGAAAGTAAAAGATTTGATGATCACAGGAACATCTCAATGGAATTTGGATTTGATGAGAAGTCTAATTCACCCGGAGGATATAACTCTAATCCAAAGAATTAGGCCCTCTACTACAGGATGTCCCGACATTCCTATCTGGATTCACACCAAAAGTGGGGGATATACTGTCAAATCTGGTTATAATTTGCTTAGGTCGAAGCAAGGTCAATCATCATCGTTCCCCTACCATTTGTTTAAAATGCTATGGAAGTATAAGTTACCTCCTAAGTTGCATCATTTTTGGTGGCGTGCAATTCATGATGCTCTTCCGGTAGCTTCGAACTTAAAGCAGAAGAAAATCATTGTGGACCATTTATGTTCGCAATGTGGTGAAGCTGAGGAAACAGTGAACCATTTATTATTCCAGTGTCGAGTTAGTAAGGAAATTTGGAACCTTGCACCAATTTCTGTTCCTACTAACTTGGATATGTCAACTGGTAATATTCAAGGAAATTATAATGCTTTTATGGAACTGTGCAAGGCAAATGAGGATCACATTCAGTTATTTCATTTCCTAGGATGGCAAATTTGGAAGCGTAGAAATGAGATCATTTTTAATAATAGAAGGAGGCCAATTCCCTTCGTCATCAATAAGGCTATCCAGGATTATGAGTTGTGGCTACAAGCATCAAATTTCAGGGAGGTGGAATGTCATAAAGTTGAATCACAAAGAGATTCTCCTCGAAGTTACATTGACTTATCACATCAGATGCTGGGTAAACTGTGTTGTATGGTTGACGCTTCCTGGATCTCAAATCAGCAAAATATTGGGGTTGGATGGATTCTGTATGATCAATCTTTTAATAAGACTATCACGGGAGCAGGATGTTTTTTGCCAGTACAATCTCCAGTTCAAGCGGAAGCCGAAGCTTTGAGATTGGCGGTAACCAAATTACATAAATTGGGATACAGAGATGTCATTTTTGCAGGTGATTCTAAGCAAATTTATGGTGCATTGAGAAGACAGGACATGGAGAGATTCCAAGTAAAGGATACAGAATGCACATATAAGGTCACCTTGCAAGATATATCTCATATTGCTAATCTATGTAATTTTAGATTTATGCATGTATCAAGGGTTCTGAATGAAAATTCAGACCAGCTAGCAAAACAAGCCAAGAAATAATTCTCAAAGCTATGTTATACGATGGAGTTTGTAAGTTTGGAAATGAAATGAATCATTGTCGACAAAAAAAAAAGTATCCATCTTCTCCTTTTATTTCAAGATCCAACAATGTTTTAGTTCGTGTCTTAAAGCTTCTTTTGCTTTAATGGATGATTACTTCAAACCATCTTCAGTCTTCACCAATGTATCGCACCTACCAGATGGGGTTCGTGACCAATTAAACCAACGGCCTGATGTCAACTTCTTTGAAACCAGGAAATCACAAGAAGACCTTTAGAGGAGCTACGTCAGGATCAGAAGAAAAGACCTGAGATTCTCGCATGGGCATTTCCGAAGAAAGTGGAGGAGGATTCCTCATTACAAACAACTAAACAAGCTACACGTAAGGGAAACAACTACATTTACAACTTCGGCGGAACTACAAGACACCAAAATCACACACCAGCAGAGCTAACTAGACCACAGATCATCTATTCCATCAAAAAGGAGTCAGTAACACAAAATGTGTACCAAAAACTAGATAAACTAAAACATCCTATTACATCTACGTTTGCTACTTGTTTCCAGGTCAAGAGATAGTTAAGTTGATAGAATCCTGTCGGACTAATGTTGCAGGGACTTAATCTCAAGGGCTAGAGAGAACCAGGTATTTCTTCTATTCAATTGACTTCTCTCTATTTATCTTTGTAAAGTAAACTAAACAAGTCCCCATACATTAGAACAAAAGCAAACTTAAATCCTTAATTTATTCGCATTTCAGATAACAGGATTTTCCATGAATTTGAACAAAACGAAACACAAATCCTTAATTCATTGGGCATGTCAGCTATCAATCAACACAACACACATCTATATAAAGGAGTTTCCATACATTTGAACAAAAGCAAACTCAACTCCCTAAGTTATTGTCTCAACACACTACTCCACATTGGCTGAATACAAAGCTTCAGGATAACTATGATTCTCGGACAGACGACGTCCTTTCCATTAGATCCAAGAATTCATCATGCTGAAAACACAAGATGATGATGATGATCTAATAGCAAATGTCATTTACAGTGCTTCTTGAGTTTATTGTTTTTGTACCTCTTTCAGCCTCTTCTCATGTTCTGCTAAGTTAAGGGAAAAAAGACGAGGACCTTAATACCAAAAGAAAAAGAGAAAAATCAATCTCCGATTAATTCGGCTCAAAATATGATTAATTCGGCTCAAAATCTGATTAATTCGGCTCAAAATATGATTAATTCATACCTAAGACGCCATATCCCACAGCCACTGCTAGAGCTCGCGTTATGTACCACCATGGTCGCGTTATGTACCACCATGGTACCGTCGACTCTACAAAATCACAAATGATGAATCAAAACAAAAAAAAAATCAATTGTATTTTTGTTAATGGGTCTTTCCTCCGAGTTCAAATTCTAAAATCGAAACCCAAGCTCGAGAACGCTACTTACCACTGCTGGTACCAGGATGGGAAGACGCAAAATTCCGGGTTTGTTGGCCATACCCGATCGATCTCGAATTTCGATGTAACTGCGGAAAATTAAGAAATTAGAGAAATTGCAGCGTGAACAAAGATACTCATAATCAGGCTTTCGAATGTGTACCTGCGCAAATAAAGGTCTCATATTCGGCGGCATGATCGAAAATTTAGGGTTTGCGCTTCCCCTCCGTATTAAAATGCAAAGTTGTTTTACATGATTAGGTGTTTTAATTTTATTGGTTTATGCTTAAATAAATGATGACTTGGAATGATGATATATCTTAGCATAAAAGATGACATGGCTTAAACTATTAGTTTTCTTAATTAAATTGTTGTTATTGTTTAACTAAATGAATTAAAAAAAAATCTCAATTCACGAGTAATAAAAATTATGCACGGATATAAATTAAATTTGTTTGTTTCCAATTTTTTTAGGAACCAATTTAATTTTTTACAAAGGATAAAAATTTAACTTACAAAATCTTTTGTTTTTTGGATTAACTATGTCACTTTCGCTGGCCACAATTAAATCTATTGATGTTGCAAAGAATTGGTATCATTTCTTTTGTCAATGTAACAAGAAAGTTAAAAAATATGGCGAAGATTCTCATGATCTGAATGCAAATCCTATACAACTGTAAAAAATAAAAACACGAGATTTGCATATAAATTATTTTTTTTTCCGATTTAAAATAATTTCTAAAACAAAACACATAAACAAAATCATCTTAGGAATATTACGTTTTTGGTTTTTCTATATATCAATAATAAAATCACAAATATTTATATGATAAAATAAAAAGAAGTAATCTACACTCTTCTATTTTTTCATGATTATATCATAATGTCGATCATACCAAAACAAGATTCTCCAGCCGTACTCTTTGTCAATATTTTGACATCGTTTGTAACCAAAAAAAACAAAGCTCAAATCATTGTCTTGTGGAAATCTTTGAAGTCCACGTGAAATTCTATTAAGATGGTATTAGTAGAAAAATGTTAGTTATTCATATGATAATTTAATATCTTATCAATACCTAATCACCGATAAATATCGTCTACAAAAAAATGTTTCAAAACAATTTTCAGTTTTTTACAAATTTGACATTTTTTTGTTTAAATTTCTTAAATCAGACTTATGTTCTTTATCATCTTTCATTATTTAACATATCATTATGTTCTTTATTATCTTTCATTATTTAACATATCATTATTGAGTAAATCATAAACAACATTTTCAATTTACTTTTACATGCTACGACATCTTAGTTTTTCATAATTAATAATTTATAATATCTTTCAATATTAAAATTAATCACGTTACGAAATTATGTTCACACCCGTACACGGTGCGGGAAGTCACATAGTTTTCTTTCTAAGGGAGACTATACTTTTGTCGTCAAATGGGCCTTCTTTCATATTGGGCCCAAGTCCCTCGATTTTTGTCCGGTAGTTTCTCTAAACTCATCCACCGGTCAAATTAACTGAGTTCATTGGTTTTACTTATTATGATATCAATGAATTGCTCTGGTCAATATATGATGCCGTACATATGGGTCCCATTCGAGGCATAAAACGACGTCGTCTTTGACCTCTCAAAACGAGCACGACTGCGACGAGTCTACTACTTGCGAAACCGTTCGCCGGTGAATAGCTTCGTCTTCTTCGACTCTCTCCTTTGGCATTTCGATTATGTATCTCCTTTGGTAAATTAATCTCTTGATTACAAACCTTTCACTTCAGGAGTGACTTTCCTTTTGAATTTTATTAAGTGGAGACCGTAGAGACTAGAGAGTATTATTGTTTATTCCACATTTTATAGTAACACATTCTACATCCGATATTAGTTTAACGATGTAAATGTGTAAGTAAAACAATAATTTCCTCGAAATTTTAAAAGCTTTATGGCATCTCTACTTAAAATCCGACATTTTAAAATTTTGGAAGTTGTGAAGTATCTTCCTTACGCATATAAGGTTAATTAACACTTTACTACTTTTGTTCTTCTACCTACGTACATAATCGTAGAACCTTCCATCCCCGACAAATGTACTTGACTTTTGTCTCCGTAAATTTAACGGGTTTCCTAAGTATGTATACAGAACTGGATTGTTTTTAGCAATCACAACTAGCATTCTAAAATTATCAAACTTTATAGTTTTGTTACTGTTAATTTATACTAACTAAAATACTGAAATGCTAATTGAGACAGATTTAAATATAAAACTGCGAAGTTGGTTTGTACAAGTCTTGATAGAAACAAAAATAGAGATACTGCTCTCTAGCCCTTTTCCCATTACAAAAATAAAATTTAATAAGAAATTTGAATGAATGAACACTAAAAAGTATATCTATGTTTTAAATCAGGAAAAAGAAATTAACCGACAGAGCCTTCCGAAATGAAATGAAAAAAAATGTAGTACTAAAGAAGCAAGATAGAAGGTAAGTTTGGATCCCTAAAAAAAGATAGGTGGTGATGAGTAGTGGGAACAAAAATGGAGAATGACCAAATATCAAATGGTTACATACCTTTAATTAATTGGTTCTTTTCGTGTGCCATATATCCATTTTAAAACCCTTCTCCATATGAAGATATCAACATCAACGAAAACCCATATCTTACTGTTTTTTTATTTTTGTTCCAATGAGGTTGAGAAGAAGGAGAACATGAAGAAGAACAAAGTAAGAAAGATGTGATCTGATACATTTTAGCAGCTACAGCTACAAGTGCTCTTCTTCTAAAGCGTCTTTAACATATAGCGTCTTTAATTTCGTTTTTGTAAAACCAAAAAACCCAAAAAATTTAAATATATGCAATCAAATTTTAGCAAAAAAAAAAACATATATAGTATTTATGTTAGATAAGAAAAACGAATATTATTGTTTATAGTACTAACGATGCCGCACTGGTATTATTTATCTCATCTTTCTTTCTTGAAGATGAGAAAAACTATTGTTTTGTTCCTAAATTATTTATTTTAAAATTGGTACTTGTTTTTCCTATTTAACAAGTTAATAATGTTTGAACACTTTAAAGTTTACAATATTTTTATTAATCTGTGAAGTAGGAGTTGTATAAAATTTAGACTTACGATCATTAATTTTGTATGTAACTTAATTTATAACTTAATAAAAAGAGTATCAGTTGATGTAAAAAAAAATATCGGAACTTTATGTTTGATGGAATTTTCTAGTGTTTACATTTTCCCTTTCTTACGGAAAGAACGAAGAGCAATGCTTATGAGCATTACCAATGGTGACACTTAGGAGAGTGTCCAAATTTTTTTTATAATTAAATAAAATAAAATTTAAGAAGTAAGAAAAAGTGTCCTATATAAAAAATTTGGACACCCTCCTAATTATAAAATAATTTATTCATCGTGATCCACAAAAACTTTTTATAACTAAATCTATCTTCCAGTTAGAACCTATATAGTTCAATGTCTTAAGTTTTACCTTCAGGCCATTGCTTTCGATCCCTCATTGATTTAGTCTCTCGGGGACATATTACCTTCCTCTTTTTTAAAATAGGAAATCGATGTATTTAGCAGAATAATCATCATTTATCATTGTCACCGGAATCGAAAGGAGTCATTCAGATTTCTAACATTAAATAATGGATTTTACATTTGTGCTTATTGCGTAAAAATTTATGTAGACTAGAATAAAGTTTTTCTTTTTGCTAAAAACTAAAATAAAGCATGGTCGATTTTTTTTTCACTTTGTTAACAAATAAGACACTTTGCTTTGGGTCATGCACGTGGATTGCTGCGAATAACCACGTGCGCCCGGTTCCAAGACCGCCACGTCAGCAACTGGGATGCTCCCTGTTTATTTCTCTAGGCGAGAAAAGTTTGAGGCCAACTGTCAAACTGCCAGTGAGTGAGACGCGCACCCAACCGTACTCTGACCAAGACATGTCAATGTTTTTGTTCCTTGATTACTACTAAGGTTATTGAGTCGTTGACATGAGCTCTATAAAGCTTCTTATTATCCAACAAGAGTCGCAATCTTGCGTTTCTAGGTCGCCACGGCAATAACATATCATTTTTAGTTAATTGGACGTTACGTTCGAGATCTCCGACGTTTTCGTTTTCGGTTGACAAAAATAAAAGTCAACAACATGCATAAGTTGTACGTGTTGTGGACACAGTTGTGAAGTACGTAGGATCCACGTGATATAAGAAACAAATTTACTACTAGCTTTAACGAAACGATTTATGCAAACAAATTTAAACGCGTGTGTATGCATATATATACCATACGAGACCGTGTGCTGCATATTAGTGATGAAGTCGCCACCATCTATATTTATTTATTCAACCTACCGATTTGGCTCCTAACCACCACATTACCCTATCGAATTCACCCCCCCCCCCCCCCCCCCCCCCCCAAAAAAAAAAACATTACCCTATCGATCTTTCATATCCATGTATATATTAAATATCATAAAATTGGACTTTCTCGTATAATGTAGTTCCTGAATAGGTTGATTCTAGTTTCAACTTTAACGCACACGACAAGCATCCTTTCTCTGACTAATTAATTACTTCTTTGACAATATATATATTCTTATAATTTTATTTGGTCAGAGCGAAGAGATGGGAAGCGAATCATACCAAGAGGCCATCGAAGCCCTCAAGAGAAGCTTCCTTATATTACGCATATATATACAAATTAATAAAGGGATCTTTCAATATGTTCAAATATATATGGGGAGTGAGAAGGAAGAGCTGAAGACGGTAGCGGCGGCTGGCTAAGGTGGAGGAGATCACGGCGAGGCTTCAGACAAGAAAGCTTTCGACTCCGTCGAAACCACTAAGCAGGGTTTCATCACTTCCAAGAAGGAGAAATACGAGTAATTATCCCTAATCAGTCAAGTCTTGGTTTAAGGTAAGAAATAAAAGAAAACAAATGCTTACTAAAATATGAAAGAGAAGTTAAAAGAGTAATTGCATCCCGTAGCAACACATATCTTCATAATTAGAAAACTAACACCAATAAAATATGGACACTGTTTGGACAGTTTTTAGGACTATTAATTTCATCGCTCTTCTCTCTGTCTCACACTTTTCTCTCTTCTTTCTTTAAATTACGACTCATACTCTTTGCCTTTCTTTCGAGTTTCGATGATGATGGTAGAGCAATATATGGATCATAACTCGTCATCATCTTCCTCTCCGACCCAGGTTAATAATCAGATGAAATTTTTGTAATACTGATTTATTTTTCTTAATGGTGATGCGGCAATTTCTTTTGTGATTGTGTTAATCCTGATATTAGAATGAATTCTAGTTTGAACTGGTTAAAAGAAAATGTAACGTGGTAAATAATATGATTTATCGGAAAAATTAGTTTTTAACATTGTAAATTATTGTTTTAACATTCTATATATTTTGATAACCAGCTATATTTATTTTTAACCCGTTAAATAAAATTCAGAACATTCAAACAATATGTGCAAAGAAATTCAATTTTCTCATATATACATTAATACATACGTTAGTATTAAATTTAACTTTAAATAAGTTTATTATCGCATTAAAATAAAAGTTAACCGTACGCATTTATGTTTGTATCGCGTTAAGTTAAAAGTTAACCGTACATTTACGTATTTATATCGTCCGACAAATATTTAAACATGTTAAGAATATACGGAACTTGACACTAACATTTGCATATGTTTTATACTTATGAACGAGAACTGAAGGAAGAAGGGCTAAAGGGTAATTATAACTTGAATAGTAAAAAGTGATTTTGTCATTCTGTCACATCATTGTCAGTTTGCTAATTTCACTCCCAATTTTGGTTTTCTAAGCAAATTGACTCAAGTTAAAAATAAATGTTAATATATATATATATATATATGTGTGTGTGTACGTGTGTGTGTGCGCAGTACATGGTGTTTGCATGTTCGGACTCACGTATGTGTCCATCGCACGTTCTCAGCTTTTAGCCAGGAGATGCCTTCGTCGTCCGTGACATAGCCCACATGGTTCCTCCTTTAGATAAGGATTGTTAACACTTTATTACTTTTGTTCTTCTACCTAAGTACATAGTCCTAGAACCTTTTCCCCGACAGATGTACTTGACTTTTGTCTCTCACGAGTCGTAACGGAGACTTTTTGGGTAAAATACAGTGGAGTTGGAGCAGCCATTGAATACGATGTGTTGCACCACCTTAACGTGAACCATTCTTTTACATCCTTACAATTTACTTTATAATTGGCCGGTCCATAAAGGCTCAAGTATATGGTCTCCAGAAAATACTGCATTTATGCTATGTGTGATATATACACTACAAGTCTACATTTAATGATACAAATACTATTTTGGTTAAGGCCATACATCTTTATAATATGCTAAGCACAAGTTACCTGGCCAATCATATTAGAGGGCATGATTGGTAAAGACTGTGACTGTAGGTTTTGATTTTTAGATTTAAAAGATTTGAATTCAGTAATAATATAGAGATGAAACTCAAACAAATTACTATTCTATTTACTGTAAAAATTGTAATACTTTTAAGATTTACAATTTTTAGAAAAGAGATCAAAAACTAAATTGTGCTTGAACAACATTTCTAATGTTTCTATAGTTTTAACGCTTACTCTGAATGTTTACCTTTTTTTTTTTTTTTGTCAACATTCTGAATGTTTACTTACCATGCTCCAAGTTAAACATTTATCCCTATAAAATATAAACAAACCAATTTTAAATATACAAAACCAGCTTGATATACAAACCTTTCACTTCAGGAATGACGTTCCTTTTGCATTTAATTATATATATATGAATTGTTTTTATTGGTTGGCTAATTTGAAAACATAGTAAGTTGACAGAAAATGATAATTACCAGGAAAGATAATTCAGCACTTTTCACATCTTGCCATAAACAATATCCTAATTAGCTCATATAGTTCAATAAGAATTAAGTACATCTCTCCATCGCTTGATCTAATGGTTTATTTGAATCATAAGTACGTATTTGTTCTAGAGTTGAATAAACTGGTTTAGCATAAACCATGTAATTTAGTGTTGGAATCGGAGAATCAGCTGTTGGAATCGTTGGAATACACGATTTTCGGCAAATTTCTTTGGATTTTGCTGTCGAAATACAAACAACTCGACGCGATTTGCGAATATACACCATTAAAACCAATGAATTAAGGTCCAAGATAAAGAAAAAATGTAGAACGAAACCCTCTAATACCATGTTAGACGATTAAATCGAGGAAAAGGAAATTTGTTATTCTCATTAACTGTAAAGTTTGTTTTATTTTTAACGCTTTATTATATTGAAACTAATTTAACATCGATTCCATTATAGAAAAGATCAAACATATGAAATACAAAGAGAAACTAATGGTCTTTCCACACCAGAAGGAAAGCGAGGACAATCATCTTTAATGACACATTAGCGATATCAAGATGGTCTTGTTTCGAATCGAAGGTAGACAATTTAGGTGTTTCCGAATCCACAATAGCAGCCGGACTTCCAAAATCTAATACGATAACACGACAACAATTCGCTAAATTAAGATAAATCTCTTTCTTTGATTGCCTTTGTCAATTTTGTTCCGAGTTAACTTCAGTGAAGCCGCCGTTGAACAAATTTGAACTGCAAAACTTAAATCAGATTGATAGCCAAAATTGACTATAAACTAAACAAGTAAAACTAACGATAGATCTTCTACGAAGAAAATCATCCACAAAAAACTGAACCCAAACAGGGGAATCATAATAACTCATAAAAAACACATAAAAAATCATCGAAACGTTTTTGACCAAAACTTCAATAAACCTTCTAGACTCCATGTTTATCGTAGAATTTACTAGTTTACAACCCTCTGACGATGCCAGTTAAAGTACTGGACATCGGAGAGGGAGTAAACGAAAATCACCATTTTTTCTCCCTTTCTCTCTAACGGCTAAATGTAAAATTTGTTACATTAGCCCTCTTTTTATACAAAGAGAGTTCCGGTTTACATCAAGAGGAGCGGAACTATAATTACATGGTTAATACTAAGCAAATTTATCCACTTCTAATAATGTGGTAAAACTCTTACCACTGAATCCAAACACTGCCATTATTAATCACGCACACTACAACAGGATTGTTATACACTACTAGTCCATTTCAATCCCAAAGGGCGAAGAATTGGATACTTTTGTAAATGAAAAAATACCATAGTAGCGTGATGCTAATAATATATAGTATCTGAAAATAAATTAGAACAAGTAACATGCGTGCCTAATTCTTTGCTCCCGGTTGTTTAGTTCTCCAAAAGACTACAAACTGGGAATATATATTGAACATACTAATTGGCAACAAAAACTGCTAATTAATTAAGAACAAAATGGGGATTAAAAGTTTTTGGAGATCCCCGGATATTGCAAACAAATTGGTAGTCAAATGGGCTAATGATCATTTTAATGCTGGGATTGGGACTGTGGAGGGTTTGATTCATGTAGAACAACAATAATATTCAAACACGAATAGGAAACTTGAATTATTGATTTTAGTGCCGCCGTATAATATTCTTTTAGCTATGATTATTCAATTTGACTAGTATAAGAATTAAGCGAGATTTGTGGTTGACTTGAGTAACTAATAATGTTCCTGTTTTGTTTTTGTGCATTTTTCTCTGAGTGTTAATTAGTGGAGAGAGAGAGAGATATTTGATTGGAAACAAACATTATTCAGAGTTTCATTGTCTCATTCCCGAAACAAACATTATTCAGAGTTCCATTGTCTCATTCCCTACTTCTCCAAAGAATTCTTGACTGAATCAAGAACGCCGAGGGTCAAATTGCAGAAGAACATCAGCTCCTTTACATACACAGTAAGCTCAGCAACTCCTTCTTGAAACTTTTTCTTCTCCTTGAAACTCTCAGCCAAATCTTGCTTAGTTTTATGTTGCTCTTGCTTCAAACCATCGACCTTCACATGCAAAAGGCGAAAGTATTCCCCAGTTTTGGCTTCCATCTGTTTCACATCAGTTGCGGTTGCATCCACAAAGACGCTAAGACCTAGTTGGTTACCTATTTTGTAGACAGCAAACCCACCAAATACAGCGGCCATACCATACTTCACCGCTTGATAAAACCAAGGGGTTATCGTCTGAGCTATGAAAAACGCTCCGTCCCGTAAGTTTTCGGAACCACTTTTCTTCCCGTCGCATAAAAAGCATCACGCGCGTAGGCTTTGTCGATTTTAGTCGCCACCGAAGGAAATCCACCACCCGCATTAACCAACTTGATATAGACAAACTCCGTGAGCAATCCCTTGAGGGTCCTATCATTTTTCCCCGAAAAAGCTTTAGCACCGCAAAGCCTTGTGAAAACTAATAACAACCATACAAAACAGCAACAAATTAGAGCTAAAAGACATAAGAAAACAGAAATTGATTTAGTTTAAGAACAAAACATTGCTTGTTCACAGGACAATTCAACAACATTGACAGCCGTACATAGACAATAACACACAAGATAAGATAGAAGGTCCATGCTAATCACAAATGAAAGCTTATTTAAACTTATCCTTGGACAATCTTTGTTTGGTTCAAACTCATAGATTAGAGATACCGCAACTAATAACAAAGGGATTATAGACATAACAAAACATAAATTGATTTAGTTTAAGAACAAAACATTGCTTATTCACAGGACAATTCAACAACATTGACAACCGTACATAGACAATAACACACAAGATCACAAATCAAAGCTTATCTAAACTCAGAGATTAGATACCGTAACTAATAACAAAGGTATTATATCGCGGGGAAATCTGGGTTTAGCAACCTCTGGTGGCGTTATTAGGGATGAAAGTGGTGGTTGGCTCCGGGGTTTTGCATTGAATATTGGTATTTGTTCTGCGCCGTTAGCCGAACTATGGGGCGTGTATTATGGTTTATGCATTGCTTGGGAGATTCGAGCAGTACGAGTTGAGATTGAAGTAGACTCGGAGCTGGTGGTTGGTTTTCTCAAGACAGGGATAAGTGTGTCGCATCCTCTGTCTTTCATGGTACGGTTGTGCCATGGCTTTATATCAAGGGACTGAATAGTCCGTATTTCTCACGTGTATAGGGAGGCTAACAGTCTTGCGGACGGGTTAGCTAACTATGCGTTTTCACTCCCGTTGGGTTTTCATTTGTTTGATTCAGTTCCAGATTGTGTTAATTCGATTTTAGTGGCGGATGTTGATGGGATCTCGGTCCCTATACAGATACATTTGTAATTTGAATATTTATGAATAAAATGGAGCTCCGGCCCCTCTTCCGACCAAAAAAAAAAAAACAAAGGTATTATATATAAAATCTTACCAATCGAGGCAGGTGGGTTGGCAATCCTAGCTGGGTTGCTCCTAAGATCTTGAGAGCAAAATGATTTAGTCGGACTGATTTAAAGCAAACCAAATTTAAAACAGATTTAGCATACTTACAAGGAATTGCACAACTTACAAGGAGACAATATTTAGAAACAACAATTAATAACAAGATATAGAACGAAAACTTACAAGGATTCTTCGCAAATCCAGACTTCACTACTGTGTAAAAACAAGGACTTACTGTCTTCGCCAAGAACAAAGCTCCAGCTCTATCATCATAAATCTTTGGAATCACTTTTGAACCAATAGAATACAAGGCATCGGGTTCTTTCCCCAAAGGAAGGCTCTCCAATGCCTTAGAAACATACAACTAGATGCAAGATAACACTATACAGTCAATTTAAACAATGAACTACAATAGTATTGTACACCATATGCACATAAGAAATTTTGAAACAAACATCAAATCTATTTTTCCAAACTTATTTTCAAACTTTCATTATGATTGTATATATACTCATGGGCTCTGTTTTTTTTGTCATGTAGTTTGTTCGTTTGAATCCAACTTTTATTTGAAATTCCTAATGAAAAAACAAACATGCTTAATAAAAAATGTAACAAAATAATTAAATCATAGCAAGTAAATATCAGCAAGAATATAATTGATTGAGCAAGTATACGAGAACGAGACTTGATAATTGCTCAAGACAACATTTGTAAACAAGAGGGTATTTGCAAGTAAATATGATGCGGGCTCAAATTCACCCTCAAACCACTCTCTCAAACAAAGAGGTCATCGTAGTATTTAGGGATCGAAATCCACAGGGAGTTGGAATACACAATCAATCTTAGTATTCAGATTATGCTAAGTGAAACGATATAAATGTAAATGCAGATTATAAAACAAGTAAACGAAAGATGGTTAATTAAATTCTTGAAAAGATGAAAGCTAGGTCATGGAAATTCTTTAGGTAATGATTTGAAATCAATATATAACAATTGTCAAGGTTCAATTAAGTGCCGTTCTAGAACTCAAACACGAAAATATAGCCAGCTAACTGTCGTTACGAAGGCTATCTATCTTTAGATCCTCGAATCCCAAATTTCTTTGCGAATTCGTCGAATCTAAACAAGCATTTAGTACGAGCTCGATATGTTCACAAAGTCCCTAAGCCAAATTTCTTTGAGAATAAGTAACTTTGCCCATTTAAACTAGTTCAGGTTATTAATCCCACTGTCGTGGCTAATCAACAATCCTAAGATCAAGATTCGAGATGATCAAGCAAGAATCAAGCATTAATAACAGTTTAAATGAAGAACCTACGGATAAACCTTAACAAATATGCAATTTCAATGATTTCTTGTCATAACCCAAGAAATCCCAAAACCTAACAAGTGATTTACTCAGAAATAGATGATGAAATCATATTAACCGAATAAGATTGCATTAAAGAGTAAGAGTAGATGATACAAAAGGGTTTGAAGTCTTTGGATCTCAAGAACATGTAGATCTTCTCAAAGTTTCTCCAAAAGTCTCTCTTTCTCTCTCTACCTCCTTAATAAAACAGTGTATCCCTAAATAAAAACGAGTAAAAAGTATTTATACAAGTGGTAAATTTAGGTTTACAGAGCGCCTATCGATCGACACAAACAACATGTCGATCGACACGAGGGCATCTGTGGAGATTTTCTACGTCTTTAAAAACTTCTGTCGATCGACAGTGGATATACTATGTCGATCGACAGGGACCTTTTAAAGGTCTCGATTCCACTTGTATCTCTTCCGCTCCAAAATGGTCCAAAATGCTTCAAATGTTACCATTAAGCTCCAAATGACCATTTCCTGCAAAACACTACAAAAGACACAAAAATACCAAAAATACTAATACAAAACCCGCTTATATCATGGTTAAAATCGGGTAAAAACTATGATATATCAAAATACAACAATGCATAACTGATTGAGCAAATCATAGTAAGTAAATATCTACTACTGCTTCAACAAGAATACGAGCAACAGTAAGAGACTTGGCATTTGTGAACAAGAGGGAGTTTGTAAGCGGAACATAAATATATCATCTCCATAAGTTTAAATTCCATAACCATACAAACACACACACAAAATCCAGATTGGTTTTTTTTATCTTATTTTATTTTAGTACCATCACAAAATACATAATAAACTGAACACAAACTTTCGTCCCGAAGATTCCGTAGCCCTTGTAAGGCAGACCTTATGCGATAGAGCATTACTTCTCCAAGTCTTCAAGCTTCTTTGCAATGAAGTTGACAGAACCAAGAAGGTAGATAATCAAGTCCTAAAACATCATCACATCCTTCAAATTTTGTATCAACGCAACTATATCTTCTTGACACAGCTTTTGATCTTTCAAATTCTGAGTTACCGCAACCATATCTTCTTCGGTCTTATACTGAACTTTCTTGAAAGCTTTAAATTCATTAATCAAGAAAGAAAACCCATCCCTAGTTTCAGCCTGCATTTTCTTCATCTCAGCGACAGTAGCATCAACAAAGATGGGTAACCCAAAGTATTTACCAACTTTCGACACAGCGAAAACACCGAATAAAGCTCCTAAAACATACTTCACTAAAGTGTAGCATAAAGGGCTTATGGCCTTTGCTAAATACATAGAACCAAACCTAACATTGTACACTTTTGGAGTAACTCTTCTACCTAACGAATACAATGCAGCTGTTGAGTACCACTTATCAACCTGAGTAGCAATTCTCCCAGAAAACGTCATTTTCAACAACTTTCTAAACACAAACTGAGTAATAAGACCTTGGACACTCATATCCTCAAACTTTTACCCATGTTCCTTGAACCCAACAAACTTAGGTCCACTAAACTAGAGCCTATCAGATCTATTTTCATCTCTAAACTGTTTCCAAAAGCCAGCTCTAGTAGAGAATCTAGAGTCTTGAAAAAAAAAAAAAAAAAATTCAAAACTCAGAGATGAGAGAAACCGCAACAAATAACAAATACCAACTAATTACAACTTAGTTCCACAAGACAAAACAACTAATTAACAAAACGATAGAATCTTAGGTCTAATTAACAAAACGGTAGATTCTTAGTTCCACAAAACAAAACAGGGAAAACATGGAGAATTGTCTCTCAAAGGATTCTTGAAAGCATTGAATTCCTTAATCAAGAAACAAAATCCATCTCGAGTTTCACCAAAGGAAGGTTCTCCAATGCCTTAGAAACATACAATTAGATGCAAGATAACACTATACAATCAATTTTAACAATAAACTACAATAGTATTGAACAACATTTGCACTTATAAGAAAGTTTGAAACAAACATCAAATTTATTTTCCAAATTTATTTTCGAACTTTCATTATGATTGTATATATACTTATGGGCTTTGTTTTCTTGTCAAGCAGTTTGTTTGTTTGAATCCAACTTTTATTTGAAATGGCTAATGAAAAAGCAAACATGCTTAAGCAAAAACTATAACAAAACAACCAAAAAGTCTAAATAACTAAGAATATGAGAATTGTCATAAACTACATTTGTTCTTAAAACATTTGAAAACAACAATCCATATTCCATAAAAGAAATCAACAAACACTCAATAATTTACTTATTCAAGCTTAAGAGAGACATAACAAACTATTTTGGAAGTGATTTTAGAATCTTCACTATTTTGATGCTTTTTCGATTTGTAGGATTAGTGATGGAGGGCTAGGAAGTAGTCGTTATTGACATAAGGTCTGTATATCTTGCCCTTGAAAATAAAAAATAAAAAGTAATTACTGAGTTAATTGAATAGAAGCATGAGAGTTACCAACAAATGCCATGCTTTTTTTCTCTAGACTCTCAACTCATATGGTGACTCAATTTTACAATAATCCACTCATAAAACATTTTTTAATTTTACACTAAAAGTCATCACTCACGTGCCTGTTATGGATATAGATGGGGCTAGCTTCATATTTCAATCTAATAAGCTTCGTCTCTAAAGAAATGTTGCTTCCTCTGTATCAGTATCACCAGCAACCACCATTAATACTCTCTCCCAAAACCTTACCCGATCCAATTTTCCCGCCATTCCCAATTCCCAAATCCCTAATTTCGCGACGTCGATCGAGCTCCGTCGTCGTCCGTTCTTCAGCTTCCGATCGAAAAACTCTTCCCCAATCCGCAATCCAGAGAATCGCCGAGAAGCTTCGTAGCCTCGGATTCGTCGAAGAAAATCATGATTCGCCGACTAGGAAACTCGCCGGCGAACATTCTCCCGGAGAGATATTCGTTCCGTTGCCTAACCAGCTTCCGATTCACCGAGTCGGACACACGATTGACACGAGCTGGAGCACACCGAGTTACCCGGTTCCGAATCCCGGGTCGGGTACTGCTATTTCCAGGTACCACGAGTTGAAGCGAGTGTGGAAGAAGGAGAATGAGAGAGAGAGGAAGAAGGAGGAGAAGGTTCCGTCATTGGCGGAATTGACGTTACCTGCGGCGGAGCTGCGACGGTTAAGGTCGGTTGGGATTAGGTTAACGAAGAAGCTTAAAATTGGTAAAGCTGGGATTACGGAAGGGATCGTGAATGGGATTCACGAGAGATGGAGAACAACGGAAGTTGTCAAGATTTTCTGCGAAGATATCTCTGGAATGAACATGAAACGGACTCATGACGTCTTGGAGGTTCGTGAACATTTTTACAAATTACAGTAAAAGCTCAGATTGATGGCACATTCATACCAAAATTGCATTAGGATGGTCAGGTTTGTGAGATTGATGATAGTGTTCATATTTCTTGTGGTTGATTTTGCAGACGAAAACTGGAGGATTGGTAATTTGGAGATCTGGAAGCAAAATCTTGTTGTATAGAGGAGTAAATTATCAGTTTCCGTATTTCGAATCTGATCGGAGTTCGGCGCATGATTCTTTTGTGGAAGATGCTTCAGGAGTATCATCTATGGATCAGGGAGTGGTTGATGTTACTGCAGAATCTTCTGCCCCGAGTATTACGAATAAAATGGTTAAACCGTTATTAATACGAGGCGTTGGTTCACCGGATAAGGTTCGGTTTCAACTACCCGGTGAAGTACACTTAGTAGAGGAAGCAGACCGTTTGCTGGAAGGACTGGGTCCAAGGTTCACTGACTGGTGGGCGTATGATCCCCTTCCGGTAGATGGTGATCTTTTGCCAGCCGTAGTACCTGGCTATAGGAGACCATTTCGGCTTCTTCCGTATGGCGTGAGTCCGAAACTAACTGATGATGAAATGACCACTATAAGGAGACTTGGTAGACCACTCCCTTGTCATTTTGCTTTAGGTAAAGCTTGTTTTCACCTTGTTATTGGCTTCTTTTAGACAAGATTGTTCGACTTATTTTGGATTACCGTATTCTGTGACTTCTAGGTAGAAATAGAAATTTGCAGGGACTAGCTGTTGCAGTTGTCAAGCTCTGGGAGAAATGTGAACTTGTTAAGATAGCAGTGAAGAGAGGAAAGCAGAACACTAATAGCGAGCTGATGGCCGAAGAGTTAAAGGTATTATATCGAACTGTTTATTGTGGAAATTATGGCCTTTGGAGACCCTTATAATTGAAGTTATCTGTTGCAGTGGTTGACTGGAGGGACTCTGATATCTCGGGATAAAGATTTCATTGTCTTGTACCGAGGAAAGGATTTCCTTCCGTCTGCAGTTTCTTCAGCAATAGAAGAGAGGAGAAGGCAAACAATGATTGAAAATGCTAATAAGCTGACTGAAAATGGTACAGACGATACTGAACTAGAAGGTGAATATAAGAAGGATAATATACAAGCCCCTCAAATGAAACCAAAACAGCGGAAATCTCCTGAGGCAATCCTTGAAAAAACTAGCATCAAGTTGTCCATGGTATGCCCCATAACAGACATGCTCTACTTTAATCCACTGAGTTTGAGGGAACCCTTTTAGTTGTGAATGATTGATTTTCTCTTTAGGCATTGGAAAAGAAAGCAAATGCAGAAAAAATTCTGGCGGAGCTGGAGAATAAAGAGAGTCCTCAGCCGTCTGGTATAGACAAGGAAGGTATTACTGATGACGAAAAGTATATGTTACGAAAAATCGGCATGAAAATGAAGCCTTTCCTTTTACTAGGTAGGTAATTGTCTTTCCTCTTTTTCCACTTGAAAGCAGCCTGTTCTCGTCTTTCATACAATATGTAATATATCCTGTTCTGAAATATCTTGTTGTGCTCTCAAGGTAGACGAGGGGTCTTTGATGGAACAATAGAGAACATGCATCTTCACTGGAAGTATAGGGAACTTGTGAAGATTATTTGTAATGAACGGAGCATAGAAGCTGCTTATGAAGTAGCAGAGATCTTGGAAACGGAAAGTGGTGGCATACTAGTTGCTGTGGAGATGGTGAGTAAGGGTTATGCAATTATTGTGTATCGTGGAAAGAATTATGAGCGGCCTTCATGTCTTCGACCTCAAACACTTCTCAGTAAGAGAGAGGCTCTGAAGCGATCTGTAGAGGCACAACGTCGAAAGGTTAGTAAAGTGATAACAAATCCTTTACCTAAAGAAATTATCTCATCTGGAAACCTCAAATTGATTTTGTTAATTCTGCTCAAACTAATGCAGTCATTAAAGCTGCATGTGCTGAAACTTTCCAACAACATTGAGGAATTGAACCGTCAGTTGGTAAGTCATATGTGTTGCTCAGCTTGATTTGCTTAAACAATCCTCGAAGATTTTCGTAACATTTGAAATGCTGGTCGAGGGCAGGTTCAGGACAGTACGACCAATGAAACGTTGTCAGATGGGGAATTAAGTAACATAATGGTAAATTATTTAACTCTTTATGCTACACCTTTGCTTCTGTGCTTTTCTCAGTTCTCCATATTGATGTAGGTCCAAGAAGAAACAGAAAACCACCATGTTGAATCTGAGAAATCGAGAGAAGAATTTGAACACGATTCTTCTTCCAATTCATCAGTTCTTTCCTCTGGTGAAGAGAACTGGGAGGTAATATTCTTTGCTCCTACGCTAACTTACTTTCATATGGCTCCAGTCCATATATAATTTACATGCCCATCTTGCAAAAAGCTAGCATCAACTAAGTTTGAATATTAGCTTATTCTGGACCAACTAAATTATGATCCTTAATTTGGATATTGTGTTGGTGATTATTCTCTAAGGATGACAGCGATGAGGAAGAAAGCCAATATACTACAAGCAGTCAAGAGTATCAAGAAGATGAATCTGGATCTGGCTCTTCTCAGAGACATGAGGGTAACTCTCTCGATGCGACTGCAAATATAGCTGCACTTGCAGAAACGAGTTTTGCGGAGGCTTCTTCATTTCATGATAGACCCATGGTAATGTCTAAAACTCTTCTCTTTCCTATTTGGCCTTATGTGTTGCTATACTCTGTATCTAATTAATTACTTTCATTGTGTATTTTAGCCGCGCAACACCTTCCTGAATGCTGAGCGAAAGGTACCGACCGGACAAGAACTGAGATCATCAACTAGAAGTGGGTCACAAATCTCAGCTCCGAGAGAGAGGGAAAATGATGGTTTGGTTACAGATCTGTCCAATAGGGAAAGGCTCATTCTGAGAAAACAAGCTCTTAAGATGAAGAAGCGCCCACCTTTTGCAGTAGGTGAGTTACATCTCAAATCCAATACTTTCAATTATTCATGTGATAAAGCTCATTACATAACCTCAAGGCCTTGTCTATACAATGTTGATAACTTATATAGGTAGACACGCTTGAAACCATATAATTACTATTATCTCAGTAACAGTTTTTCAAATATTTTGTAGGAAGAAGCAACGTTGTTACCGGTTTAGCTAAAACATTGAAGATGCATTTTCAGAGAAACCCTCTTGCAATCGTAAATGTTAAAGGGAGAGCCGAGGGAACCTCTGTCCAAGAAGTCATCGCAAAGCTCAAGGTCGGTTCACATCCACATTACAATTTTGAAAAACCAACCATTATTGCTTGGTCTTTTTAGGGATTTGTTAAAAAGTTATGGTTTTTGAATTTTTGTGCAGGAAGAAACAGGAGCTCTTTTGGTGTCGCAGGAGCCAAGTAAAGTCATACTTTACCGAGGTTGGGGCGCAGAAGAAGAAATGAAAAGCTTCTACCCAAACAAGAATGTCAAAAACTCCACAAATCTAACATCTTCACAAAGGTTTGTTGATAATCCTCCTCCTGTGTCTCTTGCACTCATTGAAGCCATAAAACATGAATGTGGATTATAACGATGTTTTCAATTATTACATGTCTGATATATTGATTAAATTACTAGCTTTGTAAATTTCAGATGAAATGATAATTGTCCCAAAAACAACTTTCCAACGTTCGAAGTAAATGCTCTCTGTCTGTACACACGTATACATATGGTAAGAAACAAAACTGAAAAATTCGAAACGCAAATGACCAAAGAGCTATTGCAAAAAATCCGCATCTAATCCCGAGAAATTGATATGAAGAAGAAACTCAATCAGAGCGTTTTGAGAGAAGGTGAGGTCGAGAGTGGCTTGACTCGGATGCCTCTGGTGTATAGATTGGTGAGTGCAAAGAGTAGAAGCACAAACACCACTTGAGCACTCACTATCCCAAAATGGCTTATACTATTCCCAATTTCCATCCAACTTCCTGTGTTTTTCACCTGAATTGTTTTTGCATCAATAAAAATGTCAATGAAGCTTCAACTCCAACCTATATCTGCTGGGTCGCGTCGATACTTACCAGGAAGAAGAAATGGATCGTCATTATGTCTGAAAATAAGATCACAAGGAAGTAACATCCCAGTCTTGGCACTCTCACTAATTTGGTTATTGCACTGAACGCACATCTGCAATTTACAAGTAGTTTAAACGAAAACAAGAATGTTAATAAGGATCAAAAGAAGAGCGAGCGTGTTACTGTGTTTGGTTTAGCAATTTATACTCACATGACAAGCATGAACGGTATGAAGAGCTTGAATATAAGTAGAGCTGCCATCAGAAATGGCTGTAGACATGCAATAAGACGCATAAGAGTTTAAAGAATTTCATATTATACGAAAAAGACCGACGATGAGATTCATTCACATAAGATACTTACGCTGAAGATTGTGATGAACCGGTATACAGATGATATCTCAAAACTTGCTATACTTGCAAAATTCCCAGTTCCGAAGAAAGCAACATTGAACAAGACCATCTACAGCACACAATCCAAATACTAAATCATATAACTGCTACTTTTTTCAGAGCTCTTAACCTCACACCATAAATTCATAATAGGATCAAGGAAAGAGAGAAGATGACTTACAAAAATCAAAGGAATATGCACATCAGATAGCTGCAAGTATCTCTCGTCATTTCCAATAGTGACATGTTCCTCTGTGTTTTGTTCTGATAGATATGAATCTTTTGCTTTGCTAGAATGATGAGATGCGTTCTCAAACAGTATCCATGCCATTAGTACGACTGCAAGACCACTGTAAAAGACAGCTTCGTATCTGCAAACAAATTGTGGAAATATGAGAACAGAACTTTAACCCATATAACCACTGAACTCTAATTTATAAGAGACATACCCAATAGACAGAAGAAGGAATGGAGGCGCAAACCCAAGAAATATTGAACTTAATCGTGAAAGGATGCCATTTCCTGAAAACAATGGTAGAACCATTGACGAACCTGCAAAGACAGAAGACGGTTAAAAACAACGATACCTTAGACACGAAGAAACATAGCCTGCAAACCGAACAGAGATCTAAAAATATACCCGCGACTAACCAGTTTATAAACTGGTGTGCCGAATGTAGTTCTTGATTCTGTGTTCGGTGCTTTGTAGACAGAAAGACCATCACCGAAGAAACTCCAACTAAGAAAATCTGTTCCCATTCGCACCATGAAAAGGTGAGCAATGGTTTCTATTAGAACCAGAACCGAAATTTTAAGCTATAAAGGTAGATATGGTTTATACTTGTATGCAATATAGTATGGAGCACATCGGCTTCCTGCTTTCATGAAAAGTGATACTCTGCCAAAATTTGTTCCCTTCTGCATGTGTGTCTAGCCACTTTGCAGCAAGGCTTATTACTATTATGATAGCACCACTTATAACTCTGCAACCAAAAAATGGTACCAACATGAAACAGTGACCACTTCACAACTAGAAGTTAATGCTAAAGAGAAAAGATGCTTGTTTTGTGCTCAACATAATCTCTAATTCATCTAATTTCATCGAAAAATCATATTCAATGGGAGTGAAGCCTTTTCTCTAGAAGAGTTTCATTCTCAAAGCATCTGTGTCATGTAACCACAAAACATAGGAAAAATAATCAGAGGAAATTTCAAGTAAGGGCAGGGAAAGGGACTTACACTAAGTTATTATTATCAGGAATTTCAGCTGGCATGAGAGTGAAGATAGATAGGAACCAACAAGAAATACAGACAAAAACTGGTATCCCCGATCTCCAGGGAATTGAAAAGTGCAGCAAAACTGAAGCCACAACACCTGCTATCAAGAAAAACCAAGTGTAAAGCTTTCTCTCAGTGAAGCTATGAACCTGCATGACGTTGAAAGGAACAAACAATCAGGGTAACATAAGTCTCCATTTCAGAAAAACCTATTAGACCATCCAGTAACACGTACCAATAATTCCACAATGACAACAGCCACAGCTGCAGCAAATACAAGTTTGATGAAGTAGCCAGTATTCCTCCCCTTCAAATATCTCCACAATCCTCTTATTAATCGATATTCACTAAAAATCTGTGTCCATAGAAATACTGTCATTCCGATATATGCATGGTAAAGTGGGGGAGAGTGCTCCACCAAATTTAACACCGAGAGAATTGCCATTAGCAGAAAGCCTGATAAATATACCTGCATCAACCATCACAAAGACACCTTGTTCAACAAAGAAAACAGAAGAACGGTTTTATAAGAAGAGTAATTGAAGGTGAAGGGTTTCAGCTTATGTCTGCCTTACTCTTCCAGAGTCTTTTTTCTGCACAGATAATTGCTCTTTTCTGGACAAATCTCCTGATAGTGAACTATAACATTTCAGGACATGCAGGGCAAGTACAATCATCCATCCAGTGTATCCAAGGGTAATTACAGTCATCAGCATTAGCCAGTCATACGTTTGGAAATAATGAAGACCTTCTAGTGACAAGTTTTTGAGGTCCACAGCCAATTTCATTGCAGCCTCGTAACTTTTGGCGGAAATTAACTCATCAATCTGACTCAGCGATGACGAATGGTGAACCAATGGCTTGAATGGCTTAAAAAATAAGGAATTTGAACTTTTAATATCTGATTTCGTTAAGGAGACCATACACAAGACGAAAGGGCAGCATATAAGCAATTCTAAGGGAAGAAAAAAAAATCAAACACAGAGAGAAAGCTATTTGAACTATAGAACACGAATAAAGATTCTTTTCTACCAGATGAACAATGTCAAAAGCTTGAATGCAGCGAATGACATCAGAGAAGTGATGCTACCGCAAAAAATTATAATCAACAGCAGAAGGTATGCTAGAATTAGATTGTGAGTAAAAGGATACGTGATTTACGAAGAAGCTGGTTAAGGATTTGTTTGGTATTGGCTAGAACAGCTTCAACTTCTTCTGCCTGAAAATACATAAACGATAAAGCACCATAAGTCTCGACCTCCCAGCCATGTACTTATTTAAACCAGTTCCCTATCGAGTTTCGACCTCTAACCCATGAACAAACAATAGAGAACTGGGATTTTATGAAAGAAATGTACCTCATTCAACTTCATATAACCAAGTGGTAGGTTCCCAACCGAGTTCACTGGGCCTGGCAAACCCAAGAGCGTTGACTACAGATAGTAACAAACAGTGAGGCCAATGAGCTCGAAAAACAGATTCACATATAATTTATTAGACTGCGAAGACAAAAATTGAGGGCAAAGTCCAACCATAAGTGGTGCTATATCAGCTTGATTGACGTCTACTCTCTCAACACGGTTAAGGCCCCAATCATAAGGTGTGGGCATATCATGTGCATGCTTGTCAACAAATGTAGTGACAGAATCAGAGTGACTGCTTCCAGATGCTGGTTTGGGATATTTAATCCCAGCTCCCCAAGCAACTAATGGAGTATCAGTGTTTGTTGGATGCCCATCTCCATGACTTCCTATGTGTAAAAAAGGTTCATATAGAATCATTAGCCCAAAACAACACAAAGAAAATTATATGGAAGGTGCAGATGAAACCTAACCAGATAGCTAAGAGCAGATTAGATATCATTCCACATATGACACAGGGATTTATTGGAAAATTCAAGGCTAAAACAAAAGGAATGACACAGGCAAAGGCAGACCTTTGTCACTCATCCCATGATCAGCAGTAAAAATATAAGAAGTGCGATTGTCTCTGTAGTAATCCTCCAAGAGATGGTAAACCCTTTCAGCTATCTTATCAACAACTTTAACATTGTTGAGATAGATTGATGAGTAAGGCCGATGCGCATGGCCATTGGAATCGCAACCAAGAAGATGCAAAAACACAACAAGTTTATCCTGATGGAGCAGCTCTTTCAACTTTGGATCTTCATGAGACCTATTCAGAAGACTCTCAAATTGATCGAAAGACCACTCATCCAAAAACGAAGCATCTACACCAAGAACATACATCTCAGTTCATTCTAAAGATAAAATTGACTAGGAAGCTTCATAATCAAACTACGAAACGAACCTGTTGCAAAGTCTTCGTACTCGTGGGGATAAGAATTCCAGGTACTGTGAGGTAAGGCACTGCAGAAGATAGGAATAATATCTGGACTCCCGTAAGCAAACGTATGCCTGCTCCGGTTAAAAACAGAATCAAATTCAACAGGATTAGCTTTCCATCCTGCAAACACACACAATATCATTTCAAAATTCCACTATTATTAACTCTACAAAGCTCAAATCTACCAAAAAACTAAATAAGTACCTTTAGTGACAGCACTAGGATCTTCATAGAATCCAGCAATAATAGCTACATGTCCAGGTCTAGATTCCGTAGGAGGACGAGCATGAGACACACCCCAACGTCCCTGATTCTTAATCACATTCCTCAAAAACGGTGCTCTGTAATTTCCGTCACCGTCCGGCTCAAAGAACTTGTCAGCTCGTAAACCATCCGCTAGTATCACACACATTTCAGAGTCAAAACCAACACAAAAAGTAGCAGATTCAGTGATGAATAAGAATACGTACAGATGAGAAGAACGAGTCGTTTCGCCGGAGGTTTAGCGAATCTCGGAGGTACTGGATCCATACCGTGGACTATCGGAGTTTTGAAGTAAATGTCGAATATACTTAGCATGTAAACGGCGTGAAGAGCTACACCGAGAATTACGAGCCATGTTTCTCGTCTCTTTAGCCATCTTCGTCTACTCGCGACGGCGACGGCGATGCTTTTTGCTCGATTTTGATCGGAACCTCCCAAAATCCCGTCGCTCCTCATAGATCTTCACAGTTCTCTCCTGGATTTTCTTAAATCTCGATCTTCTTCAACTTTTCAGTGCTTCGCTCTCTGTGTTAGTTCGTTAGGGTAATTAAAAGCCCAAGCAGGCCCAATTAAGTAATGATTAGGAATTTATTGGTATTTATTTAACAGTAAAAGAAATCAAACAATCCAATGAGGTGCTTTGATCTCAATTTTATTACAACAACAACAAAGATATGAATTACAAAGAGCACAGAGAGGAATTACAAAAAGGTAGAGAATAAATATAGCAACAATAATATAAGATGAGTCTCCGAAATCCAGAAACACCACACAAAAGAGTGGAAACTCAATAATGACTTTCTCACCATCTTACAAACCTTTTCTTCTCCACCATTTTTTTTAAAAAACTTTTGATATAAATCTTAGTTCTTGACTGTGGTGACATGTTTGAGAAGCATTTCAACAACATCTTTGGAAATCCTCGAAGCTTCGTTCTTCAACTGTTCGATTTTCTCATCAGTCTCTTGCTCCAGCCTCTTCACATTCGCACCTGAATCTCCACTGGTCTGTTTTCAAAGTATTATTATTATATCAGAAAGAAAAGAAGACACTACTTTTTTCTGACTGTCTCAGTGAAAGCAATTTTTTTACCTCTTCAAGTTTCCTCTGGAAGTCTTGCTCTGTTTTAGTTTTGTATTCGGCAATCTCTTTCTCAGCCTCTTCCTTGGCTTGCTTCAGTCTTGCCATTTTTGCTGCAACCAAGAAACATATCATAAATCAACTTCAAAACATATAACCAAACACTCCAATCAGGGAAATATACACTATTCACATCTCACTTTGATGAATATATTTAAAGTTGATAAGAAAGAAAAAAACTTGTAATTACCGCTTCTTGCAGCATTGACAATGTGTTGAGCTTCTTGTTCAGCAGCAAGCAACTGCTGGATACCACCTTGACCACTGTTGGATGCCATCTTTTATCTCACACAATCTGTAAAATAAAAAAGGTCAAATAGTTAAGTTTGTGGATCAAGAACACAAATTTTGAATTTCCAAATAGAGTCAAAATATTTTACACAAGCTACTAGATGAGTAACAACAAAATTGGAGACACCTAGCATGATCTTAACTGATCACTAATTGAGGCGATCATATCAAATACTAGAATTACTAAGTATTAAGACAGTCCATTCACAATAAGTTCAGAGAAATATAATTTACCCATTAATTCAAAACAGATCTGTTAAATTAAATCTAGTAATCAAAACAAGTGAAAAAAATCGATTTGAGGTCAGAATCAAATAGATCTAATCTAAGCGTCCAAAAGAGTAATGAGCATCGAAAATCACGAATTCAATGAAATTTAAACGATCTTCAACAAAAATTCAACTCTTAACACATCTTAGCAAAACGATCCTAACACATCACAGTAACACTCCTCGGAATTTCCTCAAGTAGACAAATAACGCCTATACATTTTGACTTCCGATTGAAAAAACCGATCGATTCGAAGAGAATATGTAGACGGAAATCAAAACAGTCATACCTTGTTCCAAGGAGGAGAGAAGAGAGAGAGAGAGAGACGACGATCGGAGAGAGGATCTGATAACACGTTTATCCAATCTACCACTTGTATGTATGACTAATAAGCGTACTGGGCCCACGTTTACTAGAAAGTAAAAAAGCCCACTTTTATAATGGGCCACGTATCAAATCAAAAAGCCCAACTTAATCATTACGGTTTTGTTTAATAGTATTATTTAGGAGCACCATTTATTGAATTTAATAACGTATTATTGCTTTCTCTCTCGCTCATTCCTTTGGTTACATCCAAACAAATATTCCTGACAGTGGTAAACACAAACCCTAACCATTTCCACGTTTTTCTTCTTCTGTGATGCTTTGAAATTCGAATTTTGTTTCAGATTTTCGAATCTCAAATCCATGGAGATGGAGAATCATAGCTCTGGTTTCACATACCTGGGTCGAAAATTCAGCGATTTAAGTGTCAACGATAACTCCTCTGCTTTCAGCGACTGTAACAGCGACAGATCCGGCGAGTTTCCGACTGCTTCCTCCGAGAGCCGTCGTCTTCTCCTCTCTTGCTCCTCAGATAATTCCGATGATCTCATCAACCATCTCGTAGCTCATCTCGATTCATCCTGTTCGATCGACGAGCAGAAGCAAGCAGCTATGGAGATCAGGCTATTATCGAAGAACAAACCGGAGAATCGGATCAAAATCGCGAAAGCCGGTGCGATTAAACCGTTGATTTCTCTGATTTCGTCTTCAGATCTTCAACTTCAAGAGTATGGAGTTACCGCGATTTTGAATCTCTCGCTTTGCGATGAGAACAAGGAGTCGATCGCTTCTTCAGGTGCGATTAAACCGCTCGTTAGAGCGTTGAAAATGGGAAATCCAACCGCTAAAGAAAACGCTGCTTGTGCGCTTCTCCGGTTATCGCAAATCGAAGAAAACAAAATCGCGATCGGAAGATCAGGAGCGATTCCGCTATTAGTGAATCTTCTCGAATCAGGAGGATTTCGAGCGAAGAAAGACGCATCAACGGCTCTTTACTCTTTATGTTCAGCTAAAGAGAACAAAACCAGAGCTATTGAATCTGGAATTATGAAACCATTGGTGGAATTAATGGCGGATTTCGGATCGAATATGGTTGATAAATCGGCTTTTGTGATGAGTTTGTTAATGTCGGTGCCGGAATCGAAACCGTCGTTAGTGGAAGAAGGAGGGATTCCGGTGCTTGTTGAGATTGTTGAGGTAGGTACACAGAGGCAGAAAGAAATTGCTGTATCGATATTACTTCAGCTTTGTGAAGAGAGTGTTGTGTATCGAACCATGGTGGCTCGTGAAGGTGCGATTCCACCGCTCGTGGCGTTATCGCAGGTGGGAACGAGTCGAGCTAAGCGAAAGGCAGAGAGTTTGATTGAGCTTTTAAGACAACCAAGATCTGGTGGTGGAAGATCGTCTGAAATGTGAGTTTTTACAAAAAATTTCTTTTTTTTTAAATTGTGAAATTATACAAACATGAAAATATGAAAACACACAACCAGAAGAAAGGGGAAAGAAGATTAAAAATTGTAAATAGTTTGTGCACTACAAAATGTAGAAAATTTAGTTTGTTTTTTCCCCTGTGTAATTTGTCTTCTTGAGTTTGGATTTTTTTTCTTTTTTTTGTGATTTAGTTGATAAAATTTGGGTTTGGTTTTCAACAGTTTTTCCATATCATTATATGGCTTTGAACAACAAAAATACATGGAAAATTGCTGAATTTTAGGGGGGAAAAACAGAGCATGTTCTTCTTCATATTCAAGTAAAATATAGATTAGAAAAAAATCAAAACTAAAATACGAAATTACAATGAAACAAGATTGTCAACGTGATTTGTATAAACGTTAAAATATTGATTATGATGGTGGTTGGGAAGGCCTTTGGGTTACAACTTCTCTGGTAGTCTTCTTGTCCAAGTTTAAATACCAAGTAGTGAGTCCATGACTTATGATGTCTCCTTGGTACAAAAACAATCTCTCCCTCACAAATACTTTGGATAATCGATGAATACTGTTTCGATAAGCACTTCGTAATACTTCATGAGTGACTTGGAAGGCAATCTTGTGAGTATCTATATCATGAGATCAAGAGGTATCGAAACTGAGTTTCTTCTTCTTCTTCTTCTTCTTCCATGTTCTCATTCTTAACATCTAAAATCAATTCTTAACGCAGATTTAGTAAATAAAACAAAGCATGTTTATTCAAGTAATATAAGATTAGTAAAAAAACTCAAGAATGAAATACCGAATTACAATGAAATAAGATTCTCAACGTGATTTGCATAAACGAGACATAAAGGCATTTGGGTTACAACAACTTTCAAATACCAAGTAGTGAATCCATGCTTGTGTTGGCTTCTTCGTGGTACAAAAACAATCTCTCCCTCGCAAATACCAACCACAAACGAGTTTTCATAATACCATCTAGAGTGTTTCAAATCCGATGGCAAGTTGTACAACTTGTACGACCATTCGTGTTTCTCTGCATCCTCGAGTACCCAAACGTGGATTTCCTTAATGATTTGAACAAAAGCTAGCTTCCCCTGGAGATCTATCAGCTTGGGAACCCACCAAGAGTCAACGACCAATGACCATTATAAAAGACATGTTACGTTCTCATACCATCAGAAGATGGTATTCTTGCTTTCCTTATCCCATGTGTATGGCATTTTTTATTTCAAATCCATGGTTATTTCAATGTCTTTGCTTATGGATGCATTGTCTTTGTTTTCACTTTTCATTGAGAATGAAAGAAAATGCTCATATCCTTTTTTGAAAATAAGAGGTATACAATCTCAACGGATAACATATAATTTCTTTGCACTGGCTTGATGTATAAAAATTGTAATTATATTCATGTTTTTTAGCATTTATCGTCACGTATTAAGCAGTAACCACTATTGTTCATAACCCTTTTTGCTTCTCAAATCTCTAAATCCCTGAATCTCTCTCCTTACTCTTTACTGATAAAAATCAACAATAACCACGGTTGTTCACGAGACCAAAAACATACTTGGTTAAATCGAACATAAAGTGGCGAGGAACAATGGCAGTAAATAAATTTTGATCGAGAGAAAACAAATGAAAAAACCATCGTTTTACTCTTTTGTTTTGTTTTGTTTTTTTTTTTTTTTTTTTTTTTGCATCAGCAATTGTTCAACTGTTAAATGTGCTGGGTTTTTGGGATCTTTAAAATTTTGATTTAACAAGTTTCTGAAAGAAAATAAATATTAATTTGTATGTTTCTATCGGCTTTTAATTAAAAATTTAAACCTTTGCAAAAGCTATAAATCTTTGAGCAGCAGCGTTTAACTTTCAATATTTATGTATCTTTATATTAAGAGGTCTATAATAATTTGCTAAACATAATAACAAATTAATGAAATAGAGTTAAATTACCTGGAATGTGTAATCTTTTATGCTATAATTTTTGGTAGTAAAAATTATTGTAGTTTCAAAATATCTTTAGTAGTAGTAAAATTATTATACCCATGCATATTATTGTTTGTAAGTTGTAACTAATTAGAATAAACGGATTCGTCTTATTTGGAATGAAGTGCAATTGTATAAAACACACAAATAATCCCCGTGCATAGCACCGGGCATAATACTAGTTTAGTAAATAAAACAAAGCATGTTTATTCAAGTAATATAAGATTAGTAAAAAACTCAAGAATGAAATACCGAATTACAATGAAATAACATTCTCAACGTGATTTGCATAAACGAGACATAAAGGCATTTGGGTTACAACAACTTTCAAATACCAAGTAGTGAATCCATGCTTGTGTTGGCTTCTTCGTGGTACAAAAACAATCTCTCCCTCGCAAATACCAACCACAAACGAGTTTTCATAATACCATCTAGAGTGTTTCAAATCCGATGGCAAATTGTACAACTTGTACGACCATTCGTGTTTCTCTGCATCCTCGAGTACCCAAACGTGGATTTCCTTAATGATTTGAACAAAAGCTAGCTTCCCTGGAGATCTATCAGCTTGGGAACCCCCCAACCTTCAGAAGGGAGTTTAATAAGTCCGAATTTCTCAGAATTGAGGTCAAAACTAGCCACTTGTTTAGTTTTTTCATATTGGTCGCCTGATTTGTTGAGGCATAGATAATACAAAACACCATTAATGCATACACATACACCACGTGGACGTTGCGAGACAGGACGATAATAATAAGGTATGCCTTGTATCCTTCTCCACGAGTTTCCATCTCCCACCGTAAAGATCCAGAATTCAAGGTGACCACTCCGAGAATTTGTTACTATGGAAATTACTTTGAACCGACTAGAGATGGGTTCGTATCCAAAAAGTACATCCTCGTCAAACTCTGTTTTGGTCCTGGTTTCGTTTTGAGGTAAGTGAAGGAGCTGCCTAGTGGTAGGGTTACATATAACATGTTGATCCGGTTTAATCGAATAGCAGATTAAGCCGCGGAGCGGAGGAGCTCTGATCCCTAAGATGTTCCCTGGGACAGTCATAACATGGCTTGCTCCTTTGGAAGCCATTGTTGCTGAGTATATTACAAGCTCGTTCGCGGTCATGGATGAGAACAAGAGACGACGTGGCTTGTTCGAGGAATAAGAATAGGAAGAATCGACGAAGATTCGACTTCGGATGATCGATGAATACTGTTTCGATAAGCACTTGAACCTCATGACGGACTTGGAAGGCAATCTTCTGAGTATCTCTATCATGAGATCAAGAGGTATCGAAACTGAGTTTTCTTCATGATTGTCATTCTCCATACTTTGTTTTCTTCATCAAAATTTTGTGACCACATAACTTCTTTTATGTTACAATATAGCCAAATTAGGTTTAGGCGGTTTTTAGCTCGGTTTAGGTTATTTGGGCTGAGTAATATTGTACCAAATTCAAATAAAATTTGGATCTAATTTTTCAGGTTGTAGTTCGGTTTAAGTTGGTTGGATCATTAATAATTCGACTTCGTAATCTGTCTTTTGAGTTTGGCTTTTTTTTTGTGTGATCAATTTGATGAGTTTCGGTTTGGTCTTTAACAGCTTCACATCATTACTAATCTACCCTTCCATTTGTGCAATCGGCTTTGAATAACAAAAAAAAAGAGACAGAGAATGTGGTTGCAAAATAAAATAATAAAAAAACGAATTACAATGAAATCGCAATCAATACGGTCTTGAAGCCAAGAAGGACCCCCTAGTGCAAAATATGGCTGAAATCGCACGAGTTTCAGAGTTCAATCCTGTATTTTCATATTCAAAAGCACATCTTACAATTATCAATCAAATTCATCATATTATATACCTTTTTATTTTTCTTATATATATACTTATTTATCTTACTACCTAATTTGAATGATTTTGTCCGGATGATATAATTTTGATTGATTATTATAATTTCATCATGTGTCCAAATAAATTAAAAATTAGACCTTCCATATGTAGAGTCTAACTAGGGGCTTTGGATACATACATAACAAGGACACGTTACTATTTGGAAAAAAACTATTCAACAAATTTGATTTTTTTTGTTTTTAAAGAAAAGAAGAGAAACATAGACATGTTATTGGGAATTAAACTTAGAGAACAAGTGATTGCCATTCCAACAGGCTGGGGTCATCAAAAGAAAGATCAGAGAACATGTTCATGTGTATGTCAACACTAACATGTTAAAAAGACAAGATCCTAGAAACATGAAAACATGAATAATATATATTTACCATAATAATCTCTTCTAGCTGCCTGGAATCACTTCCTTTTGACCCTCTGGATACACATTGAGTATGAATCAAAACATTGTTAAAGCTCGATGCGTATGAATCAAAATCTTTCTTTAACTCACCTGCGAGATTGATCGCACGGTTAGCTTCAGCATCAGCATCAGAATTGAATTCCTACAAAAACAAAACAAGCCATACAACTTACAATTATTGAATGATTTATCACCAAATCGAAAATTATTTAAACCAGAATAGATATACGCAACCTAAACAAAAAGGCTTAAGTAGCTTACTCTCCTAATGTGTTCAATATGAAATGATTTAAACTGAGTCTTGAGCTCTTTAGCTTGTTTGCAAAGCTCAGCCATATTTGGGTGTTTGGTTTTCCATGCATCTTGAACCTGTTTTCATCGATGAAATGCAAGTTACCGAAACCATTAAGGTATTATTAACATGCGTTAGTCATCCAAACAAAAGAAGATAAAGGTGAAAGTCTATTCTGGACCTGCATACAGACAAGCATCGAGTCTCCTTGGACGCGCACATTTCTAAACCCTTTCGCGAGAGCAGATTTCATACCAAGAATCAAAGCTCGATACTCTGCAACGTTGTTAGTAGCAATGCCTACACCTTCACGTAAATAGAAAAGGACGCTTTTATCCGAACCACGGAGAATAGCTCCTGCACCAGCTTTTCCTGGGTTTCCTTTTGAAGCACCGTCAAATTCAATGGTAATTGTTTCCTGAGGAGGTAGAAGCAAAAAGATGCAAAGTGAAATCATTTGTTGTGTGGTACTACATTTCGATGTATAGCTGACTTACATTATTAGAAGGAATAACACGAGGAACCATGTAATTTTCGGTCTTAAGATGCTTTTGCGGAGGACTCGAGGAAAAGAAACCTGTTTGACCACTTCCCTGAAAGATCAAAAGCACAAGATTACAATTACATATTATCTGCAAGTGAATCGAACTATGTCTCTACTACGACTTACAAGATTTTCCGCTCTGACCGTTTCTTGCAATCTCTTAACCGGGAAAGGTTTGTTTTCGATAATCACTCCTTGTGAAGAAGATGGTTGCTGAAATGTAAACTCAAAAGTCAGAACAGAATCTTGAACAACAATAACTCGAATGTTACGAAGATCGAGATTATGCATCTAACCTGAACAGGACAAGGAATGAGTTTCCCAAAAACATCATCTTTGACAAAGCTTGCATTAATAGAAAAGAGAGCATTCTTAATTCCAAACGAAGAAATAAATTCTTCTGCTACTTTTGGCCAACCATATCCTTTGTACACACTCATTGCAGGATTATAAACCTTAACACACCAAAAAGCGAAATAAATGAAACTTATTACTAATACTCAAAATTCAACAGTGAACAAGATTGAGAAATTACAGATGATCCAGCTTGTTCATGGCATTCGCTCAAGGTTCGATATACACCAATGATGTCTCCTTTACGAACAATGTAAAACGCGTCTTTCTCATCCTCCATTGCAGAATCTATGAATCAATTTACAACAATTTTCGATCAAAAACCCTAAAAATCCCAAATCTTCAGTCACGCAAAACCCTAAAACCTTTAACTCGAGCGAACAAATCAATCAAAGCGAAAAAAGCCTTTAAAAAGAAATTCAAGAGATACCCAGGATTCGAAGAGTCAATTGCGAATCAAGCGAGAGATTTCAACGAATAATCTTCGAAGATTTGTTTTTCGAATTTGAATTTCAAACTCAGATCATCGTAGAGAAGAAGGCTTTACAGTGACAGTGAAGCGGCGGAAAAATAATAGAAAGAAGAACACAAATGGATGGGCTTTGGCGGGAATAAGCCCAATTTTATATTTTAGGGCTACAGGTTTCAAAACCACGTGTCGTTCGGCGTAACTAGGACCGAACTGCATGCCGTTTTGGATTAAATAAAAGTACTCGTTTTGGGTTACGATTGAAATACACCATATGCTGATAATACACACATCCTTGGTATAGCAAAACACTATTACAATTTACAAACGACTTATTGAACAAATGATACATGTATGTCAGGCATTTATAATACAAGAGAGTGACTCAAAATTATACATCGTTTTTCGTTCTATTAATTTATTCTTGCTGTTTTTGTCTTAATGAAATAATAACACATAAAGAGATTTCGTAGCACTTCAAACCATGAAACTTTCACGTTACCAAGTATTCAAAACACATAATCTTTAAAAAAACATAGCATATGATTTTGTTTTCTTATTGAATCCAAAAAAATATGAATCTTGGCCAAAAGAAAAAACTAAAGTATCTCAATAAAAGAATAATGTATTCCAACAATATTTATAAAAAAAAAAAAAAAAAACTACTTAACTTTTTGTTTGTTGGTTCAATAATTAAAAAACAACACATAAATAGTAGAACGAATAATGTAGATGTTGATGATGCAAGGTCACTTTCACTGCAACCTATCCCAAACACCTTCACTTGGTATATCTTGGTTCACCACAAAAACCATGTAATAACCCGGCGGTGCAAGATTAGCTGATCTTGGTGTCTTAACACTAACCTCGTAAGAGCATCACCATTGGTGACACTAGGGGATCTTAAGTGTATATAAAATTATTAATATTTGAGTAGAAAAAAGAGAGAGAGTGTTTTTGTGGGGTATATTGAAATATAAAATTAATAAAAGTTGAGTAAAATGAAGATAAATTGAGTAAAAGGAAGATAGAGTGTCTAAAAAGGAAGAGAGAGTGTCATATATTGGACACTTTGGAGAGTATGAGTAAAAGAAAGAGATAGTGTTTAAATATAAAATTAATAAAAGTTGAGTAGAAAGATGAAAGAGAAGATATAAAGTTGAGTAAAAGGAAGAGAGAGTGTGTGTTTTAATAATTTAAAAATCACATTAGACCCCCTAGTGTCACCAATGGTGATGCTCTAAGTCCCAAAACCAACCTTCTTTGAGAAAGCATGATCAAGAACCAAAAGTCTTTGATGCATGGAGAAAGAATGTGTATTAAACGAAGGAAACACCATGGTCACTTTAACCGGACTTTTCACTCTTCCCATTACATCAAACCTCAACGTCAAGATTTGACCGTAATTGATCATTGACTGTTGATTAAGATTCACAATCCTTGGACGACGTTCCAAGTGCTGAGATTCCAAATACGACGGTGAAAACGCCTCTAAGCTAAGCTCGGTCGGAAAAAGTACGCCGGTAAAATTGTAAAACGGGTGTGGGTTACTTCCTCCGACTAGAACTCTCCCATCGCGGAGTAATATTGCGGTTGAATGGTACATTCTTGGAATAGCGTTTGCGTTCTGAGGTACGAATCTTGAACCGGCCGGTTTATCAGGACGGTAAAGATCAGGATTTAAAACCGGTTCACGACCAAGCTCCCATGCAGCTGTTCCCAAACCAGCACCGTTAATTAACAGAACATGTCCGTCAGGTAAAAGAATCATGTCTCCCATTACTCTAGCTCTAGGCATCTTCTCAACGAACCATTGAGGATTAGCATCGTTGATCTTGATTCTTGCACACGTGTCAAGCGCTTTGACGAAAGTGTTTCTCCGCGCGAGGTTGAAGGAACCTTTAGGTGCACCTCCACACACCATAACCTCTAGTTGGACATGCAATCTCATCTTCAAGATTCTTGATCGGGAGCAAAACAGCTGAGCCAGTGCTCGGGTAGCTTCTCGGATCGCCTCCAGGTATCTCCGGATACGTTTTCACGACTTTGTTCTTCGTATAATCGAGTAAAATCGCTCGTTTGTTTGCGAATATGAACAAATTTCCATCCCTATTGAGGAAAACGTTAGGGTAAAGATTGTTTTCGACGAAAGGATCATTGGTTTGAGACAAGAACGGTAAGCTAAAGAGATTTTGAGCGGTTGTTTTAGGGTAAAACTCGTAAGTGAACTGACGTCGGCCTCCTATGATAATCATACGACCATCGGGAAGAACATGGTTCGAAGAATACCATCTTCTTGCAGCGAGTCCGTTATCAAGTTCAGACCAATCACAAGTATTGTCGTCACAAGGAGAAAAGGTTCTAGCTTTACGTTCACCTTCTTTGTCTCCACCGGTTTGTAAAAGGTAACCATCCGGGTTAACTCCTCATGAGGAGCACCATGTGTTGGTTTGGACGGTTAAGGGACGGATACGGTTAAACACGACGTCGTATTCGATGGAGTGCGCAGTGCAGTCGCGCTTTGAAACGATGTCGTTTGGACTGTTGTGGCATTTTCCGTTAGGGAGAGAGATGTTTGAAGGACCAAAGTTACTTCGGTCGTACATTATGACCCGGTCGTTATGGAGGAGCTGTGAGTGCATTGCTGAGATTCCGACGTTTGGTAAGAGAAGCTTCCATGTTCCTCCGGCGCCGGAAGCCACGTGGCAAGAGAGGAGGAAGAAGAGAGCGAAGAGGATTTGGGGTTTGGTTTGTACAGCCATTTTTTTGTTATTTTGTTTAGTATAGTTTGTGTCGCTCATATATAATGTCCATGAGCTCTACTTTGTATAGGGTTTGGAGGAAAGAAGCAAATATAAATGTCATGACCTTTATAAAGCATATTAATGGAATATTTTAGCGATTATTCCTAAATGATTTTGCCAAATTTCCAAAAACTTTTCTTAAAGTTCTGGTTTAAAATGGAATTTTTTTATAAATTTACGTAAATAACAATTAAGTAATATGGAATTTGTTTTAACAACGTGTATTTCTTTTGCTTTGAAATTAGGTATAGCTCAAACAGTATTTTGAAAACTGTAAATTTAACAATGTTTCAAAATTTCCATCATACAAAAGGTGAAATCTTGCCTCGTGTTTCCTTTCTCTGTATTTGTTCAAAATTGGAAATTTATTTAATAAATCTTTTTCTTTTTCTTTTAATAACCCACAGAAAATATTCCCCTTTTCTAACTTAATTTATGTAAAAACTTCCATTTGTAATAAGTAAATAATGCGTTAGAAAAAAGTGAAAACGTAAAAGAAGTGAAAACAATACACCATATCTCTTGATATACACATCCTTATTGCATAGCAAAACATTTTATTTTTTGAACTTTTTCATATATAGCAAAACATTATTACAAACGACTTATATATTGAACAAATGATACATGTATAGTAAAAAAATTACATATTACTGTCCTTAATTAGGTGATTAATGTTTTTTTTTTTTTGGTAAACAATACAAAATTACATATTACTGTCCTTAGGTGATTAATTTGATGATCACAATCAACAATAAACAAATTCATTCAAATTGCATCATCAAATTTAAATGATCTAAGATGGAATTCGGAGATAAAGAGGGATTGGATTTTTAGTAACCGGTGGCGAATCCCATACTGAAAATGCACTTTCAGAGTTCATCCATTTATCAGTCATTTCGGGATAGTGACGATCAAAAACATCTTTAAGACTTTCAGTAGTATTCACCCATTCTAGTCCCTTTTTCGTATAAATCGTTTCATTGAAATCGCTCGTGAAAAACCTATCCGCTTCTAATCTCCTGGAATATTTAAATTCATACAACATTAATAATTTTTTAGTATAATGTCTTCTATAAAACCGAATTTTGATATTATATCTATCTTAGCAAATAAAATAAAATTTATAAGAAACCAATTCAGTGCTTAAAATACCTTGTGGCCATGAGGAGGAAAATGTTAAATGCAGTCTCGCTAATAGCGAACCCTTTGATTTTCTTCTCTGCCATAAGTCCTACAAGAAGATCAAGCTCATCTACATCACCGCCGTACACGTCATCGAGTGCTTCAATCGCTTCCTTATCGTCTGTTAGATCTTCCCACTTTGTTATTGGAATCATAAACATAGCTCTCCTAAAATCGTTGTACCTTGCAACATTCCTCTCCCTGTCCCTGTAGACTATAAAATGACGAACCCAATTCATGTGATCAATAATACAATCAACCACAATATAATGAAAATGAACGGTTGAGATCTGATTGACTTACTCTCTAAAGCAGCTAAGTCAATGTGGTCCGGACGATCGTGACCGTTGGGGTCTTGGGGAACGAGAACCCTAAACCACACTGGATAATTCATTAGTTCAAGTGCACCACATGCTTGGTGACCCATTGAAACCATTAGCTTAGTGAATCCAATATGAGATATGGTTTGTTCTCCCTTACGACCAATCAACTTTTCCAAAGAAATCCTATAAGTCCAAAAAAATAAACATAGACTTTTAAAATCTTTAATTTGGAAATTTCAAGATAATGGAAAATTAGAGAGCTCTAAAGTTTTACTTTTCAATCAATGGTACTGATTTATTTATTCCCGGTATAACATCAACGTCACGCATTTGGAGTTGATCAGGTAAGAGAGAGTGCATTCGATATACGCTAGTGAATTCTTCGGTTAGCGAATATGGAACTCCATGATTTTGTGTTTTTTTCATACCCACGATACCTCCCAAAATTGAACTGCCTACATGGCCGAATGAATCTTTGAACTTTTTTCCAAGTAGTCCGTACCTAAAACACACAAATTAAATTAACTATGTGTTAGATATGTGGAGAATGTGTGACATGATTATATATAGACTGAAAAATGTATGACTATTCACCAATTTGCTCGCATCCCAGCACGTAAAGTGTCGGTTTTGAGAAGCTCGACAGTCCAATCTATGGTGTGAATCTTGGCAATCACAGCTGAAGTCACTAGCCTCGCATAGCGATACAAATCTTCATCCTCCAAATCCCTATCCTCTTTCTAATATAAGATAAGAGAATTTTTTTGTCAGCATATAAAAAAGAGGATTTAGAAGTAGATTATAATTTATCCAACAAAAAATTTCAAATTATATCTAAAAACATATAACTAACCTTGAGGGTGTCGCATACGGCGTTGTGCTCTTTGATGAAGAGAGCTTGCAAGACGGAGACGCCGACCCAACTGTTACGTACATCGCCAGAGATGGCTAAACCGTCGTCTTCGTGGAGGAGGAGACCCGTTTCCTCCGATATCTTTAGTTTACCATCTTTGTAAGTTCTCACTCTCTCCAATGCTTTCGAGTTGCTTCCATAAATGACGCTTGAATCCCTAATTTAATACTCACTCGTATATCATATTTGTCTATATAATGAACAATCAATAAATTTGTATATTATATGGTTTGTTTGCATGGATGTGTGTACGTCCGTTCCATATAATTTTGAAATTATAGTATAGTATCTGTGATGTATTATAGCCAGGTGATAATAAATTACTTACCACCAAGGTGTACGAGTATTAAGCGAACCGGTCTTGATGTCGAAAAAACCGGTAGGGACTTCCTTGGTCTTGAAGAATCTAAAGGAGTTTAAGGGACACTCGTTGACTACTTCCTTTGGAGCCACGAGCTCGATCTAAGTGACCAATAAATAACCGGAATAAATTAATTTAATCGTTTGTGTATTTAACATATTTCTAGCGGTTGAAAAATACTAATGAACGAACCTGATTGGTTTCTTCAAGATGATCAACCCAATCATGGATCATGAACTGAATCTAAGAAGCTGCAATCATATTGAATTGTTTTCCTGTGTCGATCATCGTTCTTCTTGCCAATAGTTTTGTCGCCACCACCATCGGGTCTGGCTTCAATAACTTCAAAAGAATCACACAAATAAAATTTCTGAAACGTATTTCAATATATACAAAAATGGAAAATGTGCTTCATATTAGTAACTTCTCAAGAAAATGTCCCTTTTGTATTAGTATTCAAATCAATATATTAGTACGTCAATTCATTGAAAAAAATCCAAACCATTTTTATCCTCAAAATTTAAAACCATGTTGACACTTTTATATGTATAAATAAATTTTACGTACCTTTATTTTCTGATCAACGGGAGGACAATTTCTTCCAATGAAGCTATATTGGCTACCGACGCCTTCGTTAAACGGATCAGTGAATTTTCCGTCAGCAGTCCGATATGGATAGTCAGCAGGATTAGATCGGGTCCCAACCGGAGTTCGACCGACATTTATAAGATTATATTCTTGGTGAAGATGTCTACGTAATCCTAGGTAGGCCAACCCCAAGAAAACCGGAAGCTTATGCCATGGAACAACCTTATCCACTCCATGCACGATCTATATACAAGAAAAACATGATCAAATCACTACTAATTTTGAAAACATTAAAGACTACTGACTATCCAAACTTAATGCTTCATGAGCTATCGTTTATAATTTTAATAACTTACAAGAAGTAGAAAACGATGAGAAATACTTAGGTACACTCCTGGGGTGTATCTAAGTATTACCCGAAAACGATCCAAGAGGGACATTCTTGCGTAAATCTCATGGAAGTCTTTGTGGATGAATTTAAGCAAAACAGAAGAAATTAGAGAACTAATTACTTTCATCCTCTTTAATTTATTGAGTAATTAATATAAAGATATTGTAATATATATGAGAACGTAACAAGAAAATTGTTTGAATATAATTGTGAGGGTTGTGAGAAACTATATATGAGCGAGCCTGTTGTGTATCTATAAGGGAAAACAATGAGAAAATGGAAGGCTATTCAAATACATACACTAATTAAAATCAAATTGAGTATTGTATAAATTACTGGAGACTCTTAGTTGGGTAGGTGTTTATTAGCCACATACAATAAAAGTTTGAGGTTGTAACTTGCCATTCAAAATAATTAAGTACCATAGAGCCATCAGCAAGTTGTTCCATATCAGGACTTTTTTTTCACCTAATATTGAGAAAATAGATTAGCAAACGATTTTACATTGGATGAATCTGCACGTATATCAGAAAAGTTCCCGAGTCTTTGATATATAGCTCACTATGTTTGATTTTATAACATATGGACCCGAAAAAAACTCTTTAATAAAATGTGAAAATAATACCATTTGTCCATTTCTGTTAATATTCATGCACGTTACTAAAGAAAAAAAATGTATTTTAGACGAATGAAATTATATACATGAACCATCGTATATAAAGTTTGTTGCTAAAAAAAATAGCTTGTACTTTTTTGTTTGCTTTACAAGACTTATCCACATCTATAACTTTTATTTCTTATAAACTTTCCATTATGTTACGGTCGTTCAAATTCCAACCAAGAGATGTGTTGCTATTCAAAGTTGTCAATCTAAAAACTCTTTGAAACTTTTACTTTTTAAGGAAGTCAATCAATTTTTAAGAAAGTATATACCTCTGAAACACGTACTTTGAAACTTGTAAAAAACAAGTATATAAGAAGGTGCCGTGAGATTTTTTTTATGAGTATAATGAATTGGACAGGTTAGGAGAATACTGAATACCCTAAATAAATACTACCTTCTTTTTTTTCGTGTACGTATCTGTGTGAGAATGGTCTAAGTAATATTAAATTAATTTTATATTGTGATGTATATAGTTGCAAATTGCAAAACCCTAACGGATCTATATACACTTGCTTCCAATACGCTCGTTTATGGGAACGAAGTCAAAAAGAAATATGTTACTTTGATTTGAAAAATATAATAAACACCAGGTTTCTTCTAATATTTTTCTTCCAATCTATGATTATAACTTATTCATAAGAAAATAGTGTTTTTTTTTTCTTTTTCAAATAGTACATTGGTAATGAGCAAAAGATTGACAAAAATGATAAATTTATTAAAGCGAAAATCTGCAAAATGATATTTTATGTTCAAAGAAGAAGTCAACACTCTCTGAGGCTCATTTTAGCCCACACACTCGATCCTGCGCACGTTAGACTGTACCCTCCGTCTCTGACGAGGCTCTCACTTGAGAAGCGACTTCGCGTCCACGTCACTATCGAAATCGATGGAGCATTTAGTGGAGACCGGCAATGACGGTGCAGCGAACCTCATCGAGTAATCCCGGTACGGAAACCCGTCATCAAAATGTCCGGTTTGCTTTCCGTCGTCGAAATTCAAAGCGTAGCTCAACGGATCGTACCGGAATTTACCGTGTTCCGATCGAATTGAACCGCACCCTCCGTCGCTATTTCCGCCGCAGCAGTGGTTGCGTCCGAATCGGCGGATAAAAGTTTTCCATTTAGGTCCAGCGACGATCTCCGACCACTCTCTCATCTTCCTCCAGCCTCGAATCCACCACCGATCGTCTGGTTCGAGTTTATCGACGGTCCTGATCCGTTGCCACCACACAGATCCGCCGCGAGTGGACGGCTGAGATGAAGCGAGGCAAGGCATAAGGAAACAACAACCTCGCTTCGCGAATAACGCTTCGTGCATATCGTCGGAATCCATTTCAGCAAAATGAATATAGTAAGTAGGATAATATCTTACTTGTGCCACACGTACTAAACACACAAAATCCGGATCTACTTTAATAGGATAACCTCTAAATGTTCTAGAAACTATACCACATTGGGTTTGCATGATTCCTCAAGTTTATGAATATCAATACTAATGAAGAAGAGATGACTTGTAAAACTCTACAAACTTGAGATAGTTTTTCTTGATTACGGGTTTCAATCGGAAGAAGGATACCGGTCAGCGGTTTGTTTCAGATCATTGAGTTGTGTGAGAACATATTCAAGCTTCTGGAAGCAGATCTCATTAGCTATTCTTGCGTTGTAATCGCATTTCTCAAAGGGACGGTACTCGCACGCGCTTTTGATCTCTTCCCTTAATGTCACTTGAATATCCTGCAAGTTTCACAAGAAACATTATGATTAACAATACCAAAAACCTGCAATCAAAACTCCAATCAAAGCCGCCTTTCTACGGGTCAAGAAAATGTAGATGTTCTTACAAACACTTGAAATCAAATGAGATTAAAAGATATTATACCATTCACCAATTATAAACCTTAAGGCCAAGAACCGAAGGATAAATGTCAAATCTTAAGAAGCAGAAAAGAAAGACAAGTTTAGTGAAGGAGAGATTGTGATAAAGGATGCATCATCCATCGCTAGTTTAACTTAAATAGACCTGAAATCAAACTCCAAACTTCACGTTGATCGGGAAATCTAATGAAACCTAAGCTATACTTGTGTCAAACGAGCCTAAGCATTTTCTGATCAGCTAGATTCATAAATCACTATAGTCCAAAGGAAATCAGAAAGTATCAGTATCCACCATTCATAAACCTTAAACCCAAGACTCAACAAGAAATACCAAAACACCAAAAACAAACACAAAAAGGGAAACAAATGTAGAGAAAGAGGGATTGTGTCACAAACACTAATCAATTGCAAGAAATTGGTAATCTAGACTTGTTTCAAATAATATTTCTTATAACAATAGAATCCAAATCCACTGATTCATAAACATCTAACTCAAGATTTAAGGTGAAATGCAAAATTTAGTAGCCAAGAAGAGAATGAGTAGGCAAAAACCTTCATCGATTGCATAAACTCTCCACAATGACTATTGACCAACTCTTTCTTAGGCCCAGAAGGACTCGCTAGTTCTTCCATTACTCCTCCAGCTAGTTCCAAAACCCTAACAACTCTCTAAAACATACGGATTCACATCAAAATAGCTCCATAATCAAATCTATTGAGAAAATTTGAATCTTCTGGAAAATTCTTACCCTCTCGACATTCTGGAGTTTCTGCAACGAAGTGTTCTGCGTCTGCGGATCCATCAGATTCTCCACGATTTCTCTAAACCACAAAGAGAAAACGAAACTGAAATCGGAGCAGTGGAGTACCAAACCGCGGCGGAGGATGCAGAATCAACGACGGGTTTGTAGATCGGCGACGGAGAAGACGACGGAGAGTCACAACTCGCCGCACAGATCGCTCGCTATGTGGAAAAGCAAAGACGAGAAGAGAATTTACTTGACGCAAAAACGGCACGCGTGTTGCTCCAAGAGTTATGAAACAACGCGTAGTTTAGATTGGTGAATTACGAAAGCACCCCTTGGTTTAGATAAAATCTTTGTGATGCTCTTTTATAACGGATAATAACCGAAAACGATTCAAGAACAAGAAAGAGCTTCTTCTTCTTCCTCAGTAACTACCAAATGGCTAACTTCATAGACCTTAACAGTCTCACAAACACCTTACCGGCGATTCCGAAACTACCCAGGAGTCAAAAAACCGGAAAATCCAGCGTGTTTGCTATCAAGAAAACCGGAGAAGTTCAAGAACCGGATTCGGTACAAATCACAAGACGGACGACATTGGGATTCGCTGTCTCGATTGGTCTAACCGGTGTTTTCAGCGAAAACAATGTTTCTTTGGCACAAGAAAATAATGGATTTTGGATCGATGGTCCTCTTCCAATTCCTCCTATTTACAACAGTAAGCACCATTTTGTACCAAACTCTTGATTTTTAGTTGAGAATTCTATACATTTGAATCGTTTTTGATCGGTTTTTCTTGAAAAAGAAACTTCGATAAATTAATAACTCGATAAATCAATAAATTTATCCGATCCTAAACTGATTTTCGATATGATTAAAATCTATATAAATTAATAATTCTATTATTTTTTGTTGGCCGAACACTATTAACTTATTAGAGTTTTTACGGTAATCGTAAAAAATTTGAAACTTTGCCACCAAAATGAGAATTCGGTTTGGTTACAATGCCGGAAACTACTCATTCAATTTCTGGTTTTGTTCTTCCTCAATTCAAATCTACAGATATCACAAACGAGCAGACGGGAACGAGGACATTCTTGAAGAAGGGAGTGTATATAGCTGATATTGGACCGAAAGGAAGAATGTATAGAGTTAAGAAGAATGCTTTTGATCTCTTAGCAATGGAGGATTTGATCGGACCAGACACTTTAAACTATGTTAAAAAGTATTTGAGGCTTAAATCCACAATTTTGTTCTACGATTTCGATAATCTCATCTCTGTTGCTGCACCTGAAGACAAGCAACCTCTCATTGATTTAGCCAACAGATTGTTCGACAACTTCGAAAAGGTAACATTACTTATGTAACACCAGTTTTATTCGAATCAAATAGAGTGTTGTTTCTAATATTTGTAACAAAATCCTCTTACAGCTTGAAGATGCAGCTAAGACGAAGAACATAACTGAGACAGAGTCGTGTTATAAAGATACAAAGTTTCTTCTTCAAGAGGTTATGACGAGAATGGCGTGAAGCCGGTTCGGTTTTCCACCGGTTTATCGTTCATGATATGTAATATTTATATTGACACTAATGAATTTCGTTTTCTTCTGAACGCTCCAACTTTGATATCTGAAAGGAAAAAAGAGATAAGAAATATAAAGTTTAGTTTTTGCTTCTTCCTATCGTCTCTACAATACAAATTAGATTGCAAACTATATAACTAAAAGTAGAAAAGACCATGTTTCTCTCGTTAAATATATAGGAAAAAGTTTAACATATGTATATCTATGGGGAATACAAAATAATTGACCATGAATAAAAGAAGAACTAGATCAAAGAGAAAGCAAAGATAAAGAAATTTGGTTAGTGATATGTTTTTATATGTTTAAAGTTTACGAAATAATATCACAAAGATAGATCGTTAAAGCATGTAAGAATGATTAAGTTATTATATCAAATAGCTTAATGATAGAAATCATATTTACAAATATCAAGCATATATACTTTTTTGATTTCCAAATTCTTCAAATTATATAAAATATGAGATTACATTTTTTTGAATTACATATGAACTATAACTTTAATCACTACATTATTTAAGCTAGAGTTTGAATTAAAAAGATAGTATACTTTCCTCAACACATTTTTTTGACATAACTATTTATTATAACTCAAATAATTATCGCATCGCGAGGGTCTTATTCTAGTATACTATATAGCTGATTTGTGTTGTTTCTATGTATGAAATGAGGTTAGTGGGAAATATTAATGATATTCATTCATGATACTCATAAGTCAAAGGCACTTTAGTTTCATCAAATTTGCATGTGTCTACTATCTACATGATCATTTTTAGTAGTAAAATACACTTAATTACGTATAGTTCGAAATAGCTTCTAGATTAAGAAGATTGAATAAATTGTCTGCAAACTTTCTATTTTCCAACATAGAGGACACTACTGATTCATTTTGAAGAAGAAAAAGAAAACCTTGGTAAAGCGAACTAGATTGATAGTATCATGAATAATTCTTATGAATGTTATCATTTTTGTATGCTTATATTATGCTCATACACTACAAGAAAACATGGGGTATTCCGACGGCAATAGCCGTCGAAAAACCGTCGGAAAAGGCCTATTGCGACGGTTTTCCGACGGTAATAGTCCGTCGTTTCTATGACGTCGGAAAATAAAGTCCGTCGGAAATTCGTCTCTATATTGCGACGGCAATCCGACGTATTTTCGTCGGCGTAGAAAGGCCGACGGAATTCCGACGGCTTCCGTTTTCCGGCGTTAACTGACGGAATTCCGACGGCTTACGTTTTCCGGCGTCAACTGACGGAATTCCGACGGCTTTCGTTTTCCGGCGATGACCGACGGAATTCCGACGGAATCGGTTATCCGGCGATGACCGACGGAATTCCGACGGCAATCGTAAATGAAAAAAAAATAAAAATATTTAATTTTAAAAAAACAACAATAAAATAAAATAAAACATTTAAAAATTATATTAAAATATAAAAATAAAAACTAATTAAATAAAAATTGTTTTCAAAGTATTTTAAAGTTTTACAATAAATTTTAAAACTCTAAAAGACCTATTCCGGCCTACCGGTACTGAAGAAGTTCATCATCTTCCGTTCCATCGCTTGAAAGCGTTCTTCGGCCTCCGCCTTATCTCTCGCTCTCGCTGCCTCGGCCTCCTCCCTATCCTTCTTTCTCTCTTCCTCCATTTCCCTAAGGCGTTCGTGCAGCTCTCGGTTTTCCGCCTCCAATCTGGTAGCACCGCGAGGTCGAACCGACGAAACGGACGAGCAACTATCTTCAGGAAGGCCGAATACCCGGCCTCGGGTCTTGGGAGTCACCTAAGAATAATAATAAAAAAATCTTAGAACTTAGTTGTATTAAAAGTTAATTTCAAATTACTTTAAAAGTTAAAATTGTTACTAACCTCGTACGTGTACTGGTTGATAATGTCGACTGGAACTTCGGTCGGCGCCGGAGTTCCTTCCTCGATCGGTTGCGATTGGAGGTACTCATCCTGCCGCCCCTCTACGGCTTCCACGATTTCACGAGCAATCGGATCTTGAATTTCACTGGTCTTCTTGTTGGTGTGCGAACGTTTGACCATATCAAGATGCGAAGGAAACACACCGGTCTTCTGAAACTGTTAACATATAAAATTTCGTTAGCAACTTAAAAAATTTATTGAATTATTTAACTTCTTACCATTTGCTGAGCAGCTGAAGCCTTGCTTGTTGCTCCGAGGTTGTGGGTCGCGCGTCCTTTCCCCTTCCGGTCGCTGTTGCGGTTAGTTGAGTGTTTCTCTGAATTCTCCCGAGTTGCCGCTAGTTCCCAATATCGAACTAGTCCAGCCCAACACTCATCTTTATATTTAAAAACCTTAGGCACCTTCCCGGTTTTATACCACGAATCTTTCCACTCGTTCATCTTCCACGAATACTTCCTCGCAGCCTTTGTGTCGAATTCCTTTCGGACTATCGCAGTGATCGGTGGGTCCCACGTAAAATGTTGCTGCAAAAACACCACACTCCCGCATTAGTAACTATAATGTGAGTCAAAAAGGAACTACATTTTAAACAAATAAAATAAAATCATACCGCAAATTGTCGAAACCAAGTGTCACGGTCCTCCAATGGCATATCGGTGTATGAGGGATACGGTTTATCTACCATCGAATTCATCATATCGTTGATAGCAGTCGATATCCCGTTTCCCGAGTATTGGAACCTATTAGAATATTTAGTTAAATGATTTTTTAAAAATAATGTAATTCACTACATATTTAAATAAGACTTACCAGGTCGTGAAAGGCGGCGTCAATGGATCTAGACGAGGCAACCTATCACGTCCGGGTTGCGCCACAAACTGCTCGATGGTCATGGACGTGGGAGCTGAGTAGGCTGTAGGCGGGGGCTGAGACATGTATGGGTTCTCAAAGTTGGGACTACTCTCGGGATTACCCGTCTCACTCGAAGTACGACCTCCCATACTGGAAGTCGCACCTCCTCTAGACTGATGATAATGCCCATAGTCCCTACGATATTTAAAATTTGAAGAGTTTGATATTTTGGGATTTATGGAATAAGGAATTCATAGGAATCCGGGAATTTTATATTTTGCAATTTAGTTATTCCGCAAATTGTTAAAAAATTTTAACATTCATACATTCATATAACAAATTGTATTAACATTAAAACAAAATTTTGATATTTCAATGATTTAACGGTTTAAATTTTTAACGTTATACAATTTTATAATTTTATAAATTTGTAAATTTTAATTGTTTTAAAACTTACATAATTTTTGATTTTGTTGAACAATAAATTAGTAAATTTTAATTGTTAACCATCGCAACCGTACTTCCCCCAACATCTACTTCCACTATAGGTTCCCCTACGGTATCCGGAACATAAGGTTCATTGTTACTAGTACTACCATATTCATAATTCCTTTCTCCATGTAAATACCAAACCTTATATCCCGGTCTAAAACTATATCTATATATGTGCGTCCAAACATTATGAACGGCAACACTAATTCTATTACAGCAATTCGAACAAGGACATTTGATTTCCTGACCTTTTTTGGCTGCTTCTACATTACTGGGTAAATTCATGAACTCCCATAATCCTTGAGCGTACTCGTCCCTTAATAAGTCCGTGCCCTCAATCATCATTGGCTCGTCCATCCATGCCCGAAAATATGAACTCATGTTTATAGTTTTTTTTTTCTCGAAATTTTGTTATGATGAAATGAAGCATTCTGCAACCTTATGTAGAAAGGATTTCCGTCGGAAATCCGTCGGGATTCCGTCTATACATCCGACATAACACCCCACCCATCCCATCGGCCACCGCAGATGATATGGCAGCCACTCAAACTTTGCCGACATCAGACACAGTCGGAACGCCGTCGGAATTCCGTCCCTTATTCCGACAGATTTTGGCCGTCAGAAATAAGTCCGGTCAATCAAAGGTTGCCGACATCGGAAAGTTCGAGTTTTGTCAGAATTCCGTCACAATTCCGTCGGAAAAAACTGATAGATCATTTCCGTCGGAATTCCGTCATAGTATTCCGACGGTATTCTCGCGGAATGTCGACCGCATGGATTTCCGTCGGAATTCCGTTGGAATACTTTGACGGAATTCCGACGGAACATAATTTGTCAGATGTTCGTCGGAATTCCGTCGGAACTGGCAGACGGAATTCCGACGGCAATAAAAAGCCGTCGGAAAACTGCCTGTTTTCTTGTAGTGATATTTTATTTATGTTTTGTTTATATATTACTTGTTGCTTGGATAAAAAGTATTTCAACTTTTTCAATGGTTCCAACAACCCTAATTCTCCACGGATCGCCTCATTTCAGCTACTATCTTGAGCATCCATACTAATTTCTCTATATTTTATTAATTCAACGGTTAAAAAAATGATTGAAGTTATCTAGTTTCGGAAAATAGAATACATAAATGATCTCCATAAACTCTTTCATCGTGGCTTTATGCTCCTTCACCTAAATGTAAAGATAAAGTCATAGTGGGCGGATTGGCCCTTGACATTCGCCATTTTACTTTTCATCACCTTCCACCTAACCTCAATGTTCAAGGCTTATACGGAAAACTCCGCTACCTCGGAGCCGCCGATGCTATGCTCGGCATAGTAAATGTGTTCGTACAAGAACTTGTGCGTAAATCGCCGACGTTAAAGCTGTTTTTCACGGTTGTCTTTACCGTGGTGGTCTTTTCCGAATGATGTTGCGTTTATTCTTGGGTTTGGTTTGTTTCTTTGTAGCCGTTACATTCCCGTTCTTGCCTTATCTAGCGGTTCTTGTTGGAGCAATAGCCTTGCCTGTTACATTTTTCGTAGATGGGTTGAATTTAAACCTATGTCTTCTAGAAGCAAACGTTATATAAGCAAAACTACTAAAAGAAGGTGTGTGTAATCATGTGTATATATATAATTAAAAACCGTGTTTATCGCTATTTGATTGTATACATGTTAGCATTTTGTTTCTTGTCACAGATTTAGTGCTGGTATTTTGCACTTTCCACTTTCTTTTCATCAGTGATAATAATTTGTATTGTGAAAATTATTTTTAGCTATATAAGTTGGTCTGTTTGAGTAGATATTATATTGCATATTTGCATGGCCATTGACTAACGAAATCGTTTTCTATAGCTCGCATCAGTCGCACTGGTTTATAGTTGTATTTAATTTCTATTAGAGCATCAACATTGGAAACCCAATATGGATGTCTCACAATAAAAAAATATTAAAAACACTCTCTCTTCTTTTTACTCAACTTTATACATTCTTTTTCAATTTTTTACTCAACTTTATACTTTCTCTTTCATCCTTTTACTCAACTTTTATTAATTTTATATTTAAACACACATTAATATTCTCTCTCTTATGTCTTCCCCAAGACACAATCTCTCCAACTAAACCCACTATCTCCTCTCTTTACTCAACTTTTATTAATTTTATATTTCAATACACCACATTATTTCAACAAAAAACACTCTATTTCTTCTTTTTACTCAAATTTTAATAATTTTATATTGTGAGACACACCCACATTGTCTCCAATGTACATGCTCTTAATGTATTTAGGAAAAGAAAAACATCAATATTAAAATACTTGCTACGCTTAGGGAAAAAAAAAACATGCCTGAAATTAATGAGAAATTTCAAGATTTGCCACTTTTGACTTGCCACTTTACAAAAATGCCACTATCACTTTTTCCAAATTTATCATTTATGTTTGGGTTAACTATATTATATTAGCGTTTAGTTTTTTGGGTTTAAAGTTTGTTAGAAATCAAAACATTTTTTAAAATTGAGAATTTTGAGATATAAGGTTTTTAAACGGATTTATAAGTGGTATGTTAGTAAAAAAATAATTCAAGAGTGACATATTTGTAAAAGATAATTTAAAAGTAGTATTTTGTAATTATCCCGAAGTTAATTGATACATTATGCAGATCAAATCAATATGGTCGCTCAATTTATTTACTCTCCCATGTACCACATTAATTAATCGAGTGGGCGAAAGCAAAGTTGAAAATACTGTATTTAAGCTTTTGACTAAATATAGTAACGGTGAAACAGTTGGATGGATGGAGCTGTGTTAAAGTAATTAATGTAAATTTATTTTTATAAACCTCGAACGCTTAAATATGATTCAAGGTTATATAACGAAACGAATTTTGATGTGGGCATCAAATAAAGAAACTAACTTTTAGCTTACATCTAACGTTTAAGATGATCTCTCACCATCTTGATAATATACACACAAAAGACCCATAAACTAAAGATAAAGACATAGTGGTCATAGAACATTTACGCTTACGATGAAACTGGGGACTTTTGTCATGAACGCGTAACAAGACTCTCTCGAGCCACAATAGCGACATTGGTGACACGGAGCACAGCCTGAGCACTAAGAGGAGAGAGGTTAGATTGGCAGAACATTTGCCAAGTGGCTGCATCTGAATGCTCCTCCTCCTCGGGTTCTACAGGATGAGATATCTTGTACACTGTCTCAAGTTCCAGTAAAACCGTCCGTGCAGCCTCTCGGGATTCTGGGAGTTGGTCACTAAGCTGAGTCGCCGCTGCTTGGACCAGTTTCTCGATTCCGTATTCTCTAATACCTTCAATGCCCTGATGATGATAATACATAGCTAAATAATGGATTTGAATGGTTTATTGAAGGGAACAGAGCAAGAGTGGATATTAAGTGACGTTTGATTACCAGTCGGGAAACACTTCGGGAAAAGCACATGGCTGCTTTTGCACGGATCCGAGGATTCTTATTCTTCAAACAAGGTTCAAGCTTTGGCAACAGCAAGGTAGGAGAAACATGTGTGGTCATCGCTACTAATGCTTTTTCGGCTGCCTCACAAACAAACCGCTTGTCTTGTGAAGATTTAAGTAGGAGTTGAGTAAGCTGGAAAAGAAACCGGAATTTGATATTACTATTATAAGAACCGCTATTTGAGGGGGATTCCAAGATAAGATGATTACCAGAGGATCCAATTGATCGATTATATGGTCGTTATATGAGCTAAAGATGTCGGCAGATGTCATACATGCTGTTTTACTTACAGCACTTCTCGGGTTCTTCAATGACTTCACCACGAGCGGGATCACTTCCTCCCTGAAAAAAGCCGACTTCGTGAGACTAGAAGATTCTGTTTAAGTGTAAGCCAATCTACTTCAAGTGATAATAAAATTATAAGAAGGAGCACAAAGAATATGACTTACACCATATGTAGCATTTCTTCCTTGTGGTATACTGAAAGACGACGAACAATATTAAGAGCATCGCAGACCGAAACCCAATCCTTGGAGTCTAGTCCAGTAAGAAGCGACTGTAATATAAAACGAAAGGTAATCGTCATGAAAACATCTCAATTCCACAATAGCAAGAGAGATTCAGAGAATAAATTGATAATACCTTTAGAACTGCATCAACATCAGTAACATTGTTCAAGTCTTTGGATTCGATATACTCAATTGCTATGATAACTACTCCTTTCTCTGCCTCGGGTTTCTCTATCTCGACGCCGATTCGATGATTGTGATCCAAAGAGACAGAGTTTTGTGGTGGTCTATCTTCAGCTTTTCCATTCATTTTTCCAACACAAGGCTTTGTTAAGCCTGCTTTACAGTCTAAATTCCTCTCAGATACATGAAGATTCTTCAAATCTATTAAAGCTTTAGCAGCCATATGCCTAAGAAGCCTAAAGAATTCACCATTAGAAGGTAAAACAACACTTGTGCAATCAAATTTAGCAAATTGGTGTATCTACAATACGCATTTGACAAATCTCAGGACAAATAACAATGGTTCAATGGTATCATCACTTACACAATTTACACAAAACCCTTTCTATAGTGAAATTTGGTTTGATCCTATTAGTAATACTATGCAAATTCAACATCAAGAAGATAAAATAGCAGAGATGTACTACATTTCTGAATCAAATTTCAAGCAATTACGAAAGTAAAAACCTCGATCGCACTGAAAATTCTCAGAAATGTTCAATAATCCAAAAAAATCCGCGAAATTCCAAATGAAAATCCGGTCGCCGTAAATTTCAGCAACAACGAAAAGATCGAAAAACCCAGAAAATGAAAATGGAGGTGGAAATCAATAGAACCGGCGAATCGAGGAGTAACAATAACCTGGAAGAGTAAGAGTGAAGATAGTAGAGTCGCGTACCTTAACACTCTCTGTACATAATCGAAATGCCAAAGGAGAGAGACGAAGAAGACGAAGCTAATCACCGGCGAACGGTTTCGCAAGTAGAAGACTCGTCGTAGTCGTACTCGTTTTGAGAGGTCAAAGACGACGTCGTTTTACTCGAATGGGACCCATATGTACGGCATTATATATTAATGTTTTTTCTTTTTGAGAAAATTTTCTCTTTTTTTTTTTTTTTTTTTGTAAAAAGGTTTATGTAAATCCTCAAAGTATTTCTCATTCTGTGATGATTTGATTCTATAGTTAGCACTTTATTATGAAGCTAACAAATAGATTATTTGAAATATTATTAACCTTCGAGCGGATAGATTGTTTTTTTCCAAATTTTCATTAATCTCGGATTTTTTTTTGTCAATCACAAAAAAAAAAGACTAGGCAAATCGCATATATGAAGCATAATTCCACGAAGAGAAGCATGAGACACGCAAAAACGTTGAGGAGGAATAGAAGATGAGATGGTACAAGCTTCTACTTATTCGCTATAACAGCCGTGATGTACATTCTCTATCGTTCATTCCAAACTCTATGGTTCGAAAGCGGCAACACTGCCACGTTGCACAAGTTCATGTATGTGTCTTTTGACTCCCGCAACCATTCCATACGTTGGTTTGCTAGTTAGTTGCATGTGCAACGATGTTCTTGTCCCGACGGGTAGTCTGGGACCAGAAGGGAGGTTCGGCATCTGCCTAGCTACAATGATTTTTCCCTTTTGCATAGCTTATAGCATCGAGGACAAGAAAATTATGGAGGAGATGGCTATGATGGCTAATGCCACAGCTCTGTGTTTCTACAAATAATCTTGATTGTGGTTAGCTGGTTTCACTAATTAAAGTGTTTACCTTGTGATAAAAGAAGAAGAAGACTGATTTAATATTAAAATTAAAATAAAGATTAATTGATATAACATCATTAACGTGTTTATTACACCTTCCCTGGGTTGCTTTCCTCGTTGATGCCAATCGTTTTGATTTCTTTACCTTTCTTCTGACACAGTAACATACTATTTGACTAACCCGGTCCATTTGCTTCCTACTTATCTTATACCAAGAAGGCAAGAACCACCACCCACAAAATACCACAAAATACCACTAGATTTTCTCTTTCATCTAAATAAATATTTAGAAGGGTTAATTTGTCGAATAACCATAAAAAAATTATAATTCAAAATCTAGCTGAAAACCCTAAATCTAAGAGTTGAAATTTTGCCACATAAGTTCATTTTTGCTAGTTTGTGAATTATAATTTTTTTTATGGTTATTTAAACCAATTTTCCTATTTAGAATCATAGCATTAGATTTTATTTACCATTTTTCTTTTATTTTCTTATAGTGAATCTATTTAGGTAAACAATCACCAAGCTTCTATAGTAGCATTCAGAAATACGTTTTCTTTTAAAGTACACACAAAATAAAAAGCAAAGATAATTCACGTTTTTTTTTTCTCTCTTTCTCTCTCCAAACAGAACTTCGGGAAAAGCGGAGAGAAAATTAATAAGAAACCTTTTTTTTTTCTCACTTTCTCGCAAGTTTTCAATTTCTTCTATCGTCTTCAATGTAAACAATGCTCGATTACAATAACCTAATCGAATATTGATGGAACTCACTGATTCTTCTACCACCGACCAACTCGCAGAGACCATGAGCGCCGCCGTCAAGGAAGATAATCGCTCATTTCTCGGCATCGATCTCAACGAAATCCCTACCGGCGCTACTCTCGGCGGTGGTTGCACCGGTGGTCAAGACGACGACAACGGAGAATACGAACCTATTGAACTCGTTAGGTCAATTCATGATAATCCGGACCCAGCGCCTGGAGCGCCTGCGGAGGTTCCTGAACCGGATCGGGATGCATCGTGCGGCGCGTGTGGAAGACCGGAGTCGATTGAGCTCGTTGTAGTCTGCGATGGTTGTGAGCGAGGATTTCATGTATGTTGCGTTAACGACGGAGTAGAGGCGGCTCCTTCTACCGATTGGATGTGTAACGACTGTGTTAACGGCGGCGAGAGGAGCAAACTGTGGCCGTTGGGTGTGAAGTCAAAACTCATTTTGGATATGAACGCCTCGCCGCCGAGTGATGCGGAGGGATATGGAGGCGAGGAGACGTCAGATTCGAGGTACGTAGCTGTGGTTCTGTTTTCCGACGATGCGTTAGGGTTTATAGGAATTGAATTTTGGTTTAAGATTGAGAACATAGAAGAAAAACTTTGTTATGATTTCTTTACATGCATTGTGACTAACAAGATCCAAAGGAAAGTGAGAAGCTATTGAACAACTCGCTTGAATTGGTTTCGAATTTAGGTTTTAGAATCCGATTAGCAGGTAAAGGATCATGGATATAGTAGCTATCGTTCATGAGAGTTCTTAAGTAGCCTTAGGAGATTTCAGTCATTTGTTTGATTACACTTTGTCTGGCCTTGTGTATTCTTTATGAACATGGGTATGTCTAAGAATATTTGTGAAGCACTGATGGGTCCTGTTCCTTCTTCTTCAGAAAGCATATGCTGGCCAGCAGTTCTTGCATGGGAAACTCTTTTGAATATGCAATGACGCATCCAAGCTTTTTAAGTCCTGCTAGAGGACATGCTAATCTTGAAGGTGCAGGAATAATGATGGCTCGTAATACCAAAAGGAGTATGGATGCCTTGGGTTCACATAGTCTAGGTTTTGGCTTCCCATTAAGCCTGACCAATAGTAGTTTGCCCAGTAGATTTCCATCATTGGATCCAAGTGAGCTGCTTCTGCAAAATCTCAAGCATTTCATATCTGAAAGGCACGGAGTATTGGAAGATGGTTGGAGTGTCAAATTTAAACAACCTGTTAATGGTTATCACCTATGTGCAATTTATTGTGCTCCGAATGGGAAAACATTTAGTTCTGTACAAGATGTTGCTTGTTATCTTGGCTTGGCAATTAATGGTAATTACAATTTTATGGATGCCGAAATCAGGAATGAGAATTCTCTTGTTCAAGAAAGATTGCATACACCTAAGAGAAGAAAGACATCAAGATGGCCAAACAATGGTTTCCCTGAGCAAAAGGGTAGTTCAGTGAATGCTCAGCTCAGGCGTTTTCCATTCAATGGTCAGATGGTGTCCCCTTTTGGCATTCAATCTGGTACTCTTTTTCAGGCTGGTGAATCTCTTAGCTCTGGAAATAATGGATGTGGTTGTGTGGAAACTAATGTAAGTGTTAACTTTGACTCTCTACTGGTTATTAATTTATTTTATTTTTATATTATCCTCATGTTTGTGTATTTGATTTTCAGAATGGACTTCCGATGCAGTTTGAAGATTTCTTCGTTCTTTCGCTTGGACGAATTGATATAAGAGAGTCTTACCACAATGTCAACATGATCTATCCAATAGGTTATAAGTCCTGCTGGCATGATAAGATCACAGGGTCTCTGTTTATGTGTGAAGTATCTGATGGCAGTTCTGGGCCTGTTTTCAAGGTTACACGGTCATCATGCTCTAAATCATTTATTCCAACTGGATCAACTGTCTTCTCCTGCCCAAAGATTGATGAAATGGTGGAACAGAACATTAACAAACGAGGTGATCATAGAAACAGTACTCAAAAGCATGATGATGACACTAATGTTGAGATCCTTCTTTCAGAACCCTGCCCACCTCTTGGAGATGATATATCGTCTTGTTTAAGTGAGAAGAATATCTCCAAGACATTCAATTGCCTCCGCTCGGATGTTGGTTCTTCTCAAGTAGACCTTGATAATATTTTATCTTACAATCAGGAGCATGGGGTTGAAATTGGCGACATTGTTGTGGAAGAAGATTCATTGTCTGTCGCGTGGAAAAGGGTGTCTCAGAAACTTGTTGATGCATGTTCCAATGTCCTGAAGGAGAAGGGTTCCATGAACTTCCGTTGCAAGCATTTTAACAGAGAAATGAGGGAAATCAACTGGGATACCATGAATGAAAAAGACAATGTAGTTTTGTCGTTGTCAAGATTTTGTTGTTCCCTGGCTCCTCGCAGTGTTACATGTGGTGAAAAAGATGAAAGCGAGATTGCAACTCTAGTTGATGCGTTGTCAGTGTGGCTGGATAAAAACAGATTTGGACTTGATGCAGATTTTGTACAAGAAATGATTGAACATATGCCTGGTGTCGAATCTTGTTCAAAGTATATGTCTCTGAAGAGTAGAAGTTCTTCTATTTCTGTAACTGTAGCAGAAGGAGCGCTAGTTGTCAAACCAAAAGGTGGGGAAAATGTCAAGAAAGAGGTTTTCGGTGAGAATGCTCGGAAAGCGAAGAAGCCTAAACTTAATGGTGGTCATGGTGTCAACAATCCACAACCCCCTCCCGGGAGGCCAATGTGTTTAAGACTTCCTCCTGGGGTTGTTGGTGACTTCCTTCAGGTATGAACATGTGTTTTCCCTATGGTAATCTACAATGTACCCCTCCATTCTCCACGTCCTGCCACACATATATGATAGTCGTTTTTTATGCTTTTCTAATTAGGTATCTGAAGTGTTCTGGCGTTTCCATAAAATTTTGGGTTTGAAGGAGGCTTTCTCACCTGATAAGCTAGAACAGGAGCTTATCAATCCAGTGTTTGATAGTTTGTTTATTGATAAATCTGGAAAAGATGTTAACAGAAGTGAGATGAACTTGAATGATAAGGATTGTACGGCTTCTAAGTTTTTGTCCTTGTTCGATAAACCTCGCCAGCCTGTTTCGTCAGAAAATTCATCTGCTTCTGTGCTAAAGGAGACAAAAACAGGGGACTCTGAATTTAAGACTTCAAATTCCTCTTGTTGGCCGTGCTTGGGTACACTTCTAACAAGGACTCACATTTCACTTCTGCAAGTGCTAATATGTGAGCTGCAATCCAAGGTAGCTGCATTTGTTGATCCAAACTTTGACTCTGGAGAATCGAGATCTAGACGAGGACGGAAAAAGGATGACAGTACGCTCTCTACGAAAAAAAACAAGCTGCATATGCTTCCTGTTAACGAGTTGACTTGGCCTGAATTGGCCCGTAGGTACATCTTGTCTCTTTTATCAATGGATGGGAACCTCGAATCAGCAGAGATTGCTGCCCGGGAAAGTGGTAAAGTATTCCGTTGCTTACAAGGGGATGGTGGTTTGCTTTGCGGTTCGCTTACAGGAGTGGCTGGGATGGAAGCGGATTCAATGGTATGTTTTTGTTAGTTTTCTAATTATTTTATGTGTTACAGATCTTGCTTGTATTACTTTATGATGTGATCACAAATTTAGTGTTGATATACTTAAGTTCAGGAACCATTCTCACAAAAATAAAGAATGATCGTTTGATTTACGTGTAGATATTAACTCTTTATCTTCAGTTACTTGCAGAGGCTATTAAAAAAATATTTGGTTCTTTGACAAGAGAAAATGATGTTCTTTCTGTGGAAGATGATGATGCCGATAGTATTGATGCTACTGAGACAAACACTTGCAATGGTGATATTCCAGAGTGGGCACAGGTTCTGGACCCTGTGAAAAAGCTTCCAACAAATGTTGGGACTAGAATCAGAAAGTGTGTCTATGAAGCTTTAGAGAAAAATCCACCAGAGTGGGCAAAGAAGATATTGGAACATTCCATCAGTAAAGAAGTATATAAAGGCAATGCATCAGGACCAACAAAGGTTCAAATCTGAGAAACCAATTCTTTTCCCTCCTGAAGTACTGCATGCTATTTTTCTAGACTCACCGTAATTCTAAGATAAGTTATTTCCGTCTTTCTGAATGCAGAAAGCAGTCCTCTCATTGCTAGCGGATGTTAAAGGTGGAGATTTGGTGCACAAGACTGTTAAAGGAACCAAAAAGAAGACGTCTATAGGTGTATCCGATATCGTTATGAAGAAATGTCGTGCTGTATTGCGTGATGTTGCAGCTGCAGACGAGGATAAAGTCTTCTGCACTTTACTGGGGCGAAAGTTGCTGAATTCTTGTGATAATGATGATGACGGTCTCCTGGGATCACCTGCAATGGTTTCGCGTCCCTTAGACTTCAGAACTATTGATTTGAGGCTAGCTGCTGGTGCATACGACGGATCCACTGAAGCTTTTCTTGAGGATGTTCTTGAGGTGGGATCTCATTCTGATTTTCTTTGGCAATTGATATCATGATTCCTTTATACGATCTAAGAATTAGTTTCTGAGTGCTTATAGTAGAAGTGCGATAATTTGATTCTGGTAATTGCATCTTTGTATTCTTAGTTTCACACTAGTTTAGATTTATGAATGTAAAAGTATTGCAAATGCCAGCTTTAGATTTGTAATATTTTTGCCTTCTCTTTATGTCACGGCAGTATCAGGTAAGCAATATTTTTGCTGTCTCAACGTTTTAGCTATGATTAGAGGTCGAAACGCGTGCAACTTGATCTTTTTCATGGATGACATGCTAACTTTGACTTTCTGATTTGCAGCTGTGGAGCTGTATACGTGCTATATATTCGGATCAACCCGATTGTGTAGAACTGGTTGAAACTTTGTCTGAAAAATTTAAGTCATTATACGAAGCTGAGGTTTGTCTTCTTTCTCCTTCTTATGCTATGCTCTGCACATTAAGATATATTCATTACTTAGTAGCATCTTGAAGTCAGATGGTGGAGACAGCCATTATATTTTTTTCGCTTTTTCAAGGAACAAATTCATTAAGTCTTGTTTTTGTGAAAGTTATAAGCCTTTGAGACCATAGAATAATATGGAGATGTTCAGTAATGCTATATGATTTAGAAGGGTTCTCCCTTTTGTGTGAATGTATAATTTTCGTTGTGCTTGCATTTCTGAAATAGTATGTATGGTCTCGTTTTTCTTTGAATATAGTTGCAGCATCGAGGTGCAATTATTTTCACAAGTTTTAAGACTTTATTTGTTTGCTGGTATAGGTTCTACCACTTGTTCAGAAACTTATGGACTACATGAAATTGGAATGCCTAAGTGCAGAGATGAAAAAGGAAATTAAGGACATAGTTGTTTCAATAAATAAGCTTCCCAAGGCCCCATGGGATGAGGGGGTATGTAAAGTATGTGGTGTTGACAAAGATGATGACAGTGTTCTCTTGTGTGATACATGCGATGCTGAGTATCACACGTATTGTTTGAATCCACCTCTTATTAGAATTCCTGATGGAAATTGGTATTGTCCATCTTGTGTCATTGCCAAGCGCATGGCTGAAGAGGCTTTGGAATCTTACAAACTAATCAGAAGGCGGAAAGGTAAAAAATATCAAGGGGAACTTACTCGAGCTTCTGTGGAAACGACTGCTCGCTTGGCAAATGTGATGGAGGAAAAAGACTACTGGGAGTTCAGTGCTGAGGAGGTCAGTTTTTGAACTTTTCTCTGATTTCTGTTAAATTGATATTTATTTTGTACCCTATTGAATTCCAGTTAAACTGAATCGAATGACTAAGAGTACTGGGAGAAACCCATTTTTTTAGCCAAAATTTGGAATGGTGGCTAATGCCACAGCTCTTTGTTTTGAATGCTTACAAGCAGATGGTGCTATTTCTGTTGGTAATCTGGTTGACGTTTTTTGTTCTGATGCAGAGAATCCTTCTGCTTAAGCTTCTATGTGATGAACTGCTTAGCTCATCCCTTGTTCATCAACATCTCGAGCAGTGTGCTGAAGCAATAATTGAAATGCAGCAGAAATTGCGCTCTCTTTCCTCAGAATGGAAAAACATGAAAATGCGGGAAGAATTCTTGATGGCTAAACTCGCAAAGGTTGAGCCTAGTATTCTGAAGGAAATGGCCGAACTACAAAATTCAAGTAGCATTCCAGACCACATTGGATGTGATCAACAACCACAGGATGGTGATGGAAACAGGGTTACTCACGATGATGGCACTTCCTCTGCTGCATTTATTAACAAGAATCAAGAAAAAGTCCCGCTTGAGACCGATGCTCAAACCAGAGAGTCACATGTGATTTCTGATGAGGGCAAGATTTCCTCCCCAAAAAAGGTTACATCCCCTGCGAGGCCCGAGTTGCCAACAGCAGATGCTTCTCCTCAGGTCGCTGGTAACCTGTCTTGTGAAAAAGATACCTCAGAGACCTTTCACAAGTCAGTTGGACGGAATCTTGAAACACACTCTCTAAAAGCCAATGCAGTGGAATTGCAGACAGCTGAGGATGCATCTTCTTTGGCTTCCCAGGAGTTGCAGGCTTGTCAACAGGATTTGAAAGCCACTAGTAATGAAGTACAGAATCTGCAGCAGTCAATCAGAAGCATAGAATCACAGCTTCTAAGGCAATCTATACGAAGAGACTTTCTGGGAAGTGATGCTAGTGGTCGTTTATATTGGGGTTGCTGCTTTCCAGAAGAACATCCTTGTATTTTGGTTGATGGAAGCATATCTTTGCAAAAATCCGTACATGATGATGATTTGACAGGTTCAAAAGTCCCCTCCCCGTTTCTCCATGCTGTTGAGCATGGAAGACTAATGGTTTCACCCTGGATGTATTATGAAACTGAATCTGAGATCAGCGAGCTAGTCCAATGGCTTCATGATGATGACCCGAAAGAAAGAGACCTAAGAGAGTCTATTTTGTCTTGGAAAGGGTTACGAATTGGGGATCTTCAAAAGGAAATGAAACAAGCTCAAGATTTGTCCCCTCCAATATTGGTTGGGAGTCTTGTGTCAAAGGCTACCATTTCAATGGAACAAAGGTATGGTCCATGCATCAAATTAGAGACCGAAACCTTAAAAAAACGAGGGAAGAAGACAAAGGTTGCAGAGCGAGAGAAACTATGTAGATGCGAATGCTTGGAACCCATTTTGCCATCCATGATTCACTGCCTCATATGCCACAAAACATTCGCAAGTGATGATGAATTTGAGGAGCACTCTGAAAGCAAGTGTATTCCTTATTCATTAGCAACTGAGGAAGGGAAGGAAATCTCTGAATCTTCGAAAGCAAAAGAGAGCCTGAAATCTGATCATCTTAACATTAAGTCTAGCGCCGGCAAAAATGTAGCTGACATGTCCAATGTTTCTGAACTTGACTCTGGGTTGATAAGATATCAAGAAGAAGAATCTATTTCCCCATACAATTTTGAGAAGATCTGTTCCAAGTTTGTGACGAAGGATTCTAACAGAGATTTGGTACAAGAGATCGGTCTGATCGGTTCAAATGGAACTCCAACATTTCTTCCGACTTCATCTACTCATCTTAACGACTCAGTGCTCATCTCTGCCACTTACAGTAAGCTAGGTGGTGGTGATTCAGGAGATCAGGTCATGTTAACTAGTTCTGAAGGCCATGGTGAAGGCTTAAAATCTGAATCTAACGTGTCATTAGATAGAGGTTTGACAAATGATCTTGGCAGTCCACTGAATAAACCGGGCGGACTTGGTTTTGGCTTCTCACAGCAAAAGAACAAGAAATCTTCAGGTGGTGGGTTAAAAGGCTGCTGTGTGGTTCCACAGGCGTCTTTGAAACGCATAACTGGCAAAGCTGTGCTGGTTTTCAGGCTCCTCAAAACCAACTTGCTTGATATAGATGTGGCACTACCTGAAGAAGCTTTAAGGCCATCGAAATCACATCCAGACCGTAGACGAGCTTGGCATGCATTTGTTAAATCCGCACAAAGCATTTACGAGGTTTAATCCTTGATACCTTGTCTCCTCTCCTATCTAATTGAAATACAGAAAAAGGTCGATTTTCTAATGTCAATGCCTTTCATATTTTGTTTTTCAGTTGGTTCAGGCAACAATTGTAGTAGAAGACATGATCAAGACAGAGTACTTGAAGAATGAATGGTGGTACTGGTCTTCTCTTTCAGCTGCTGCTAAAATCTCGACTCTCTCTGCGTTATCCGTCCGTATCTTCTCCCTCGATGCAGCTATTATGTATGATAAAGCCATAACTCAGTCCGATCCTATGGATGAAACTAGCACTCCGATCAGCTTACCAGAACAGAAATCGCAACCTGTTTCAGACCCGCAAGAAAGAAGCAGCCGATCAAACAGAAGGTCTGGTAAGAAGAGGAAAGAACTCGAGGGATCGTAATAATTTACTCGAAACCACCGGGAATACAGAAGTTTAGCAGCTCAGCCCGCGAGAACATAAACCGGAAATGTAGATTTTTTCCAGCTTTATATCCATTATGGAGCCAATGTGTGTGTATGTGTAGATATAGGCAATGTTGCTGTCTGGAACCGGACCTGTAAGCCCCGGATGTTGAGATCCGGTTTGGTGGTTGATCATGACAAGTCCGGTTTAGATCTTTCTTGGAGTGGGACGGCGGTTTAACAGGCGGATGAGCGGAGATAATGTGTAGCCATATATGTAGAATGATTATCTAATCTTGGAATTAATTAGTATTAAAGTCGCTTTTTAGACATTTAACTGATATTAAAACGAAAATTACCAATTCTTTTGAAACTTATCACTCTCGCTCTTCTTCTTCAATTTTGGTACCAATACATATTGAGTCTTGATTTCATTAAAAGTATATATGACTGATACAATACAGTGGAATTGAGGAACTATTCCACAACTCCACAATTATGGAAACGGACGAGACTGTACTTAGATAAACACACACATTAAATAGATTGACTGATTGCTTTTCATTTTAAGACCATCCCCAGAATCCCAATGATCCACCGTGATCGTGCGATGGCGAAGTGGTCGGCACAAAGACATCGGCGTAACAGCTCTGGTCATTATCACTACCGTTGTTGTTGTTGTTGTTGTTGTTGTCTTCTTCCGAGTGGATCGGTACGATGCTTGGGAAGTAAGAGTCGCAGCTGTCTAGTAGTTGAGGTGCGTCTTCGTCTAGTACCGCACTTCCAACACTCCCTGAACTTAACCGGTCCTCGGTTTTAATCGCTGGTTCGAAACGGTTTACGTTTACCGGATCGAGTTGTTGGTTTGGTTGAGGTACTTGACGTGGTGGTTCATTAGCTGTCTCTTCTTTGGTTTGGAGCTTCTCGGTCAGAGAAGTAACCTAAAAGAAAGATTCAATTAAAACCTTTTTTTTTTTTGTTGCCAAGATTCCATTAAACTTTAATCACAACGGTCAACACAAGCAAGCTCCCATAAAAAGATAATAAAAGTTTATAAAATCCGATTCATTTAATTTGATTCTGTTATAAACCCATTTATTGTAAATGTCCATATATGTTTATGGCCTTGTTCACCAAGTCTCTTCTTCTCCAAGTTATTACTCTTCCCCAAGTTATTGTAATACTATATATACCTATGTTCTTATTGGAACAAATCATCACTGATTCTCATTCTTTCTTCTTATATTATAACACGTTATCAGCACGACTCTAGCCGTCTGAGCAAACACGAAACCCTAGCCACTGAGCAAAATATAAAAACCCTAACCACTGAGAAAACCCTAGCCGCCATCATCTCCCATTTAGTTTCGTATTCAATATCTCAAAACCGACCATCACGTAGTGCTCGGCTCATGATTGACACTATCTCCGTTTTTCTGTTGACGGCATCTCCGATCACACCGATTCATGAGATAAGTGTTGTACACTCTTAATTAATAATTATCTCATCATGTTCATATGCTAATGAATACGATTGTTCATGGTTTAATAGTTAGTCAAAGTTCTTTTAAAATTAACGTAGTAGCCTTTTTAACATTATGTTTATGTTTATCTGATTATAATCAGTCCATCCATATTAATTGTTTCATAATTGTTTTATTGCTAGATTGATAAAAAACAAGCTAGCCAATGATGAACTTGCTAGCTGATGATGTCTCTAACAACGACGTTTCCGTCCGATTTCCAATCTGGATTTTCATCGAGATAAGTATTACTTCATTCTATAACTGGTTCATGTTCTAATCTTAATGTGGCATGAATACATAATCGCTCCCAATTGATTCAGTTTGGTATCTAATACCTAGTGCTTTATAATTATATAATAGTCGTTTTCATATGTAGTACTTGATATAGATTTGTTGGTTTAATTGCTTGGAGATCATCAATTAGTATTTACCATGTGAATCATAAAATAGTATAATAGCATAATTGAATACTCAAATATAAATTATATAAGCAGACGATGATATTTTATATTATATGATCGATTATTACCTTATTATCGACCAGCTCATACGTTTTGTTTATCTGCTCTTCTATCATTTTGGATTATTAAATTGTGTCTTAGTATGCGATATATTTAGTTAATGTTTGTTCGTTTATCGATTTTGGTTGATTTTGGTCCATTCCTTGAAGTGAATGTGACTTCTTCTATAAGAAAAGAAAAGATCAAGCTAATTCTCAGTGAATTATGGTCCATCAGTGAATGTGACATTTTATATAGATTAATCACCTTAATCAGATTAAGCCAAGAAAGTGGCTATAAGACTCTTGAATGACAAGACCAATGTCAATGAATTTCTTTCAAGAAATTATCTACTCACCTGAAGTGAGAAAAGAAAAATCTTAAAATATAAGAGAGACTTGATTCGATGAAAGAATCTAGTGTGAATACAATTTTCTACTAAGGCTTATCAATGTGTATATTCTCCTATGTCTCAAAAGATAAAAGGATATAAGATATAGTATATGATCCAAATCGAGTATATAGTTGATTTTGAAGTGAGAATCAATGTGAGGTGAACTTGAAGTTACACCATCTCGAGGAAGAAAATTAAGGAATCTCACATAAATAATAAGTGGTATATCCTGAAGATTATATTCACTACTTAATATGCATGTGTTTACTACAAGTGACATATCTTAAAGAATATGTTCACAGCTTGGACATAAAAGATCCAAGAGTTCTTTGGAACAATCTTAAAAGCAAGAGTTCATTATTGTTAAGTACTTGACCATAAAGATCCACAAGTTCTCTAAGGAAATTTAAAAAAATATGATGAGAACATGATAATTCTTAGAGCTCATTATGAGTCTACACATAAGATTATAAAACCTGAAGTCTTATTGGTTATACTCCATTCCCTGAAGCGAATAAAGAAAAGAACTTATTGCTCGTAGAAGTGAAAATAGATATGAATGTGGTCAAGATCGCGATCGAAGAGTTTCTATTAAGAACTCATATTTTCACCAGAAGTGAACAAATAGAAGAATAAAAGAAACTTGTGAGGGTACAATAAAGGTAGTATAAAGCATATATATGAATGCTCTAGAAGAGTATATAGATATTATTGTCTATGAGAAGATAATTGAAATATTTGATACATTTCATTATCTTAAGTCTCAAAAGTAAAATACATGATCCGAGTAGGATATGTAATTGATTCTGAAAATGAGATTCAGTTCGAGATTGATAAATCTACAGTGTTATCATCTCGAGGGCGAGAGTTAAAGGATCTCATATATTATAAGTGAAACATCCCGAAGATTGTGTTTACACTAAAATGAGATTGATCAATCCTTCATAAAATAAATTCATGGGATTTTGGGATAAATCATATTGAGATGAGGAAAAATAAATTTGTGGGATTTTTGTACTAGATTGCACTACACAAAGATTCGTAAACCAGAAGTTTACTAAGAATAAAAAATAAACCAGAAGTTTACCGAGAATGAAAAGTAAACCAGAAGTTTACTGAGAATCAAAATTAAATAAGAAGTTTACTGAGAATGAAAAATAAAACAGAAGTTTACTAAGAATTTAAATGTTTGGCTTAACTGGATTGGTCATCCTGGTTAAATAAATGATGCGAAAATTTATAAAAGTGTGTGGATATTTGGGTAAAGAACTAGAAGATTTTTTTTCTAATCATTTATCATATGTTGATTGCTCAGAAAGCAATATGATAATGTGGCATTCAACATTAAAAAAAAAATTGGAATCTGTTTACTTTCAGAAGTACCAGGAGATATTTATGGGCTGATCACCCACTATGTGAATTTTAGATACTAGATGCATCGATTCAATGGACCCATTGACTCGATGAAAACATCAACTAAATATTCACATTTATCCTTGTCATGAAACTGCAACTTTAAGTTTGCAAGGTTATTTGATAATGATGGTGAATTTATGTTTGAATACCCATTGAAATAAAGTGTTGAACATCCAAAAGTTTATGTTTATACACAAAATGGTTTAATACCATTGTTTCGCATCAAGCCAATGAATAACTAATAGGTCTCCCCATTATTATTGGTTTAGGATCAGAAACCAAATAATTCCCATCAGAAAGATGTTTGAATGTTAAAAGTGCTCCACCACATCATTTTAAGATGGGACCTCAGAAAGAGGATAAAAATATATGTTGGATATAAATAATTATCTAGAGCTATCCCAGAAGGATTTTTATTGCTCGAGTCTCATATTAACATTTTAATGAGTTAGTTTTTCCAACATCAGGGGGAGAAAATAAACAGCTGGAAAAAGATATAAGTTTCTATGAATTATCAATGATCCTCGGACTAGAGAATATACATTAGAAGTCCAAAAAGATAATTCATAAGCAAAACTTAGCGTATTAATTGCCAGACGATTTTGCTGATCCTAATAAAGTGATGAAATTACATATACCAGCTGTATATGCTCCAATTAAACGTAAGTCCTAGAAGGACTATATCAAACTGTTAGTGAGTCTAAAGATCGCATGAAGTGTGATAGACTTATTCGGTTCCATATATAAATCCTCGTAAAAGGAAAGGAGCAGATACTGAGAATGACCAAATCGAGGTAATAAAGATTTTGAATGATCTCCAGAAGAGACATCAACATGACAAATGAAAAAGTTCCAAGTACTTTACAATGAAAAGAGCTAGCTAGCTATGTCATGTTTGGAATAAATAGAACCGAACAGCAAATCGACGTCGTAATATTTTGCATGCTATGAGCAGTTGATATTATGGAAAAGAGGATCATGAAAGAAAGTCTATTGAAATGTGTACACAAAGTAATGATTGGCCAAAGTGGAAAGAAAAATAGACTTGAACTTATAATCCCTTGAAGAGAAATTTTTGGACCAGGAGTCCATGCACCTGAAGTGTAAAACCAGTGAAAGATATAAAGTTTGTGGAAAACGAGAGTGAAAATAGTGAAATTTTCACAAAGACAAAGATTGTTTTATGAAGAGATATATTTATATTCTCTTGTGGTGGTAGCAATACTTTTGAAATATCTTATAAGTCTGGCAATAAGATATAGAACACTGGATGAGGAAATTTATATGGATATAATCCCTGAAGGATTAAAGATATCAAAATTATGTTCTTGGGAACTCTACTCGATCAAATGAAAAGAGAAAATATGGTATAATTATGTATATGTGTACCCATGTAGATTTCTCTAAAGATATTGATCAAAGTGATTCTTAATTTGAAGATCATCAAAACTCAGTGTTATCTGAAATAGTATGATGACAATAATTTATGTTAAATGATCACTTGATAATGAGATTTGTATACAAATCCCGGAAGGATTTAAATGGCTAGAAGCAAAATGGTCCTTAAGTACCAAATTTAAACTGATGTTTAAGAAATTTATCGATCTCTTTCATGATTGAAAGATGTGATTTTGTATGATAAAAGGAAAATATGTTATGGACCAGAAGTCTAATGATTTGAGATATCATAAATCATACAAGTTTGTTTGTTAAGGCTATGTTTATGATCATTCGAAAAGATAGCATATGATCAGAAGTCATCTCCTGAAGAAGATGCTTCTGAGAGGGAGAAAGATAATGATGAGTGTAGATGTACTCTTTTTTCCTTATCATAGTTTTTATCCCATAAGGTTTTTCTATGAAAGGTTTTTAACGAGACATCAAAGAACACGCAAATGATAGCCACTTAAATAGGAATGTTATCATTAGAGTGATATATGAAAATCTATCAATCTCTATAATGAATATCTTACTTTAATGATATTAAGAGAAACATAGAGAATGATCAAGATGGATAATCTAAAAGATCCATAAGTTGCAGAAGAATGGCGATATATACGTTCTACATATTCGTTCAAGCGAAACTTTGGCGGACTTATTTCTCAAGACGCTTCCAACTGCTACTTTGAAGAAATAAGTTCATCATTTGGATGCGTTGTCTCAAAGACCTCAAGTCATCTAGTCATCTGGGGAAGTAAATACGCGCTGCACTCTTTTTCCCTTAACCATGGTTTTTTCCATTGGGTTTTCCTGGTAAGGTTTTTAATGAGGCAGCATCACTTGCGTATTAGGAATAGTTTTAGATAATGGACATTCAAGGGGAAGTGTTATAAACCCATTTATTGTGAATGTCCATATATGCTTATGGTCTTGTTCACCAAGTACCTTCCTCTCCAAGTTATTACTCCTCCCCAAGTTATTATAATACTATATATACCTATGTTCTTATTGGAACAAATCATCACTAATTCTCATTCTTTCTTCTTATATTATAACAGATTCCCAATTTTGTTTCTTTTTTTAGTTAATTTATACTATACAATATTCCCTTTATGACTATCTTTTCAAATGGTCTTGAGAAAGAAAGAGAAAGCATATTCGTTTTTCACTTGATGCTTTTGGACCAATAAGGCAAAGGTATAGATCATAGTCTAATCATTCATAATAATCTCAAATTTGTAGATAATTCAAGATTAATGGTCATAATATGAGTATTAATAGTAATAATACCTCGGATCTGAGTTGATCGTTGTCCTTGAGGATGGAGTCGTAGTTAGAAAGGAGTTCGTCGTAAGTGGACTTGAGAAGATCGTAATCTCTTTCGAGTTGCTTTGTCTTCCAACGAGCTCTTCGATTTTGAAACCAGACAGCTACTTGTCTTGGTTGTAACCCAAGCTTCTTGGCTAGTTGTGTCTTACGCTCTGGCTCAAGCTTGTTCTCCGTCTCGAAGCTTTTCTCAAGCATATGCACCTGAAAACATATATTATATCAACCCTATCATCATCTTGTACATAAAAAATAAAAACAATTTTGAGACCAGAATTTACCTGTTCGGTAGTGAGACGACGCTTCTTCTCAGGCGTCTGCTCATCGTAGTATTCCTCGTCGTAGAGATCATCCGGCGAGCTAAAGAAAGGCCTTCGCTTTGATGTTTTCTCCATGTTCATCATCGATCTTCCTTCTTAATCCAATCGGGAAAAAAATGAAAATTGTAAATAATAGGCCTAATATTAAATTAAAATTGAATATCAAAAGAAAATTACATTTGCTCCATATTATATACAAGCACGGATATCAATCCAAGTCGCGCATCGGAAGTTTAGACAAATCTGATATGAGTTACATCGGAAGTAGAGAATAATTAGTTACCTTGGACGACGGGATTGAGATTCCCGAGGAAGAACATGTTGCCAGTGGAAGCGGATGGATCGAAGAAAAACGAATTGGATTCCATCGATTAACCACACAAGAAAAGAAATAGAAGAAAGAAAGAAAGAGAGAAACAAAGAAGGAAACAAAGAGCGAGATTCGAATTTCAAAGAAAGAAGATGGAGGAAGTTCAATAGGATTAGAAGATCATGATCTTATGGCGAAAGAAGCTTGTACTCCATAGTAATCTGGCAGGTGACTCCAACGGACATATGCAAAATCCCATCATCAACTCCAATTCCCCTCCTTAACCAGAGGGATATCAGATCAGATCACAAAACCACTACCTTTTAGATCTCCAAATTTATGAGAATCAGATCATAATCTTACCTTTTTTTTTTTTATTAGAAAATTCAAATTTACAGAATGAGGTGAGAGAGAGATGGCCACTTGGGGCTTTTCTTCCAAACTCATAAGCTTCAAGAAGCGCGGTCTTTTTTTATACCACAAGCCGTAATTGCAAATGACTCTAATACCCTCCATTTCATCCTTTTTTGGGAAAAACTATTGATATAGAGCTAAATAACCCTTCTTTTTTTTCCCTCGTTTTTATTTATTTAACGGTGATATATTTTGTTTGTTTTCTCTCTAATGAGTCTTACTAAATGAAACAGAGCAAACTCTGCAAATAAGAAACATTTTCTTTTGACTGTTACAATTTAAAGAAAGTGAGTTTATATATGAATAGTGACACAAGTAACTATAATGAAAATGACTATGCTACAAATTTCCATCAACTATGCTTAACAATAATATATGTCTTAATTAGAATTGACATATTTTTATAAATGATTAGAACTGAACTTGTAACGACAACATTCGATAAAACTAGTTAGATTAGAATCATTTTTGAATGGATAATAATATTACTTGCATAATTTCACTGCGGCCCAAACAGGGGCAATTCTGGAAGTTTGAATTTGATTGGATTTTACAATATGAAGTGGACTTTTATGAGCTCGATGGGGTCCACTTTCTTTAGCGAGTGGACTTAGGAACAGATCTTCACCGTTGGATCTGAATATACCTTTTTATTTGTTGTATTAAATAAAAAAACAGAGATTTATTCAGCTGTGGTGGTTCGGCCAGAGTGTGTTAAATAGGATGCATGCTCTACGGTCGGGTCAGTGTCGGATCTAACGCTTCATTTCAATGCATCCAACGGTCCTCATTATCCTGTGACTATCCATTTCTCACAGACCTGTCATTTATCATCTCTTCATTAAAAAATTCAGTCAAAAATCAAACTCACGTCATTCCTATCTCTAATCTTTTTAATGCACATCAAATATATATTAATAAAGGTGAATTTGTTTTATAACAAAAAAAAATATATAATTCAAATCCTAACAAAAACCCCTAAATCTAATAGTTGAGATTTGAACACATAAAGATATTTTAGTTAAAAATTTAATTATAATTTTTTGTGTGTTATTTCACATAATTTTCCTTAATAATATGATAGTGTGGGTATACATCAAATTACTTTATGAGACTAGTATATTAAATTTAAGGTTAAATCACAGTAATTTTGTTTTGTCTACTGTCAACTCATTACTCAAAAAAGCTTTCTTTTTTTTGTTGGAATCTGGGGTGATTGCATGTTTCGATCTTCCTGATAATTAAAAAAAACATTTTTAAAAAAGAAAAAAATATTGGTTATATAAAAGTACAACCAAACCAATATTTGGTGAATATCGATTTCATGTCGCCTCGTGGGAAAGGAAAAGAAAAGTTATGGCTGTGAATGGTTGTGAATAGTTAGCAATGTGGATGAAAAGAAAAGAAAAGTATAGTAGAAAATAAATTGTATGGGCCCACCATGATTAGATGAAATCAGAGTAAATTTTTTTTATTTTTTTGAGAGTAAATTTTTCTACTGGAAAAAAATAAATAATTTGATAAGAAAAAAATATTTTTTCTAATTATGGTGGGTCCAGAATATTTTTAAAAATTTTCTTTTCTATTTGATTGGTAAAACTTTTCTTTTATTTTCTTTTCTTTTATTTTCTTTTCTTCTCATTTCTTCTAGTCACACCCTATATATTCTCACTGAGTTATTTTACTTTACTATTTCAGGGTCTTGTTTTCAACGATGTAAGTAGTTCATGTTAATATGATGATTGGTGGTCTAGATTTGACAAAATAATATATATATATATATATTTTTTTTTTTTTTGGTCGAAACAAAAATAATATATTTATTTGTTTAAATAAATTTGAAATTTATATTCCTCGTTTGCATTGATTTCTTCTCGACTCTTCGAGCTACCCAAAATGCAAATACTCTTTTATATCATGTTAATATGACTTTATCAATATATGCTTGAATACATATATATGGTTCTTTTACGTATGAATATAGTTGATGAAGAAAAAGGCATTTCAGTTTGATAGATATATAGACTAATAATATACTATGAGTTCGATCAGAATCAATGGTCCATGGTAATATATACATATGATATTTATCTTTATAGATTTGCAAATAAATTATATATCTTCGTAGAACTGTAAAGAAACTAAGCACATAAATTTGTTCATTCCATATTGTCACATAATTTTTTTCATATATGTCTGTTTATGAACCTTCACGATATATTTATAACATAGTATATGTTTTGTATGCATGCTATTGATTAAAAGAAGTAAAATAATTTTTGTATACCATTATCAATAACATGCATACACATAATTACGATATAGTCTCGTTCCACATGTGTTAGCCAGTTGGATATCAACGGACTTTTCCAATAAAAGAATATCTTTCAGCACCCAAATAAGAATAAAACAGGGGGAAAATCCTTAGATTTTTAAAAAAAAGAAAAATGTATTGTCGACAAAAAAAAAAAAATGTATTACAGAAAGAAAAATTGAACGAAAGGAATTTGCCATTCTACAAAGGAATGGGTTACTTCACTACTCCCCAGAAGATAGCAATCTTACGAAAGAAGCAAATTTAAGGAAAAGGATGTGCTAAAATGAGCAAAATTATAATTAGTAGAGTGGTTGATATTGTATTATCTCATATATCTTGAGTCTTTGTGAAAGTATATAGATTTTAATAGAAATGTAAAACAATGTACTTATTAGGAGTATTAGATAACAATCGTACGTTTTTTTTTTTTTGAATAAACTGTTAGAATTTCGAATCTTTGATCCACAATTTCGTCGGTACCCGAAACCAGCTGTTAATTCCCAAATAGACTTGAACTACTGACGTTGAAGATTTATATTCAAATCTCAAGACTACTAGACCACTAACCAATAACAATAGTACGTTGAGTCCTTGTATTACAGTATTTGGAAATGTACAACTAGCTTATAATGGAACGTATGTTAGTTTTTTTTCGATGGTATGTTTTTCTTAATCTTAACACGCTAATCAAAAGAAAATCTGATAATTTGTTTATACCGAATCTTGAATCATGAGAAATACATTCATCTTTTTTTTTATTTGACATCATAGAAATGCATACATCTTATAAAAGTAGCAACACATTTAGGAACCAAGATTTTCAGTTTGTCATATTTTTTCTTCATAACGAAGTTAAGAGGCCATGAAAATGGAGGCATCTTTTTCAGTGGATAATGTCTTCTGAGTTTTTCCTTTTTATTTTTCCAAAAACAGGGGACTTTTTTTCTTTATCCCACTATAATTTGCTTTACCAAAAAAGGTGATTGGCATAAATAGGTCATGAAAAATGATAGTAGACTTTTAAAACAGGAATATTGATATTTTTCTCCCTCGAATTATCCTAAGAAACACACATTATTTTGTAATGGTGGTTCGTCTATATGAATGATATTTTTCTTTAATAAAACTGACGTGTAAATACACAAAATTCGTTTGGAAAAATGGTCTTTAAGAGAAAAAAGAAGAACACCTGAGAGTAACAATGCTTTAGGACATATGTAATGGTAGTGGATTAGTGTCGCCATGTGTGTGGTTCTGTGAAGAGAAGATCAATCTATAAAGGTATGTGCACCCTTCATAGTTTAATAGTTTCCTCCACTATCTTTTTCTTCTTCTCCTTCTTCTCTATTTCTCAAAAGCTAAACAATAAAGGAAGATAAAGATTTAAACAAAAACTTTAATTGGAATCGTTACTATCTGTCATGATATCCGTATTAGTTTCTTCTTTTAATTTTTTCACGGCCAAGATGTCATTTTCGGAGAAATAAAGGATATAATATTAAATTATAAAGAAGTATATTCAGTCTTTTCGTTTGAGAAGGTCCATTCATTATGGTATGGGTTTTCAATTCCACTGTATGCGAATAGTGCTATTCAATTTCTTCATCTCAAGCCACACACGTATACACGTATGTATTATTATTCTATATAGATGAATACTAAAATAGTACAAGTACATGTTACATAACACACATTTATGCAGGACGTTCGAACTGTAACCTTTTTACCAAAGCATATACTTGAGCATTTTCAATACGATCATTTTCTTGGTACAATGAAAATGTTGGAAGAGTGGTTCTTAAACCCTTCGAAAAAGCTCTTAAATTAATTGTTAAATGGGTTCTTAAACAAACTAATAAGACATCAAATATCTTCAGTATATTCGGATTTTATATAACCCCAAATTTAGCCAGATAACACTAATATACTTGAAACATGTGTTACATATATCTATCACAAACACTATAAAACTATTATCTCGCAAAAGTCATTCTAGAAGTAATCTTTTTGGGCGACCCAAAAAAAAATAAAAAAATTCCAAGAAACAATTGATTCAATTTGTCACCATGACATGATCTAGAAAAACAATTAAAATAAAACCATTTATTTTCGTATCTAGAATGAAGTTTAGTAGAAATCTTGAGTTGGTTAGTCATAAAGTTGCTTTATTAGGAAGGAGACAATTTGAATCAATTGTTTGTTGGAAAGAAAATAGTAGCATCAGAGGGCATACAATCTTTAAGCTATCAACTTATCAAAGATGCCCGTATTAAAGTGTGATTTAATTCTATAATTAGCTCGATTTTGTAACTATTACGTTTGGGTTGACCTCATTTAAAGATGTCATTAATCTTGTAAGCAAGAGCAAAAATTATGATGATGATGACATCTACCCTCCGATCGATCCAACACAACCATCCTCTTGTAGGTCAAGTTTTAAAATCCTCAACTTCCAAATAAATGAAAAAAGAAGTATAATATCTTTGCAAAGAAAAAACACATTCGTCACGTAGAGTTTTTTTTTTATTTATTATTTTTTTTTGGAGAGTTTAAAAAAAAAAAACACATTCGTCACGTAGAGTTTTGTTGAGTTTATATATAAACGTGAAAATGTATATTTAATTTAATTCAGAAAAATCGTACCGAAAATCACGCAAATGGATGTTTTCACTGTGAATTGGATATGTACAGGCCCATGTAATGAATCTGAACATACAAATAAGGCCCAATTAATGACCCATCTTACAAAACCACACGCACACAAAAATGTAAACAAAAATCAAATCCGGAAGAAAATTGAAAATCTTATCCAGAGAGAATTGGAGTCATAAACCCCTTATCCTCTTCTTCATTATCATCATCTTCTCTAATTCAAAAATCCGACGCAGACACCGACATTGACAAAGATACTTTATTTCTCTTCTCATGTTCTTTTCGGACAGAACAAAAACTCCCTAATCCAAATGTCAATTCTTCTGGGCTTTCACTGAAAACCACCTCTCTTCAAACCCTTTTCCAATTCATCTCTTCTTCGACTAATTCTCCAATGGCGGCATCTTTTGCCTCAATTCCAACATTTAATTTCGTCAGTTCCTCAAAATTCCCCAGAAGGAGACTCGATTCTTATTGCTCCAAGAAAACCCTCGAAGTTCGTTGTTGTTCCGACAACATTCGCGAAACTAAGCAGGTTCGGTCTTTTCTGAATCTTTCTCTCTGTTTCTTCCTTTTAGCTGTATGAATTGGAAGGAAACGAACCCTAAACCTAATTCACTCTCCAATACACATCTGATTAGAGTTTGTAAAACCGGAGTTTGACTAAAGACTCAGATTTTAGTTGAGTGTCTTATTTTATGACAATGTGAGATTGTTGTCTAAAGCTGTGAAACTTATGGCCCACGGAATCTGAAACTGATGAATTTCTCTGTTTTTGAATGCAGAGAGGGACATTTTCATCATTGAAAGAATGTGCCATTTCATTAGCTCTATCGGTCGGTCTAATAACTGCGGTACCTTCGATTGTTTCCCCTCCCGAATCTTACGCAGTGACGAATCCAGCGATTCCAGATGTTTCAGTGTTGATCTCTGGTCCTCCGATTAAAGATCCAGGAGCTTTATTAAGATATGCATTGCCTATTGACAATAAAGCCATCAGAGAAGTACAAAAGCCTCTTGAAGATATCACTGATAGCCTTAAGATCGCTGGCGTTAAGGCTCTCGATTCCGTTGAACGGGTAAATAGTCGTGGTTATAACAAAAAGGGGTTTTTTCTCGAGTAATTTGAGCGTATTTTGTTGTTTTGTTTACCTATTGTAGAATGTGAGGCAAGCAAATAGATCATTGCAGCAAGGGAAAAGTATGATTGTGGCGGGTTTTGCTGAATCGAAGAAAGATCATGGTAATGAATTGATCAAAAAGTTGGAAGCTGGTATGCAAGATATGTTACAAATCGTGGAAGATCGGAAAAGAGACGCCGTTGCTCCAAAACAGAAAGAGATTCTTCAATACGTTGGCGGGTAAGTTTTTTTTAAAAAGCATGAATTCAACACAATGGGTTATGAATGAGAGAAATGAGGGATAAGGAGATTTCTGTTAGAAGCGAGATGGGTTTTGCTCATTTAGATCTTTGTGATTGATGAAATGCAGCTGAGATCTTCGTGTGGGGCATTCGGTTTATCTGCAGAATTGAAGAGGATATGGTTGATGGCTTCCCTTATGAAGTGCCGGAAGAGTATCGGAACATGCCTCTTCTCAAGGGAAGAGCAACTGTGGACATGAAGGTCAAGATCAAGGACAATCCCAACGTCGAGGATTGTGTGTTCCGCATTGTTCTCGATGGTTATAACGCTCCTGTGACTGCCGGGAACTTTGTGGACTTGGTTGAGCGGCATTTCTACGATGGCATGGAGATCCAGAGATGTAAGACAGTAAAAATCCACTCTTGTATTAATATATTGGATTGGTTTAAAATTGTAAAATGTTGATTAACGGGTTTTATGTGTGTTTACTTGTTTAGCTGATGGATTTGTGGTTCAAACGGGAGATCCAGAGGGTCCTGCGGAAGGATTTATTGATCCAAGCACGGAGAAAATGCGGACGATTCCTCTAGAGATTATGGTGACTGGAAAGAAAACGCCGTTTTACGGCTCAACTCTTGAAGTAAGTCTCTCTCTCTCTCTCTCCTTATCCGTTTCTTCGAGTAAAAAAACATCCTTAAAATTTCGTTTTTTTTTATCGGGTTTTGGTGAACAGGAACTTGGTCTTTACAAGGCTCAGGTTATGCTTCCTTTCAATGCATTTGGGACAATGGCAATGGCAAGAGAAGTAAGTCCTTTTTGATTCTTCTTCTTATTCCATAGTATATACATAAGTTGTTTCTTATGAATCACTCTACTACATATAAACAGGAGTTTGAGAATGACTCAGGATCAAGCCAAGTGTTTTGGCTGCTTAAAGAGAGTGAGCTCACGCCAAGTAATTCCAACATATTGGACGGTCGTTACGCTGTGTTTGGTTACGTTACTCAAAATGAAGATTTTCTAGCTGATCTTAAAGTTGGTGATGTTATTGAATCCATTCAAGTTGTCTCTGGTTTAGACAATCTCGCTAACCCGAGTTACAAAATCGCCGGTTAAATTAATTTCCTACATCTATTTTCCGTTTTGTCGGTTTATATAATACTCTGTTTTTTTTTTTTTAATTTTGTGAGAAAAATTTTAAGGTGTAATAACTTATTTTTCATTAAGAGCATTTCCGGTGAACAAATATCAATACACAAAATAAAGAGAAGTAACAAAAGGTTTCAAATATGTACGACATTCATCTTAGAAATCTAGTTAAAATTCAGTACCATATTCAACTTTTAAATAATAATCTCTCTCTCTACTTCCAAAACAAGAGTTCAACAATAATGATCGAAATGTTGGAACTTCATGGGCCTCTATGTCGCCGGAAACAGAAGCAGCCTTGTTGTTGATCGGGAGGAATCATTCCGCCGCCTTTAGAAGTATCAATAGCCTCTAACATCGCCACCACGTCTTCCATCTCCGGCCGCTTATCTGGATTCGCATCCCAACATCTCTTCATTACGTTTGCGAGCGAGCTCGGACAACATCTTGGTATCTCCGGTCTCAAATTCTAATTTAACATGATAGATATATTCTTTTTTCATGTAACTATTTGTGGGGAAAAAAGATTGCAAAAGAGTAAAAAGGTAGTTTTGAAAGACCTGCCGGACGACGGCTGAGGTGATTTCGGAGAAGCTGAGGTCGGGATAAGGCATGTCGCAGCAGTAAATCTCCCACAAACATATCCCAAAGCTATACACATCGCACTTTCTGTTGTACGGACTCCCATTTAGCACCTGATTTTATCATCATTACTATTATTAATCATGATATCATCGAGTTATATTGGAAATCTAAAATGACATTTTTTGTGAGACGAAAAAAATAACTCTAAAATGACATAACTTATGAAACAGAGGGAGTATATTATATGTAAGTATCAAGTAAAGAAAAAATGAAATAAATTGTTCTAGTACCTCGGGAGCCATGTAGCCCAAGGTTCCGGTCTCACCGGTCATGTCATTAGGGTTGGAGGCCTCAAGACGAGCCACACCAAAATCTGCAATCTTTAACGTGCGGGACTTGTCTAGAAGCATGTTCTCTGTTTTGACGTCTCTATGCACAATCTTCTGCGAGTGCAAGTAACTCAACCTAATAATATATAGTCAATGGAATCAATTATCTATCCAAACACAAAGTGGATTATTAAATCGGAACCAACAGAACAAACATATAAATTATGTATATACCCGCGAGCTAAATCGAGGGAGAGTTGGATAACGACTTTGAAGGCGAGTTTTCGGCGGCGGGTTTTTATGAGGAAAGACTTGAGAGCACCGCCGGGGCAATATTCGACGACGACACAGCAAAGGTTACTCGGCATTCCCATTTGACCGTTTTCAGTCTGAATGCTCATCTCCGATGTCCCCACCGCCGCTCCTATAAACTTTATATTTCCATTTACACACAAAACATTTTTAAAAAAATTACATCTTTAAATTAATGCTGACAAAAGACGTAACCTTTGTATTAAAAAGGGACATAAACGTATACCTACTTTATGTATGTGTGCATGTGAGTAAGGGGGTGAATCTTAATCTCATTTTTAATTTTTAATTTTTTGTTTTTTCTAATTTTGTTTGGTGTAGATAGATTATGTATTAACAAATCAATTATATATTTCGTTTTGGTTAGTTTAAAGTTTGATTTACGTCAAGTGCATCACCATAAACCATTGGGCATAAAGTGTACCTTGGTGACGTTGGGATGGTCAAGTTTATGCCAAACAGCAACTTCTTGAGTGAAAGCAGCTCTTAGCGAAGCTATCTCTGCGTCTGACCTGTGTCCCTCTTCTCCCCAGTCTAGTAGCTTCACTGTTTTTTAATTCATTACCAATATTTTCACACATAATTATAATCCAAATCGTGTGACAAATAAAGAAAGAAAGAAAAAATGGAGTTTTTTCATTACACTAGTGCATGTTTGTTTACTTGACCATTTGTTTTACAAATCTAAAGAATTCATTTTCGCCAAAAAGTTCGATTTGGCCCGAAAGGGTATCTTAAGAAAAATATTATTTTCCTTGGAATGAAAACAAAAAAATATGAATCGTTAGAGAGAGATTGTACCGGCTACATCTTGACCATCATAGATTCCACGGTGAACAGTACCAAAAGTACCACGAGCAATCACGCTTTTGATAACAAGCTTCGAAGGATCAATCTCCCACTCTCTCCTCGACCTCCCCACCTCCTTCTTCGACCTAACTATGTCGTTGTTGTTATTGATGTTGTTGTGGTTGTATCCACCACCTAGAAGTGGTCTTTGAAATACAAGTTGACGATGTCCGAAGCTGTGTTGTTTAGTAACGTTATCTTCACCATCACTCAAACTCTTCCTCTTCTCCATCGTCCATGCTCTGCTTAAGTGTCTTTGCAATTGCTCATCCAAACTCTTTAAATCTATTTGATCAGCTCTCACGTATCCTACTCCTCCTCCTCCGCTCTCCGCCTTCTCTTTCATTTTCAAGAGATTATGAAAATTGGGTTTCTTTTTCTTATTTTATTGTAATTTTTTGGATATGGGTTCGTAAAATATTGTGATTGGATTTAGAACCGAAAAAAAAACAGGAAATGGGGAAGTTGTGTTTGTGTTTATTGCAACAAACAACTAAAGAAGAGGCTTACTCTCTCTTGTGATGAGGCTTTTTGGAATACTTCAAACTTTCTTTGAAAACAAACAAACGTTTACACGTGACCACATGGGGTGTCTCCAAGAGGCTCTGCGTCGACGTGTGTCGGCTCCACTTCTCACAACTCTCTTTTGTGGATAATACTACTAATTTGTTTATATATCAACTATAAAACTAATTTCCATATTTTTGAGAGACTATCTATATAGTTCACCAAATCATGGGATTCTTGGTCACTTTGCTACTTTTCCATTAAGCTTTAAGTCTTTCATTAGTTGATTGTTCAATATGGACATATATTCTTCATAAATCAGTTCTATATTATATATGTAGGAATTAGCTAAGAACCTCAAATTAGATTACCTATGCTAATTTAAGGTATTAGGTTCATCTGCTTAATAAAATACTCCTAAAGTAATTTGAGTAATAATTATATATACCTTTTTTGTCTTTAGTGCTTGAACTTCTGTAAACTATTATAGTAGTATGTACTAATCCGAGTAATAGTGAATAAGGTCAATTAGTAATACATACGATGGTCAAAATCAAATTATTGGACCAGAATCCAAAGTGTACGACGGTTCCTTTTAATGCCAAATTATAAACGCCGCAACAACAAAATCCGGTTAACAATATTGTCACATAGATTAAAATAAACAATCAATCTTGTGTGACAATAAAAAGGAAAGATTCAAACAAACAAAAAAATGTTTGTTTCTACTTTAAGGTCCAAACTGCTTGGTCCAGGGTTACGTTATTTTGGCATTTTTTTACAAATCTTTTTGATCGGGTAGATGTTTCACTGTTGGCAATAATTGCGTTATGTCTAAAAGTTATTTCGGATATTTACTATATGAAAGAAAAGTGGATGGTGATTTTGCATCGACGTGCACGTGAAAAGTTTGACCGCCTTATTAAATCATGTGAACCCAAACTGCGGAAAAAAGTATATGCACTGTGCAGTCAGCAATGCTCACATATTAAGCTTAAAATGGTTCTGTATTTCTAATTAATATAAAATTAAAATAAATAACGGTGTACATTTTATATATCTTCTTGAATGAAAATGAAATAAAAAAGACAAAAGACAATAGTCAGAGGTCACATGGATAGGGAAGAAATTATAGAAAGCATATCTTATTATCTTCAGTCTGAACCATACATGCATGAAAAGATGCCAAATTACTATATGCCTGAGATACTACTTATTATAAGACTATAAGAGCATTATCAGTTTATCACCAATAGTCTAACCGATTTTGGTCTCCAAACACAACTAAAAACATATAAATGGGACATGTAATTTGTTTTCTCAAACAAAAAAAAAACTTAATAATTTGCATTTTCAATATTATTGTATCACCACCTACAAATTCAAAGGTGCGTGGACTACTTTAATTAGGTCCATTTAAATGGGAAATTTGTAAACGGGCTAACTATATTGGGCCTTACATTTAGTCATCAAAGACTACTTTAATGAGAAAAGTAGTGCGCATTTATATTATTCTGGTTATAATGTTTTTTTTTTTCAACTTCTGGTTATAATGTTGGGACAATTTGCTAACTATCAAAAAAAAAATTATTATTAAAAAGTAAAGAAAATTAGCATGTATGGCAAAACATAAACCTTTAGATCTAGGTTAATTTGTTAGAATTTTAGTTATAGTTTCTTTTTGTGTTATCCATGCTAATTTCCCTATAATGTTTAGCATATATAAACGCAGGCTTCTGTTAGAAAAAAAAAAATTGCAAAGAACACGACAAAACGATTTTGTATAGCGAAATTTGTGGTGTGTACTTGTTAGCCATATAATAAATAAATCAAATCTTACGTAGCAAATTTGTGTACGTAGGAAACAAAACTTGGAATCATTACTGTGCAGAGAATTATTACTCTTTTTATTGTCCCAACTCCCAATGTTAATGAACAATACTATTTCATTGTCCATGGTTTTAATATGCAAAAATATCTATTATTACTAGTATTCTTCAAATATATATGGATTCGTTATTTTTTGAAATGAAAGTTTCTGGTAAATATAAGAGTCTTTTAGGTATATGTATATTTGCACAAGTTAAAGAAACAGAGTATACACCTAAGAATTTATTGTTATGTGTCCCGAATCGCAAAGATTTCATGACAAAATAAGGAGCTTCTATTCTTTCTTGTAAATTCTATAATGACTTTGATTTTTATACGATAGTTTACTTTCTAATCCCAAGATAGTCAAACCATCTTAGGAATCTCACCGTAACCAACTCAATAGTATTTGTTTTTGGCCAAATCACTAATTTTCATGCCACTTACCTTTTCAGTTGAACTAAATAAAAATATAATTATAAGTTCAAGATCTCCCCATTGAAGCGGGTTCCGGTTTTTAAGTTTAGACTCGTGATATCATTATAAATTAATAGAGTACTACTGATTGTTCATTAGAACTGACTATGAATTTGAGGATTTATAATGTATTGATTTATAAATTAGTTAAGCGGATAAACGTTGGTCTGACAGATGAAACTTCGTTGCCAAATTAGGGTTCACTCATCGAAGGCGAATCTTTTTAATACTCGCATGATCATTTTGTACCTCTTGAGTCTTGACCCATCTCATGCGGCTCCTTTTATTTGCCGTGGAGATACGTTCTAGCTTTTTCTGGACATGTTTCTACTTAGTTACGAGTAACTAGTATTTATGAATGAATTTTGGAATATAAAGAATTTTGTTGAAAGAGTTCGCCCTAGGAGAGAAGCTCCCAGGCACGCCGACCGAGGCAGCCACCACCGGCGACGGTTTTCACCAGATCAGAGCTTTCCTTCGGTGTTTCTCTTGCTCTGCGTCTTCTCGTCTCTCATGGCATCTCCAGCTGCAGATCCTCCTCCGTCACCTGAGTCTCTAGATCCGGGTCTCGACGCAGATCCGCCGCCAACCACGCTCTTCACCGTCGAAGCCGTCACTTCCCTCCCCTCCATCAGTCTGAGCCAAGCGAGTCGTGTCCACAAGTCTCTGGTGGATGCAGATCTCATTCTCGTCTCCACCATCATCTCAATCGCTGGCCACGAGTGTTACTCCGCCACAGCGAACCACCTCCACCGTCACCATCACCATCAAACCTCTGAAGCGATCTCCGACTTAAATCCGCCATTGTGGTGGTCTGGAAATCCGACGGCCACATCATACTCTCCTCCGACCACTCGTGTTTCAAGGAAATTAAAGGCTTTGGATAGTCTCTTTATTATTCTTGTGGCTCTAAACAAGATAGGCTTCTCACCGGAGCCACTAAATCCGGCATCATCTCTTGATCCGGTGAATGAAACTCTTGCTCCGGTGAAGGAAAATCCCGCTCTCGTCGAGAGAGCTATGTGTTGCTCCGTCAAAGGGCCGCACCTCCACCATCGTATCTCTAGGTCTATGTTGGACTTAATTCCGCCATACTCACCACATTGGCGGTGGTCCAGAAGCTCGACGTTTATTCCGACGGCTAGCCTAGGTTTCCTCCTCCGACCTCTCCGATCTATCCTCGTAAGCCTTCCTCCCACTTCCTTTGTGTTAATGGGCTTGGATATTGTATGCTTAGAGGGCTTGGCCCAATTAGTGGATTTAGTGTCCATAATTAGATCAACTAAGATCAGGATTTTAGCTATTTGCATCGGTTTATCGACATCAATAGCATTTACCGTGACTAGTGCCGGACAATGGCATCTAAGGAATGGATGTAAAACCAGGAACTTTGTTTTCTTGGTGATTCAACCTGAAGTCCTAGTGGCTTTGTCACATACTCAAGACATAAGGACAATCTCGGTAGAATCCAAATCCTTACAATTGGCTCGAGCTTTATCTTTAGGCTCAAAAGTTCCCAAACTACATGGTTTATTCCATGAAACTTCTTATCTTGTCAAAAGATATGAATCTATTTGTTGTAATTTCTTGTTGGTATGGAATGTGTTGTAACCGGATTACTATTTTAAGTTTAATGAAGTTTGATTGACAAAAAAAAAAAAAAAAAAGAAGAATTTTGTTGAAAAGTGAATTCTGATGATAAACGTACGCCATAACTCACAACGTACTCAATAAACGATACTACTACTCTAAATGAAGTTTCATTATAAATTCGTATGTCATTTATTTTTGTATACCCAACTAATTAAATTGCATGTTTAAGTTAAGTCACTATCTATTCTATGGAGTATAGACTAAAAGTATTTTCGTTGAAGATTCTTAAGTTAATTTATTTAAAATGTATCAGGTTACTTTCTCAATACAAAAAAAAAAAACTATATATACATATATGACTTAAAATAAAATATTTTCTTGTTTCGCAACACTATAGATGACTAGATGTAGTTACTTTAGTATCGTATTATATAGAAGAGCTACTCTATATATTGTCTATCATCTGATTCTCACCTCTCACTCCCCTCTCATCAGCAAAGAGACTAGAAGAATGAGAAAGAAGAAAAGTGGAGAAGATGGAAACAATAATGAGTATAAGAAAGGTTTGTGGACAGTTGAAGAAGACAAGATCCTCATGGATTATGTCAACGCTCATGGCAAAGGCCATTGGAACCGCATTTCCAAAAATACCGGTAAAGTTCTCTCTCTCTCTGATCTCTCTCCAACTTAGTTTTCCCTTTTCTTGAGGTTGGAATTAAATTGAAACTATATGTCTGTTATGTAAAGTTTTAAGATGAATTGAAGGGATATTTTTTTAAGTTCTTATTACAAGAAAAGCTTAAGTTAAGAAGTCACATATTTAAGTTAAGAAGTCACATATAAGTTTTCGTTTCATCGTATTTAATGGATAAATAGGTTTGAAGAGATGTGGAAAGAGCTGTAGATTGAGATGGATGAATTATCTTAGCCCAAACGTGAAGAGAGGCCATTTCACTGACCAAGAAGAAGATCTTATCATCAGACTCCACAAATTGCTTGGTAATAGGTAAATCATTACATCCATTTTCAATTTGGTTTCTTCCTTTTTTTGTTAAGATAGCTAGACGTTCTTATAACTTGTTTATTAACTACTAATAGGTTTACGTATATAGGTGGTCTTTAATAGCTAAAAGAGTTCCAGGTCGAACGGACAATCAAGTGAAGAACTATTGGAATACACATCTAAGTAAAAAAATAGATACCAAAGATCAAACATTCAAACCCATCAACAAGAAGATGATTAATTTGGCAGATGCATCTGAAGAAAGATTCTTGAATGTGAAATTTGATAATAAAAATATTCTTGGAGATGACATATTGTTTATGAGAGCAGGGCTTGGTCTTCTTCATGAAGGCAATAACTACACGAATTCATCACTTTGGGGTCAACATGAGGATGCTTTTGAGCATAGCACACTCACCTACATGATGGATTTCATTGATGGACGTGGTTATTAATGAGTTCTATTTTGGCTGCATTCTAGTACGGTTTTTCAAACTTCTTTGCTAAATTTTGATGTCTTGGTTAAAGATGATCAAACATTGAAACATCGGCAGTCTAATATTAAAAGTTGCTGATGTTCTAATGTTTGATTAGCTCATTTAGTAATCTGTATGATTTTGCTTTAAAACTATATATATATATATATATATATATATATATATATATATATATATATATATGTGGATGGCCTTAACTAAAATGTTATTTTGGTTTGAGATATTCAGAAATATCTATATAAATAAGGAAAGAAATTTAAAAGTACATGGGTGATATATATCTAAGTGGAATTCCTTCTTCCATGCATGCAACATACATACATATATATGTACAAAACATTTGAGGGCATTCCTGAAAGCTTTATAAGATGAGGATGTGAAATCTTAAACGTTAGAAACTTGAGGGATACGTGATTTATAATGTAGACCACACTACCTCATAACTCATAAGTCACAAGTGGGAAAAATAAGTGATCATAAATAAAAAGTAGTATTAAGTTAAGTACACTTGGAAATAAATGTGACAGAGCAATAATAATATGCCAGACGAGTCATAAAACGCAGAATCTATATTTTTGATTAACCATATTTAAGGCAGTAAGAATATACTACTAATATAGACCTATTTGTGTTATTATTAAATACTTTTATTAAAATGTGTGACATTTAATTACCATTCACACTGCCCTAAAAAATTATAAAAATTAGTACAGTATATGACAAGGTTGTCTCCTTTCTTACTATAGGTTAATGTTATCAACTGTCTTGATATACTCCAGTGCGCCTTGAATAAAGCTTAAATTTTAATTTTTGACTAACTTTTCAAATATGAATGTATAATATTTGTTACATTTTAAACTACGTGTATATATCAGGGAATAAACAAAAATGAAGACAACAGCAAAAGAGGACACAGAGGAAGCACAAGGACAAAAGGTTCACAGATAGAGCTCAAAAAGGTAACGGGACAAATCATGGTAACTGATAAAAATTAGTTGGCAATAAAATTGTCAGAAGTCTAGCTTCATATCTGGTTGTGTGCAGTATTTTATCTATTTACATACAATAGATTAAAATCTGGTATGGATTATATATTTTTCTTTTCACTTTTGGTTTGAATTCTTGTCTCCCAAGATTTCACGTGTCTTTTAAAATACTAGTAGAAACCCAAAGACCCTTCTCATGCGATATTCATATTTAATTATTAGAGAGAATGCAAATGGTTTTTATGTTCTACATGGAAACAACAAGCTGGTATGATTGAATTAAAAATATGTGAAATCGGAATTAGGCTTCAAAGAGTTCCTAGAGCTTCCAATGTAGTATGGTAGCCACATCTTTAACCTAGCAAACAACATAAAAAAAAAATCAAACCTTAAATACAACGAGTTGATACAAATAATAATCTCATGTTTTTCATACTAAAAACCGCGAAAGAACTATATATCATTTGGTTTCCTTTTTTATTTTTATTTATATGAATAAAGTTGGTAGAGAGGAAGTAGAGGGATATCTCAACACAATCAAAGGCACATTACAAATTACATATATGAAATTATAAACATATATAATGATGATGGATGTTCATGATGATGGACTGGTTCATACAGAGCTAGTTTCGGAGAGGCCAAATTCAAGTCCCCAAAGCTCAAAAGCACCCTTGACAAAATCATAGTAGCCTCCCTTCAAAGCAAGTGTTCCCTTCACAAGTCCTTCTCTCACAAATGGATATGTCAATAGGTTTGCTAGAGAAACATTCACTGCCTCCTGAATTTATTTATACATTTTGTTAATAATCTCATCGAAATAAATAATTTGATTAGAAATTAAAATTGGAGATATGTATATGTTTATACCCTTTCACATCGGCCACATTGGTCTTCAAAGCATTTATCTCCAAGTTCTGATATAACCTTTGATTTGGCTGGTAAACAGATTTTAACCCAGTCCTCAATGAAATCACTGCAATTACCATAATTTATTGAAAACAATTATTAATCTCGTAGTAAAAAAAAATTCGATGTTAAATTTAAATAACTTGGATATAAAAATATTCTACGTACGTAGAGTTGTTTCCATCTAAGGGGAAAGACATAAGCCCCTTGATCCCACCACATGCACTGTGTCCTATCACCACAATGTTCTCCACCTACATTAAAAATTAATTTCAATAAAAATCAATTACATATACACTTTAATAATATTATTCATCAAAACTAACACTTGTTTGAGTGTTTTTTTTAACTAACATTTGTTAATTTACAGTTTTCCACATTCAAATTCATCTTTATTTTTCTCAGGGTTTTCTCCTTTTTTTCCCTTTCTTTCAAGTAAAAAACGAAATCAAATTCCGTAAGGGTCAATTTGCAAACTAACCAAAAAAAATTAATAATTGAGAAAATAACAAAAATTAGCATAGGTGGCCAATGATAGACCATTAAATTTAGATTAAATGGTTAGAGATTTTATTATAATTTTTTTTAGTGTTATTTTTGCCAATTTCCCATCCCGTAATTGTTATTTCGTATATATCACAATATAGTTCAGCCTTTATGGCCCGGCCCATAATAAAATATAAATGCAAAAGTAAATAGAATGGTTTTCACCTTAAGGTGCAAGACAGCGTATTCGATGGCTGCTCCAACTCCACTGTATTTGACCTACGAATATTCGCAAAAACGTATAGAAAAAGTCAACGATATGACTCGTCAATGACAAAAGTCAAGCACATCTGTCTGAGGCAGAAGGTTCTGAGTTAAAGAGTTTATAAACCTTGTCAAAAGGAGGAACCATGTTGGCTATGTTACGGACCACGAAGGCTTCTCCTGGCTGAAAGTTGAGAACGTGTGATGGACACACACGTGAGTCCGAACATGCAAACACCATGTACTGCACCACACACATATATATTTTACTAACTTTTTTCTTTTTAACTTCATTTTCAATGTTTATAATAGTAAACATTATTAATTGTTATCTTTTTTCACCTTAGGACTTTGACCCTTGGCGAGCTCACCGTACAAAGCAGGGTTGGTCCTGAAAATGAAAGTATTAATATGATCAACTAGTCAAAATCAAGACTAGTCAAAATCAAGACTAATATATAATCAAAGAAGATAAAATAGAAATAATTACTCGTATTTCTCCTTCTTGAAAGTGATGAAGCCTTGCTTAATGGTTTCGACGGCGTCGAAAGCTTTCTTGTCGGACGCAGCACCGGTCTGAAGCTCCGCCGTGATCTGCTCCACCTTAGCCGCCGCAACCGTCTTTAGCTCTTCCTTCTCACTGCCCATATTTCAACATATTTTACAATTAATTAAACAAGATAATTAATTAATGTTGAAAGAGCCCTTTATTTGACTTACACGAGAAGCTTCTTGAGGGCTTCAATGGCCTCATCGTATGCTTCGGTTCCCATCTCTTCGCTCTGCAAATTTGTTGACCAAATAAAAATATAAGAAAATGTATAGAAATTGTTAGAAGAGTAATTTATTAGTAAAGAGAGGAGCTTGTCGCGTGTGTTAAAGTTGAAACTATATTCAACCTATTCAAGAACTACATTATACGATAAAGTCCAATTTTATGGTATTTAATATAATTGTATATTTGGAGAGGAATATCGGTAATGTGGTTAGGAGCCAAATCGGTAGGTTGAATAAATAAATATAGATGGCGACTTCATCACTAATTTGCTCCACACGGTCTCATATGGTATATGCGTACACACACGTCTCAGTTTTCATAAATCGTTTCGTGAAAGCTAGTAGTAAATTCGTTTCTTCTATCACGTGGATCCTACGTTACTTTCCAACTTCCAATTTTTAAAAATGTCGAATTTTAAGTAGATATACCATAACACTTTTAAAATTTCGAGGACATTGTTGAATTTACTTACACATGAACATCATTAAATTAATATCGTATTTACAAATGTGTTACTATAATGTCGAAGGAAATAATATGGATAATAATAGTAAGGACAATAAAAGGAAATGTGAAACACACGTGAGCGTTTCCAGGATTTTTGGAAGTTTCGTTAAAATGGTAAAATCTATATAACGAATTCGTCCAATCGTGTGACACTATATTCGAAACTTTATACTTTTCCATCTTTTTGTGGGTTTATACTAACTAATGAGAAACGAGCTTTGTTATATTGTAAAACGATCAAATGATAAATTAATTAGTTTCCTATCTATCTATATGATTAATACGTAATAACCTAAATAATACGCAAACAAGAATGTAACTATATATGTAAGTAATAATGTAGGTTACAGAAATAGATGAATGTAAAATGTATACCCAATAAGGGGTGATGATAGGAGCAGGAGCAGCAAAAACGGGCTCGTTACGGATTAGGGTTGGAACAGAACGGGAAGTCGAGGAGGAGGAGGAGGAAGAGGAAGAGGGGAGGCAAGCGACGGTGGGAGAAGAACGAAGAGAGAGTTTTTGGAGAGAAGATTGAGAAGGAGAAAGGGAAGTAAGGAAGAAGCCGGAAAGAGGAGCGGTCGACATTTGCTGGTGAAGAGAAGTGAAGTGAGATTGTAGTTATTTATAGTATGTAAATTTAGGAAGCTACTTAAAAGTGAATTATATCATGGGATTGGTGAAAGGCTCGAGCGTTTTAATAGAATGGTGTAGGGCTGGGCATTCGGGTACCCGTTCGGGTTCGAGGCGGGTAGTTATATTTGTCGGGTACCCGTTTTAAAAAATATAAAACCCATTCGGGTATTACGTATAATTAAGTCGGATACGGGTCGGGTTGTAGCGGGTATCGGGTATTGGTTCGGGTACCCGTATTTATGATTATACTAAAAAAAAAAATTTAATCAAAAGATAAAAAAAAAATTATTCAAAAAATCAAGTCTTTAACACAAATTGAGTTTAAAAATGCCAAAGTTGACGAAACACCAAGATATGATAGTAAAAAAGTGAACAAAAATTCAAAACACAATCCAAATGTAGTAAATTTACTAATATATAACCACACACAATAAGTAAAGGAAACAAAAGAATAATAATTTTCAATTCGAAAGCACAAGGATCTCGATCATGTAAGCTACAGGCGAAAAAAAAGATGAAATGAGTGTTTTAGTCTTAGGTTTAGTGATTAAAATACATAATCATGTATGTGTATGTATAGATTCGGGTACCCGATCGGGTTTCGGGTTTTACCCTATCGGGTTCGGATACCCTAATGTTAATAAAATGAAACCCGATCGGGTAATTTACGATACCCGTACCCTACACGTACCCTAATTTTCGGGTCGGATTCGGGTTCGGGTATCGGGTATGGGTTTTATGCCCAGCACTAGAATGGTGTCTCTCATGGTGAGGTTGTGGGAACGAGGATAAGGAAAGCGATAGGTGAGGTGAATAAGAAAGTTTCTTCTTCATTTTTGTGGATGAGGAATATTAGGATCAAGATTTGAATTTTTTTACGTGCTCTTGTTCTTTGAAATTTCTTTATTTTATTTCCATTTTATAAAATATAAGGTATTTCAAAAAGTGTAGAGGATAAGATGCATATAAGCCCTATCACCAAAACAAGGATCAGCCTCTTTCACTTACCCTTTCAAGTACTCATCTTAAATAAGCACCACCCACTTTAGATCCTAGGCCATTGTTTGTGGTTCATATTAAAGAGCCATACTTCTCTAAGTAAGCCTTCTAGAGTCTACTATTGTATACACACAATGCAGAAGATGCACACTATGAAATATGCGAGGATCTACATCGATCATGGACTAATCTATACTAAGAATCAACAGACTTGAAATCTCTAAAGAGGGACTATAAAAAGAGAGAACAGAGCCATAAGCAAGAAGCTTTATCTCTCTCAATAGCTCTCTCAAATCTTCTATTACTATAAACTATAAGCAAAACTAGTTAAAACGTAGAGTTTATATTTCCTAACAAATGCTAGGAAAGAGAGAGAAGTTGAAGAAGAAATACACTAGGGTTGGATTTGGGAGTTATATGTAAAGTGGGGGTAATGGCGAAACTATGTCGACATTTTTTCATGCAAACACACACACAACATAATGTCAACATTCTCTTGTCATAGAGTGTGTCGAAGTTGAATTTGGCTTTTTATTTATTCGTTTGGAGTAAAAAAATGAAGATGAACACTGAATTTCACAAAGACATGAGACAGAGGAGTTTGATGTAATATTTAACTTATCTTAATAAACAAAACTTCTACTTTGGGCATAATCTTATTGGACAGACTGAGAATGCAATACATCGAGCTGCTTTCGCCAATTTGAACCTTTCGCTCTCTGTCAGCACTCTCTCTATCACTTTTATGATATTTGCATCCTGCAAAACATTGTTGAATTTGTTGAATACATTAACTTTTTCAAATTGTATCAAGAATAGAGTAGTGCATAGTAATAGTAACCTTTCTTGGTTGTTGAATAGTTGGCCTGACATTAGCAACATCACCAACCACTATTATATTGTTAGTATTGCCTCGATCATCCCTTTCCGTTGGTGAAATTGTGGAATGCCTCCAATCACCGTTGATTATGTACTTGTAGTAGTATCTGCCACAATGATGAGAACACCATGTCATATGACACATCCATTTCACAAGTTTCCAAACTAAAACACATTTGGGATCTTTTAAAACCCGAAATTAACCAATATGCAGGAAGATTAAGGAACGTCTTTTCTGTTGAATACTGAGCATAAGCACAAATGGGAGTATTCAAAGAAGCAAGACTTACTTTCCCTGTGAAAGTCTAACTTCTGATTCAAAACGTGGACCGCCCTTGTGCGTTGCTTTTATTGGTTCTTTCCAGTTTCCAGTGAAATCCCCAACCAACAATACATCCTCCCCCTGTGATAGAGCAAACCAAGGTGCAACTTAAAACACAGAGGCAAGTCGAGTTGTTCAACCCTACAGATCACGAATTCCAGAAAAAATTTCCCCAAAATAATAAAAGCATAGAGTTACCTCATGTCCATTCCAAACAAAGGTTACAGAGTGTGTTGGAGGATCATCATGTTTGCCATCGTCCACCATTGCAATTAGATCCCATGTTGCCCAAGCAATTGCAGGTCTGTGAGAAAATACATACAAGTTAAATGTTCTTCCCATCAACACACAAAAAAGTTACTATCCATTTCATGTTTGGTTAATGATCAAGAAAGAGATGAGAAGAATGAAAAACCTGTCAGGTTTGCAAGCGTGCAATCCTGTAACGAAGCTATAAGCAGCATGAAGAGAGGTATCAGTCATCCAGTGTAGATAAGCAACCACACAAGCAGCCGAGCGGTCAAAACCAGTGGTACAAGTTACAAACACGCGATGGTTCTTTTTAAGTAACCGTAGTAAGAGCCCAACACAAAGTGGTAGTTTCTTCCTCAGATCAAAGGAATCTGCATCCCTGGCACCAAAATATCAAAAAAAATTATTATTCTTGTTCACACAAGATTAGAACGCTAAGAAAAGGAAAGATATGAGGTTCCTCAAGGCGATATAAATTTGCATACTTTATAGGATAATTGATCATTAAGATTTCAGATTTCTGGCATGCATCATTGATCTTTTGTGAATCAATTCCCCAGTTTCGAGCTTCAGTTCCACCTTGGAAATTCAGTATAGCAGTAATTCCCTAAAGCAGAAAAGCTTAACCAGTCAAAACAAAATTTACAATGCTATCATTGCATACTATAAAAAAATCAAATTTCTCAGCTATAGGCACTATAAACCACTCACTGCATCCGACAAATTTTCAACATCATCTTCTGTTTGTATACATGAGCCAACATATATCTGCTCTGTAACCTGCAAATGGCCAACAACAAAAGAAGGTGTTGAGAGATTGAAGAGAAAGATAAAGGATATCAACAAAGCTACTTAGGAAAAGAAAAACTTATCTTTCATACCTTACTGTAGCGCATTCCAAGAGCATGGTTATAATGTAGCTCTCCTTTCGATCGATCAAGGGCATTGATGTATTCCTCTAAAGGGAAATTCCCATAACCCCATTCCCCATCTCCGGGCACTTCTTCTGTAAAGACACAGACCAGTGGACTGATAGGTGGAGAAAGAATGTTCTTCTGTGTCCCCATTTGAAAGGAATTGCTCTGTTTGGTCAAAAGTTTCCATCCTTGAGAAGTAAAAAATTTAGAGGAAAATGCAGCATAGCCAGAGTTTCCACTGCCTTCAGATGCTCTCAGATTCGATGATAATAGATTTTTATTCCAAGTAACAAAAGCAACACGTCCTCTGTTATACATCATATCAAGGTCGCTCAAGTGAAGTAGATACTGAACTGGAAACGGGGAGAATGGTCTTTCAAGAACAAGGCTAAACGATCCGGTTCTCTCTGCCAGCATCTTCCTGAATAAACCAAAAACTGGAAGAAATAAAAAAGAAAACTTCATAAACATAACAATAAAGTCAGCATTGAACTCACAGCACTGCACAAAACTACTACATTTCTAAACACTGATATGCAAAGTATTTCCCTGCTAGAAAACTCCAGCTATGACTGTTCAAGGTCAAAAACATATAACAGTATAGGTACAAACATGATGTTTCCAGGATAAAATGTCATAAGTTAGCAAATCATTAATAAACCAACCAAAGACTAGGTAAAATCTAGCTATGTAACAGAGTGCTAGCAATAGTTACAAGGAAAGTGTAGCTAAGATCTCAGACGCTATCAAGTAACTCATACCAAACTCGGTTAGGGACTAAACAGATATTGATACTTTGCCTCTTAAGTCTTAACTTAACAGCACAAACAGATTTAGAAAGCATATATTCTTACTCAGTATCACCAAAATCCTTGATTTCCACAAGACTACCACCAGAAGAATCGCTAGCTTTCTTCAGTGTATCTCCTACCATAATGATCCTCGCCTTCTCCGCATTACTCTACAAAACCCCAATTTCACTTGTTCAAATTGCTAGAAACTTCTTAGATAACTTCCAAATGATTCCCAAGCACAAAATTAGAGCTAAAGAAGCGAGAATTCAATACCCCTTTTTTGATGGCGTGGACGAAGATCTTCCCATCTGCTGATAATGCGAACCGAATCCCGAGGGGTTTCTCGAGAGTGACCATATACTCATTCAAATTCATCTTAAACGTCGATGACGAAGACGCGAAAACTCTAAGAACGACTCTTCTACTGTTGAATCTGATGTTTCCCTTCGAAGCGAAGCAAGCGATTCCTCTTCCGTCGAATTCACGGCCATTCCCGCTCCGGAACGGCGAAACCGACGAGGAACCGATCAAAATCGACGGAGAAGATCGTTCGATGGCTCCGAAACCGGAGATTCGATGAAGAAACGCCATAATAATTGAATCGGCGAGATTTTGGAGAAGTGTGTAGAGATGTGTTATGGAACTTCGAGACTGTTGAGCAGAAAACGAGGCGGCAGAGGAAGAAGAAGAAAAGGGGGTAAGAAACAAGTGGTCACGTGGATTCACGTGGGTCCCGCTTTCTCGTGGAAGTATCTGTTTCCTTTTTATCATAACGTGACACGTGTAGTAACTTTTTTTTTTGTGTAGTAACCTTTCAGTGAGTAAAAATAATGTATTTTTCGTCATAACGTCAATTGAGTCAACAACGTATTATTGAACTGGACTTTAATTTACATGGAAATAATTTAAATACAATCATTAAAGAAGGACATAGTTGCTACATTTGTAAAATTAATGACGTAATTTTCGCATGACGGCGAAAGCTCCGATCAAATCTTGCCGGTAAGGCAAAAAAGATTTTCTCCGCTTATCTCCTCCTTCTCCGATGATCGGCGATTTACACGACGCCGTTTTATCATTCCCTTTCACGACCGGAGAGCTAGTAGTCTTGCTTCCGTCGCACTGACTCCTTCTCATAAAACCCTTGAAAGAACACGAAACGGCACCGTCGCTTTGGCTTCTCGTTAGAAAATTTTTTAAACGACAACGTTTCGATACCCTTGAAGACGACTCCGAGGTTTCACTTCCGGTTTTCGAAGTCAACGGAGAACAAAGCGGACTCCATAGACATTTGCTTGAGAAATCCTCAAACTCTTCTAATTCCGACCACGAAGGCGAAGTAGTAGTACTCTTCCATCCAGCGGAGGCTGCCACGTCATTGTCTTTCTTTTTGCTCACTAAAATATTGTCGTTTTTGACCGTTGGGAAGTGGACGAATGTTTCTTTTTCATGGAACGCCGACGTTTCGAACTCAAAGTCAAGGATTTCGTCGATGTCGGAATATTGTTGATGATCTGTGGTATTGTAGCTTTGGATTTCGCGGGAAACTTTAACGGCGGCTGTCGAGAACTCATAACTGAAGCTTGGGCTATACGACACCGTAGAGGAAAACTCATGCATTTTGTTGACTTTCTCCATTTCTCTACATCTATGTAACTTGTTGAGTCTATGTGTGTATATATATGTGCATATACGTGTGTTGATGTGTTTATATATATACATGTGAACGGTTTAGTTTATTTGAGAGTCGAGAACAGGCGAGAAACGTGGTCTATTTTTAAGGAAAAATGGAATTTTATGTCAACAATGTTGACGATTAGCAGCAACCTAAGATTATATGATCGGAGTTTTATTAAGCAACAAATCCGTTTGGACGTATACTATGATTACACGGAATCATTACGCGATTCGTTATTTCTCTTTGCCAGCAAAATCGTTTACTACCAATTAGTATAAAATTATGCAAATTGTGATTTGATTATTGATAATTGATATCGTCATTCTTTTATTCCATAAAGATGTCCAAGTCATAAGTTTATTTTACAAGTAAGTTGCGTAATGAGTTTCCCAACAAGTTTCAAACTAGATCAAGTTAATGATTGGTGAGAATAATTAGCTACTAAGCCTAATCTATACTATATAAAAGTTGATGATATAGCGCATCTAGTGCGTCCACATAGGATTTTTGAAATCCGATTTGATTGGTCCACGTAAGCGATTAGAATTAAGTTAATTTTTGTTATTGTTAATAAAAAAAATTTACTTTTCTTTAAGTTAATTTTATTTTATTTTCCACAAAATTTTCCATTAACCTATGTATTTTGGTATTAGGAATTGAAAAGTTTTACTTTTTTATTGTCCATAAATAAAGAAAGAAAATTATTAGGCATCATGAAGCTAAAAATCAAACAAACTTTCTTCATTATGTTACTAACTAACCGTCCCTCGATTCCTTCTGTTGTTTTGGATTTTACTTATGATGTGTTGTTTACGTTCTTATTTTTCTATGAGATTATAGTTATTTTGTATTTTTTGTTGCAGGTTCATCATGGTATCGAGTTTACATGTAATTCTTGCGTTGATCAATGTATTGGTTTTGGTTTTTATTGATTATTGATCTAGCTTTTGTTATTATGTTCTTTAGAAATCAAGGTGACATATACGGATAAACTAAATTAGTATTACCGCATATTCTAGCCTTGCGATAGTCAAGGTATGGTTTTTTTTTTAGTTGGGGATATATAATATGTGATGTTTTGCTTTTCCTCTACGTTTAGTTTAACCTAACATTGTATTATTCAACATCTATCGTCCATATAAATAACGTCAGGTTCTTACGATCTTGGTTACCTTGATGTTTTTTTTTTGCATGCTTACTTTTATTTAGTTATATATTCTTATTCTAATTTTATAAATATGACTATAGTTCTCATGTGTAATTTAGTAGCTATGTTTTTGATCTATGAATAAAACAGAATTGAAACATGAGATGAACATCATGACATGAAGCAAGACTTTAAAAGAAGCTTTGGTTAGTTTCTTTACTATGTCATGTTTATTTTTCGTTTAACAAAATTATATAATTGATATACTCAATTATATAAATACACTTTGTAACGAGACAACTTCAATCAAAAGATTTTCTTAAGAATTTTCAAATCGGAACCATGAACGATCTTCTCTCCCGTTCTTTCAACCGTTCCTTCTTGATACGTTTCTCGATGTATACACATCTCTCCAGGACCAAGTCGAAATTGCATCTAACTCAGCTCCAGCGACTGACTCCGTGGTTGTATGGAGGCTTCTAAAGTTATTAAAGAAAAGGTAAAACTATCGGAAGACTGAAATATCTGGTCCATGTATTGTTGGAGTATGAATGGTCTGTTTTTAAAGAGAGTTACTTTGGATAAATGGAATTCCAGGGCAATGATGCATTCAAGGGACGACAATGGAATAATACAAGGGACGACATGATTGCATAACCGCTCATAAATATCTCTGCTTTTGTCAGCTAAGATATTCTAAATTTCAAGTTCTTAATAAATTTTCCTTTTATAGGTTATTATTTGAAAAAACAATATAGCCATGGAATCTTTCTTCGTTTCAAAAACAATGTGATGGTTATGTTAGCTCCATGGATATAGCGTTTCAAGATTCTTTTGAGTTCAACAACGGCCCAGATCAAAGGTTTTGGATTTACGATTTATTTCTTTTTTTTAATCAGGTTTGTATAATTATTAGGTTTAATTTAATGTTTTGTTCATTGATTCCTTCTTATCGATTTCTGTTTTTGCTGCAGGTTCTCGGTTTTTACAATACGTTTCTTCAAAACATATATATATGATATTCGTCACGCTTCCATCTAAACATATATATCTTCGAATTTCGTATGAGCTTCGGGTTTTTTTTTAGGAATCGACGACTCTTCTTTTGATGTCGCTATTAAACAGTTCTCGATTATATACGTTATTCTTTTCTTTCTTTTTTTGAATTTTATTTTTCCTTTGATGTGTTTTGATTTTTTTTTAAAATTTGGTTCGTTTTTGTAGGTGTTTGTTTCATATTATTGTTGATTTTTACTCCTACTGTCAAATTCATTCAAGCACGATCTTTTTTTTTTTTTTTTTGTCGCCTGTTTTTGTAGGTGTTTCAGGTTCTTTTGATTTTTATTCTTCCTAATTCTTGAACATCTTGGAAGCATATATTATATGACCTAGATCTCTTTTTTTCTAAGAACAATCATTCGAGCGACAAGGCAATTATATTTTCTTATAGTGATCGATTCTATTGTAAAGTGATAAGTGAAACCCCTAAAATATTTTATAGTCTATCTTTATTTTTCTCTTCTTTTGTATTTCTTTTTCTCTTTGATTTTAGATTGTTTATATAATGTTATCATATCGATAGTCTGATTTATGTTCTTGAAGATTCATATCTAATAATACTTTTCACCGTGTGTGATTTATACAGATTCAGCTCTATGACATACCAGATTCACATATGTTGATACTTTTCGATCACGTGATTTATTCAAGAGAGGTATTCTTCTTTTGGACTTAGTTTAGAAAGAAAAATGATGGATAGGTTCTCTTCCCATTGGGGAAGGAAGGTGGAAACGATATCTCGAGGAAATTTGAGTAGAGATCTTACACCTCGACGGACTGAGAGGCGAAGGAGTGTCCAAGTTCATTAACACATCTCGATGGATGGCTAGATGAGTGTTGGACCAGCTGATGGATAAGGCCCATGGCCCATGCCTAATATTCCCAAGAGATAAACGTGATAATCATGAGAATCATGATGGAACGGGTGTGGCGTTTGACGCCGAAGAAGCTCATCAGGTAAGAACAACGGAGAGGCATTGTGGAGTTAGTCAGGAGAGTCAAGGGCTTGCTAGATAAAATAAATATTAATCGAGCCTCTGGAGATCACCAAACTAAGGTGGGATTATTGAGAACGGTGTCCGGATACCGAGAAAGAGGTGGTGGATAGACAAGTAGATCTGGAGGCTTTAGGGGCTTAAAGGTTTCATCAAAACGGCAACAAAGAGATGCTCTATGGTGGTGAAAACCGACATGAGTAAGGCTTATGAACGCATCGAATGGGGATTCTTAAGAGCGGTATTAGAAAAGTTAGGATTCCTAGAGACGTGGGTGGAATGGATTATGGAATGCGTTACGACGGTTTCTTACTCATTTCTCATCAACGGAAACCCAAATGGAAGAGTATTACCGACTCGGGGACTTCGACAAGAGACCCGTTATCTCCGTATCTCTTTATCCTATGCACGGAAGTCCTCTCGGGATTATGCCAAAACGATCATTCTACCGGAAAGCTCAAAAGAATACAAGTGGCTCGAAAAAGTCCATTTATTAACCACTTGTTATTCGCGGATAATACGATGTTTTTTGGGCGTACAAATGAAGTGTGTTGCAAAGAGCTAATAAACATTCTAAGAAGATACGAAGAGTGTTCCGTCCAATGCATAAACCACACTAAATCCACAGTTACGTTTTCTTCAAAGACGCCACGGGAAATACAAGACCGTGTCATAAGCTCTCTTGGTATCAAAAACGTTGGGGGATGTGGTAAATACTTGGGATTACCCGAAAGCTTCGGGAGACGGAAAAGATGTTTTCACGGGATTAGTCGACAAATTTCGACAAAGGTCGCATAATTGGACCACAAGATTTTTATCGGGGGCGGGAAAACAAGTTTTACTCAAATCCGTGTTATCATCTCTTCCAACATACACGATGTCATGTTTTAAACTCCCCAAGTCGCTTTGTAAAAGATTACAATCGATCTACACAAGATTTTGGTGGGACGATTCACCGGAAAAAAGAAAAATGGCTTGGATATCATGGAAGAAATTAGCACTACCTAAATGCAATAGAGCACTCGGTTTTAGAGACGTAGAGGAATTTAATGATTCTCTTCTCGCGAAACTAAGTTGGAGGATACTAACCAATCCCGACTCGCTCATATCACGTGTAATGTTGGGAAAGTATTGTTTTAACTCTCCATTTTTAGATTGTGAAGCAAAAGGAAACATGTCACACGGTTGGAGAGGAATACTAGCGGGTAAAGAAGTACTCAAGAAAGGTATGGGATGGATCATTGGGGATGGAGAAAGTATCAAAGTTTGGGAGGATGCTTGGCTTTCTACATCAAAACCGGTAACACCTTACGGACCTCCTACAAATCAGAATATTAATCTAAAAGTGAGTGATCTTTTGACCAATTCCAATTGTTGGAACTTACCGATGATCCGAGAACACTTACCTCATTATGAGGAAATGATTCGTCAACTACATCCGAGTACCCTTAAACCATTGGGATCGTATGGTATGGCTCCCCGAACCAATGGAAAAATTTACAACAAAATCAGGCTATAAGTCATTGAAAGAAGAAGAAATAGACTTGCGCAGTAGAGAGTTTAATTGGAATGGAAATATCTGGAGCTTGCATACTTCTCCAAAGATCAAACAGTTCTTATGGCGAGCAACCATCGAAGCACTTCCCGTTGAGGCCAACCTTACTTCCCGTGGCTTCGGAGAGGACCTAAGGTGCAAAAAATGTGGCCAGATCGAAACCACTTTCCATGTGATCCGATCGTGTCCGTTTGCGAGAGAGGTGTGGAATCAAGCACAAATTGTAGGTGATCCGCACTCAACGACTACTATGTTTCAGTTCCTAGAATCGATCAAATCGGCAAAATCCTTGCCTCCTTTGGGTATTTCAAGTACACCTCTCTTCTCTTGGATTGTTTGGAAGCTTTGGACCACGAGAAATCTTTATTTGTTCGAGAATAGAGAAATCTCGGTAAGAGAAACAATAACAAATGCAATCAAGGAGGCTAGAGAATGGCAAGAAGCAAACATACAACCGAACGTTATAAGCAAGAGAAGCAACATGAGCACACCAATACACAAAGAAGACTGTTTTTCTTGTTTTATAGATGGTGCTTGGAGAACAGAGTCTCGACAAGGAGGAATGGGTTGGCTCATCCAAGATACGAGGGGAAGTACGATATTCCAAGGGTCGGAAGCGTTGAACTTCATCCCATCAGCCCTCATGGCGGAAACAATTGCACTACGAGCTGCGCTTACAAAGGCAGCTTCGGAACATATTAAAGACCTTCAAGTCTTTTCGGACTGCGAAGTCCTTATCAACACCCTTAACTCGGGTTTGGAGCTGAACGAGATTACGGGAATTCTTTTTGACATTAGAAACCTTGTATCTCGATTCTCTTCTCTATCTTTCATTTACATTTCACGCTCGTTAAACTTTGAGGCTCATACCTTAGCTAAGGCAGCCTTGTGTACTTTAAATCCATGTTTGGACACAAACAATTGAGGAATGAGAATTAAGCATTGACCAAAAAAAAAAAAAAAAAACTTCACTGTTGTAGTTAGCCATCGCGTTTGTTATTTTGTGTTATGCACTGATGTCTCGAGTTTTAACCCAAAATAAACTGCAAGTGTACAGACAAGAGCAATAGTATAAGAGGTATCGAATCCACAGAGACCAAGGTTACACTATGAATTTATAGGTTCTAAAATAAAGCTAAGATAAATTAAATAGTTGGAAATGGTAACGAGCAGGTGCTCAATGCAATAGAGCAGGTGCTTGGAATAAAAATTGGATTAAAAACAGATGATAAAAGCACTAAGCCGAGATGATTCTCCGGTGATTTCGGATACTTAGGTTGAGCATCTATTCAGGGTTTAATTGAACACGGTCTAGAACTCAAACATGAATGTAATATTGCCCCGCTTTCGGCGGCGTATCAATATCTTTGTCTACAACCTAAATACCTAAACTTCCGAGTGGATTTAGTAATGAAGTAAACAAGCCTTAATGCAATGGTTCGATATGTTCACACTCGATGGCAACGATCAATGGCGTTTTGGTTACCACCGAATGCTCATCAATGGTAATTCTAGCAACCTATATCATTTTCGGTGAATAGATTAAACCTAGAGATCATAGACTAAGTGATCAATTTAGCCTAAGCGTTAAGACTTCCTAGAGATGAAGACATAAGATTACCCTATTTGGCTCAACCATCTAAGATCCTAAATCACCATTGAAATCACCTCAGCTTAGTTATGAAACTACTCGGACATGGTCAAATCGAATGCAACAATCAATAGATAAGAATTCATAATGGAAAATGGAGAATGAAAGGGGGTTTAGAATTCTTCTCTAGATGATTATTGGATGATGATTCGGAAATGAACAAGAGACTTCAATGGTGGAAGTGATGATTCGGATGATGAAGAACAATTGAAGAACAAATTACTTTTTATTAAAAACGTGAGAAGGAACTCAAAGTCTACTCAATATTTCGTGATACCCCACACTCCTCTCTCTCTCCCCAAAAAGTTTGATGAAAACCTTCTTCAAATACAAGAGAAAGCATTAAAAGCAAAAATATCTTTTTAGGCAAATAAAGGAAACTTGGTAAAAATCCCATTTATGATGAGGATCAATCTTCTCCCTAATGAAAAGGGATTGATGTTGACTCATTAACTTCTGGGAAATCGTGTGGGCCATCAGATGAACTCGGCGGCCACAGCTTATTAGGTTTAGGTCTGGTGCTTCGCTGCGAGCAGGTGCTCGCTCGGACCGAGCAGGTGCTCGGCAGAGTGAAAAGTCTTCTTTTTGCTCCATTTCTTCTCCTTTTCTCCATAGAACTCCAGCAGATCCAAATTGTGCTCCAAGGCATTTTAGAACCTGAAAAGACATCAAAAAGAAACAAAAAGACTCGAAAAGCAACACAAAACCATGAGTGAATTAGGCTAAAAACCTAATATATCATGCACAACACACAAACTCGATCACAGGTCACTCTGCAAGTATGGACGTCTCCAGTTTCTTACGGTTTGTTATATTCAAACTTTGGGGATGGTAATCGATTACGTCATTGTCTCCTATAAAGAGCGAGAGTCTGATTAATTTTTGTTTTTAGATCCACTCTAATTCTGAAAGTTACTCTTATCTTAAATTTCTTTTAAAATATGTGTTTATATTCCGCGAATCAAATTGAGTGTGATTATTTCCCTTCCGATGATGTCCAACATAATCCATGGATACAACTGACTAGAAAAGGGACAAGAGGATATTCTTGGAGGTAAAGGATGGCTACCATCAAGTTCCTGATTGAAAAGCTGACTGATTTGATCTTCACATCAAGGTTAATTTTTCTATTTTTTTTTAATGTATTCTCAAGCATATGACACATTTAACTCATTCAGCTTCTTTAAAGCTTGATTTTGTACAGGTTTCTTGAGCAACAATAGATTCTATTTTCTTTGTATTTTGAGTGAAACTGGACGCCGTCATGATGAATGAAACCATATAGAATCTTGGCATTGCTGAAAAGAACTGTATTTTAGTATTTATGCATCTCTATATGATGCAAAAGATGGTGTCAGTGTTAATGGCGTGGATCAATATTGGTTTTGCTATGAAATCTCAATGTTACCAAATATTCATCTATATGTAAACTATTTTTGCTTGTAGACTTCATACGTAGTTGTGGTATACTCTTAGTATATTAAGAATTTCTTTGCACATTCTCTACCACATTAACCTGCTAGGTTAAGATCATATTCCCTAATATTTTCTTATAATAGATAACCTTTTGCCATTTTCTTATTAGCACCGTCCATGTTTCCTTAAGTGATGGGAATTTGTGCAACACTCTCAAAGATAATTGAAGTTTTTGTTATAGGTAGAAACAAGGTCACGCTGATTTGCCCTTATTTTCCCAGGGAATGCTGATCAGAAGGTTGTTGTAAAGGTGTGTTCTCTTTAGTGGTTGAATCCTCTGAGTTGCATGGACTAAATGATCCGTGGCAAATGTTTCACAAAAAATATGCATATTCACTTGGATGATTCGTTAACCAAAGAGATAAGAGTTTTCCGTGTTTGGGTTAAAACATGCTATCTTCCGTGCTAAGCTCTTAAGTGGTATACCTGTCAAATATATATATATTTTTTTTGATAATCCAGGTATTTTGGCGGGGCCCAATTAGCGCCGTGTCCAACTGGAACTGGCGTGGTCCTAGAGGCCCGAAGCAGCCATGTTAAATCTTCATGGCCAGGAGGAATCGAACCCTGGTGGGTCTATTACTACCAGGCTACGACCACCTGGTTTATAACTGCCATTTTGTTTCTGCATGTGTTACCAAAAATGGGTGTCTATGATTTTATGACTTTTATTCGATCAGAACTTTTAGAGACTATAGGAATGCGAAATTGTATTGGGCAAGAGTAGAAATTGGTTTGGAGTCCTATAGAGTAAAGATTTTTTCTAAATTCTACAAGCATGCTACATAGTCCTGTTTTTTCAGGGAGTTCAAACCATTCACTAAGCTTCAATTAAACAAACACATAATTTATTAGTAGTAATCTTATTAATAATGTGTGGGCATCTTACGATCTTTCACTTTTTCCCACAAATTCTTTAATCTTTAGAGGTATGTAATTTATTTTCACAAATTCTTTAATCTCTACAGTTTCTATTTTCTACGTAATTTTGTAGGATGATTAATGTTTGGTTTTATTTTTCTATAAAATGATTAATGTTGGCATACAAAATTTGCAATAAAATGATAGAGATATGAAGACAAATCCCGCGCGTATGCGCGGGTATCGACCTAGTTATATTGAACGTCTAGCGAAATTTAATGATTTTTTAAACCCTACTATAACAACTTTGCACTATGCATATTCGTTGTCGGCACTAAAATCTACTAGTAATATGTCAAGGCCAAAAATTCTTATTTGGTAAATTAGGGGATGAAAACAAAACAGGCATGATTAAAATAATTGCACCACATGATAATACATTTCCTAGCAACATTGAAGTCTATATTTATTCCAAAAAGGAAACACTGAAGTCTATATTGGCGTGTTCTGCAATTTAAATAATACATTGCTGTTAAAGTTATTGATCTGTTAATCATTATTTTGAAAGAATTGAAAGATTGCTTCTTCTTTTCATGATACATTTCTCAATTACATGTGAGAAACAATGCGTTGGCAGCAGCTTAAAAAATAACCAATTATTTTTGTTTTTCTATTCGTATTTTAATATCATATATAGTAGTTTCTAGATGAATCAAAGTATCAAACCCTCCACCACGACAAAAAAAAAAAAAAAAAAAAAAAAAAATCAAATTTCTGTACCTTCCCAATCCCAGCAATAAAATGATCAGCCCATTAATGAACTATTGGACTATTAATTTGTTTGCAATATGTGGGAATCCCGAAAACATACTGCTACATTTGATTACTTAAGCCCAAGTTTGCCCAAATTCAGGCTGGCTTTCTGCCAATCTCTAGACCAGTTAGTTCTTAGCAGTTTTTGTTACTAAGCAAGATCAGCATATATTTACATATCTTTCTAATAAAAACGTATATTTCCATATTTGGTGTAGTCTTTTGGTTTCGTGGAGAACTAAACAACCGGAAGCAGAGAAATCTCCATGCATGTTCCTTGTTAATTTGTTATTAATTTTGAATTACAAAAAATCCATTTTTTGTCCTTTAGAATTGAAATGGACTAGTAGTGTACACTAACAATTTTGTTGTCGTGTGCGTGACTAATAATGACAATATTTAGATTCGGCAGTGTTTAGACAGAAAATAATTATCGACTATATGAATAAACTAGGAGATTAATTGTTTACGGTCAGATATCGAACTGAATAAACGAATTATCATTCCTCGTAATGATAATTTCTGTCAACTTGCTATGTTTTCAAATTAGCCAACCCAATTCATATACATAGATTTGAATTCAAGAATAATAATTTTAAGTTCTGAAAGGTTCGTATATCAAGACACTAATTTAACAAAGATCGACTAGTTGCATTATTATGCTAGTACAAATGTGGTCCACAATACGTACAACTCATGCATCTTGTTGACTTTTTACTTTTTGTCAACCGAAAAAGATAGATCTCGAACGTAACGTCCAATTAACGAAGATGATATGTTGCTGCGGTAGCGACCTAGACGCAGCAAACTCAAACGGAGATCGATCGTGACTCTTGTTGGAGTAAAAAGCTTATAAGAGCATCCTCATTGCACACTTAAAATAGTTTTATTTTTTGTGTCTCAAATTTAAAATATATTAAAAATAATACAATGGATGTCCTAATAATAAGACTTATGTCTTATATAATACATTTTCTTCTTATGAAAATAATTTTTAAAATATATTTAAGACGTCTAATAGAAAATGTACAATGAGGATGGTCTAAATCTCATGTCAACGACTCAATAACCTTATTAAAGCTGAAATTACTAGTAATCAAGGAACAAAAACAGTGACACGTGTTGGTCAAAGTAGAGGGAAAGAAGACCGTTGTGTGTGTGCGTGTCACTGACAGTTTGACAGTTGGACGGTGAAATTTTTCTTGCCTGGAGAATTAAAGAGGGAGCATCTCAGTTGCTGACATGGCGGTCTTGGAATCCGGCGCACGTGATCCTTCGCAGCAACGCACGTGCATGGTCAAGGCAAGGCAAAGTGCCTTATTGTTAGGAATTTTTAAAGGGGCACGAAACATAACCTACGCTTTAATTTAAACTATGTAAAGTTTTAAGCAATAAGTAAAATCCATTATCAAATGTTTAGAAATGTAAAGGACTCCTTTCGATTTCGTTGACATATGATAATTGATAAATATTTTACTTAATACTTTCTCTGTTCCTAAAAACATGATGTTTTAAGTTTTGCACATGAATTAAAAAAAAAAGCAAAATCACAATTTATTAAAACAAACTTTCACTTTTCATTAAATACATTTACTCAAACAAACTACTTTTCTCCTACTTTCCTACATTGTATTTCACCTTAAGTTTTTATTGATAAAAACATTAAAAATACATTAATGACAAAGTAAAACATCGTGTTTTAAGGAACAAAGAAAAAATCTTAAAACATCATGTTTTAAGGAACAAAGAAAAAATCTTAAAACATCATGTTTTTAGGTACAGAGGGAGTAACATTACTCAAAAATGTAATTATACAAAGTTTTCGTGAATCAAATGAAGAAGCACTATACTATGCTAGTAATAAATGGTAAGTTGCTCCAAATAGGGTATTTCGTTCGTTTCTCAAGAAATATCAGTAAAAAAATATTTTGAATTGCATAGGAATGCACATGAGGGGACGAGTTCCCATAAATTGATTCTCTCTGTCTTCGGGACTCAGCAATCATAAAGTTCCGATATTTCCTCCTAATCCGTATCCAATTACATACGAACCGGCTAGACCTACATTATAAACCGGCTACGTATCTAGTTATACTCTTTTTAAATAAAAAACATCAACTAATATACCCCTTTAATGAATTTAACATTAAGTTATATACAAAACCAATGACCGTAATTTAAATTTAAATCCTATCAAGTAAGAAAATTTTGGTCTACAATAACCAGAAACTGAAACTTTATTTATTTTCATAAAATTGTATTAACTTGTTAATAAGAAAAACAAGTTCCGTTTTCAAATAACTTAGCTACTAAACGATAATATTTGTTCCTCTCATCTTCAATAAAGTTAGCTAATATTAATATATACTAGAATATATAAATTGGCCTTTTCCGGAGGTATTAAATAATAATAAAACAATATATGTATGTATATGATATATGTTCATATGAATAAAATATAGATGCTTTAGAGAGAGAGCATTTGTAATTGTAGCTGCTAAAATGGATTAAAATATTCATCTAAGTTTGTATACTAATGAGAGAGATAGAGAGAGAAATGATTTTCAAATATAACATAGAAAAAGGGAAGCTCTAATCGAAGATATAATATAATGTGTGTTTCTAGATCAGATCACATCTTTCTTCCTCTTCTTCCTTTACTTCTTCTTCTTCTTCCCAACCTCGTTAGAACAAAAGTTTAAAACAAAAAGATGGGGTTTTCTTAATGCTGATGTCTTCATACGGAGAAGGGTTTCAAAACGGATCTGTGGCTTTTGGATAGGGTACTTACTAATACTAGAAAAGAATCAAAGGTATGTAATTATTCGATTATTCTTCATTTTTGCTCGCATTACTCACCGTCCATTTTTTTTTTGGGTCCAAACTCATACCTTCTATCTTGCTTAGTATATATATTTATTCTTGATTTGAAACGTATATATACTCTGTAGTGTTCGTTCATCCAAATCTCTTATAGGTTTTTAGTTTTGTAATGGAAAAATGGCTTAAGAAGCAGTAATTTTTTTTATCAAGACTTGGATAAATCATCTTAGCAGTTTTATATTTTAAACTATCCGTTTTAATTGGCATTTTAATGTACGAAAAATGGATAAAGATTATTTAGTTATAACAGTAACAAAAACTACAAAATCTGATAATTTTAGAATGCTACTTGTGATAGTTAAAAAAAAAATACAGTTATATTTACACACTTAGTAAATCCGTTTACTTAGCCTATATACTCACAAAATTTTATTCGGTTTGTATACATATATGATATAGATACTACACACATCAGCCTTTGAATTTTGACTCGCCTTTAACAGTGTACTTTTACCTTATACAAGTGAAAAAGGACTGTCGTACTTTTACCTTTTGATTTTTTTTTTCAGTAACATTTTGAAAGAGAAATGGTTCGTTGTTTTGAAAAGGAAATTATTCCTGATGTATAGAGTGACACATAAATTATTACAAATCAAAGTAAAGTTTCTATATTAATTCTGTATTTACGTGTAGTTTTGTAATGGGCCACGTAACTGGGCCATGCTTAGACCCGGCAACCCATGTGAGATTGTGAGATATGATCTCTCGCACTATCATCCACGTTATCTCACTAATAAGACCGTCTTTTTTAAATATTGCAAGCGTAGGGATTTTAATTTTGAAATCAATAGGCTCTATGAAGTAAAATAAACCTACCGTACCATAAGATTCTTACCATAAAGAGCCAAGAAAAGAAAAATTTATTTACTCATATCCAGATCAACACCTTTCTTTATTCACTACAAAACAAAAATATTTTCCCTAGCCAACAAAAAAGCTTGAGAACCATCTCTCACGCGCTAATTAAAATACGTAACCAGGACCAGTCAAGAACCAGACCAAACCAATATCAATTACATAACAAAAACCGGTAAGTGAAAACACGCACCAAAGTAGGAGCGTGAGTGAGTTTTGAATACACCTGAAACTGTCTGGTCCATAAGTTAAAGTGCATGGGAAAGATCTTTGTTGCTGTTTCCTATATCCCTCTTTAGATTTATATATACTCACTCGTATAGTATGGACAAAAATCTGTATATTCGACGAATGCACATAGCTGTATCATTTATGTAACGGTCTATATATATATAGTTATCAGCTAGTAACAAGTTTCTTTTTTGTTTACCTTTTTTTAGCAGGATTATATAAGATTTAAATGGAAGAGGAAAACCAAAAGCCACATCGAGTTTCACGTAAAGACCAGAGTGGGTCCCATAAAACCGATGATGAAGCGTCGCCGGGAGGCAAAAGCTCCGGGAAAATAAGCCGGCGGTCGTCGTGGGCTGCGGCGGCGATCGCCGACTGTGTGGCGCTATGTTGTTGCCCTTGCGCCGTCGTGAATCTCCTCACGCTTACCTTGGTTAAAGTCCCGTGGATGATTGGTCGGAAATGTATCGGCCGTGGTGGTCGTAGCAAGAAGCGGAGGAAAAAGATTAACCGTGGAGACCAGTTTCATCACCGGAGGTCGTCGGAGATATGCGTGAGTGTTGGATGTTGCGGCGGAGGAAATGGAGAGATCGATGACCATAGGTTTGTGGTGGAGAGAGATGGGAGTTTGACTAAGGAAAAGGAAATGGAGAAAACGGCGTCGTTTAAAGGAGATGATGAAACGAGAATCAGTGCAAGAGTTGAAGCTGAGAGAGTTTGGTTGGAATTGTATCAAATTGGACATCTTGGCTTTGGTAGAGTCTCTTTCACTGGAATTCATCACTGAATAAATACTTCAATAATTTAATTAGGCGTATATTTTCCACACACAAAAAAAAAATTATATGCTTTTTATGAAAATTATTTACTTTAGTGTAGCAAATAAAATTCCACAATTACATCCAAACTCATAAGGCATTAGGCATATAATGAAGAAATAAGCTTTTGTAATCATCAGTGAATAAATAATTTAATTACTTAATTAGGCTAATTTTCACACAAAGAGAAATACTGTATGTTTTTTTGTGTAATTCTTTAGTGTAGCAAACAAAATTCCACAATTACATCTTAACTCAAAAAGCATATTAATCAAGAACAAATGTAATCCGTTACTAACAAAAAAAAATAAAAAAATAGATGTGGGCTATTCATTGGGCCCATATTGTAGGGCTTGCGCATGATTAGTCGAAAGGGTGGTTTGGGAAAGTTACGTACAGAAACATGCGCATTTTAGCAGAGTTATATACTATCGTGCGCGCTCAATCTGAGAAAGTCATTGTCCAAACTCCGTCTTCTTCGTCTGAGAGATTTCGAGAATTGAAGCAGAAAGAGAAGAATTTGGGTGAATCTGTGAAAATGGGGAGCGAACCGACTCGAGTGATGGTGGCTGTGAACAATTCGACGATCAAAGGTTACCCTAACCCTTCGATTAGTTCCAAAAGAGCATTTGAATGGACTCTGGAGAAGATCGTCCGATCAAACACTTCCGATTTCAAAATTATCTTGATCCATGTACAAGTCGTCGACGAAGACGGTGCTTCTCTTGATTTCTCCTTTGAATTTGTGCGAAATTGTTGATCGATTGTAGATTTGAATGGTGATTTTGTATAGATCGGTTTGCAGGTTTCTCTGTGGAAAAGGTATCGTTAGGTTTTGTGTTGCAATTTCAATTTAGACACATGTCTCAAATGCTCAATTGTTTGAGAATGCTTTGATATTTTCGTGGGGAAAATGTGATTATGCTAAGTTGTTTTGTTTTTGTTTGTGAATTGGGAGAAGCAGGTTGATGGAGCGGAAGTAACGATAAACAGCTCAACCAAGGGATTCAACGGAATCCTCGCTTGGGACCTGCCAGCTCAACCAAGGGATTCAATGAATCCTCTCTTGGGACCTGCTTCTTGTCTGATGAACTTAATCGAATCAAGAACAAGGGATACAGAATAATCTCCCTCAAAAGCAAAGCTTTCTATTAATCAAATCATAAACTGAATACAAAAGGAGGCCATAATAGGCTATTTATAAGAAAGCATAAAACCCTAATATTCTTTAGAATATTTTAGAAGATAAACATTAAAACAGAAATATTACTAATTAAATAGATAATTATAATATTTGGAAATATTCTAAATATCTCGCTGCATCATGTCTCACCGACCAAGAAAAGATTCGTCCTCGAATCTTGTATCTGCATCTGCGCTGCATCAGCTCTCGCCGGCCAAGAAAGATTCGCCCTCGAATCTTCAACCGGTTTTTCCACATTGGTTTTGACAGTTTTGCCCAAACCGGATTTTGCACGAATGTTGCCTAAACCGGGTTTTGCACGAATTTTGCACGAACCGAATCTGTATAAATTTGTAACTTTTTGAAATCTTCGCAGATCTGCAACTGCTCGAATTTTGCGCAATCTGATTTTCGCACGAATTCTGCACGAACGGATTTTTGCACGAACTCTGCACAAACGGATTTTGCACGGGACAGATTGTCAACATCATCTTCTTGAAAAACGAAATCAACAATCATGACTTCATCTGCATAGACGTCGTAGATAGGATCACCATGAATCTCTTTGTAGATCTCATGGATCTCTTCTCTCTCGACAAAAGGATTTTCGTCCTCGAAAGGATAGATGTTACTATCACTCACCATGATCACCAGAATCGTTTTTCGATTGAGAAATCAAAGAGACGCAGCTCTGATACCAACTGATGGAGCGGAAGTAACGATAAACAGCTCAACCAAGGGATTCAACGGAATCCTCGCTTGGGACCTGCCAGCTCAACCAAGGGATTCAATGAATCCTCTCTTGGGACCTGCTTCTTGTCTGATGAACTTAATCGAATCAAGAACAAGGGATAGAGAATAATCTCCCTCAAAAGCAAAGCTTTCTATTAATCAAATCATAAACTGAATACAAAAGGAGGCCATAATAGGCTATTTATAAGAAAGCATAAAACCCTAATATTCTTTAGAATATTTTAGAAGATAAACATTAAAACAGAAATATTACTAATTAAATAGATAATTATAATATTTGGAAATATTCTAAATATCTCGCTGCATCACAGGTTTTGATGAAGTAGATAGTGTATATGCTTCTCCTGAGGATTTCAGAGAAATGAGAGAGTCTAACAAGGCAAAAGGTGTTCACCTTCTCGAGTTTTTCGTTAAAAAATGTCACGAGATTGGGGTAAATCACTCTTTTTTGCCCTTGTCCTCTCTCATAAGAAGTACTGCAATCTTTTGAGTTAGTTAGTAAATGCTAGTTGTGTATAAATTGTTCTAGGTTGGTTGCGAGGCCTGGATAAAGAGAGGTGATCCAAAGGATGTGATATGCCAAGAGGTGATTCGCGTCAAACCAGATTTTCTGGTTTTGGGAAGTCGTGGTCTTGGCCGCTTCCAAAAGTAAGTTAAAATTCTCGTGATCCCGTATATATATCAACTAGTTATTAGGCTCAATGATCAAACTCTAACTCTGATAACAAAGGAATTGTGCGTGTGATTCGAGCGTGAAAACATTGACGCTAAGTTACTAGTGTTGTTGTTGTTGTTGTTGTTGTTGTTGTTTGTGTTAGATGGAAAGAGTTACCTCTTTGTTATAATAATGTCTGAGGTCTTATGAGTTTTGTTCCTCTTTACGCTCTTGCATCGCAGGGTCTTTGTCGGGACTGTGAGTGCATTTTGTGTGAAACATGCCGAGTGTCCAACTCATTACGGTCAAACGCAATGCCGATGAAACTCCCAGTGATGCTGCTGATGACTAAAGTACAACAATGTCTCTCCCAAAATTGGTAAACACTTCTTTGATCATATATACACAGAGTGCCTTTGTGTGTACAAAAATGATATATATATATATATATATATATATTTGTATCGATAAGGTTCCTTTCATTTCTTGACATGTCTGTTTGACTTGTTTTCATTTGTTTGTAATGTTTTTGTAAGCACAAAATAAAACCTCTGAGTTGAAACAAAAAGAGTAATATACGTATATTCTTAACGAACAGAACAAAAGTAACTAACCACATGTTTTGTAAGATGTCATGATTACAATATAAGCATTATACTATGTAAATGAAACAACATTTAGCAAGAGAAATTAAAACCAAGGAACGTACCATCCAAAAATATCAACTTCAGCATATGTATAATCAATAATTCATTATATTTCCCCAATACTATGTGAAATTATTAAATCACTTGGTGGTGATCACCATTAAGCCACTGGACGGGCCAGAGATCTTCAACATTCCAGTAATTGTCGTTTGATTGTTCCAAAACATTAAACGACGCTGTAGTCGTTGCCGGAGAGAAACTCTCAGCCATGTCAAAGGGTTTGCTTGAGCTGCCTTGGTCAGTCGTAGTCATCTCCGAGGTCTGCGAATTTGCTGAACAATGATGAATACTAACCATCTTCATATTTTCCGAGGACGACACTTTCATGTGTCTTTGAATCTTTGTCCTCCAAAAATTCTTTATCTCATTGTCAGTTCTTCCCGGAAGATGTTTTGCAATCTTCGACCACCTAATATATAATTAGTATTATTTAATTAACACCATAAGTTTTGCTAATTAAATTTACGTAGTCATGAAAGATGAAACTATATAAGACCTGTTTCCAAGCTTAGCATGAAGTTGAATGATCAAAAGCTGTTCTTCTGCGGTTATGTTTCCTCGCCGCACATCTGGTCGGAGATAGTTTAGCCACCGGAGCCGGCAACTTTTTCCGGTACGTTTTAGACCTTATAATATGAAAACAAAAATTATACAAATTATCGTCACAAACATAACCAATAAAACAACATGTGATTGTGTATTAGTATCACTACTATTCACAAATCACAACTATCTCAAAGTATTGTGCACAAACTTTTTAAAGTGAATCATAGTGATAGAAAGATTAAGACATTAATTCATATAAAATAAATTCAAAGATTTTGAAATATATGTTTATGTGAATTTTATACCAGAGGCTTTGGCGACGGAGTTCCAAAGACCTTCACCGTGATTAAGGATGTAATTAAAGAGGATTAAGTCTTCTTCCATAGTCCAAGGCCCTTTCCTCACTATGCCTTCTTCTTCTTTCAGTGTTGTTATTCTCTCTTTCCCTCTTCCTATCTTCTTCATCGTCTCCATTTTCTTTTTCTTTCTTTTGTATATTTTTGTAGAAGAGAGAGAGAGAGAGAGATACTCGAGGCGGGAGATGATCAACAACTGTTTTTCTTTTATAGAGTTGTGAGTCTTGTGACTTGTGACTCAATTGGTAATACAAAGCCGGAGTTTTATGTGGTATGTTGGTTACATATAACGGTAAAACTTAGTAGTGACGGAAAAAATACAATAAACATATGTATTTAAATAATAAACGAAAATAGTCGTGCAAAGAGAAACTTGATAATTAAATGAAAACTTGTCGTGATTAGTTCAGGTCCACCCAAATCGTAAACAGTGTGAAAGAAGAAAGTACAAATATTAAATCAAAGCAAAGTTGACAGAAACATTACACAAGACCTTATGTCAATAACGACTACTTCCTAACCCTTTATCACTAACATAAATAACTAGTATTCAAAAATCAATGAGTTTTTTTTTCAAAGGAAATTGGTATTCTGATACTTAATATTTTCTTACAATATCTAAATCACACTTTCTGAAATGTACTTTAGTTGAATGATAAACGTATTTTTTTATATGTGTATGATTTAGATTTAGGGTGAATTGCAAGAATAACAACAAAAATCAATAATTCATAAACTAACAAAAATTAGTTTATGTGGCCTAATCAAAACCACTAAAATTAGGTTAAATGGTTAGTTTTTGAATTATAATTTTTTTTATTGTTATTGACCCTAATTTCCCTTAGATTTATCTTTTTTCACAAAAAAATACTCCCTCCGTTCTCAAAAGATTGATGTTGTAGGAAAAAAAAAATATTTCTAAAAGATTGATTTTTTACATTCTCAATACATTATTAATGAAAAAATAATGATGAATTGTAAATTCCAAGACACATTAATTGGTTTTATTGAATTATTATTGGTTTAGAATCATAGAAAATTGTTTAGTACAAAAAAAAACATTTATAACTAAGAATTAATGTGTTTTCTTAATAGTTGTGAAAATTCTACAACATCAATCTTTTGAGAACGGAGGGAGTAATAATAATTAGTAGAGAGAGAAAATGAAATGGAACCTTGTAATAGACTATAGCAATTGCTTTAGGCAATTGGAATTCATATGCCAAATTTAGTAAGTGATGTTTTGTGGCTGCAAATCTAAATGATGTGTCAGATTTGTAAGCGAATATAAAATTGGATGATTGTTTTAAAAGAATTTCAAGTAATAAAACCAAAACACTTAGCGTGTGTCTTCCCTGATAAATATTTCATAATTGTACTGAAGCTCATAAAACATGAAGTTGTATTTATTTTAATATACTGTAGTTAACAATCTTGAAATTTCATTCTAAACAGTTTCATAATATTGTTTTGATTTTGATTAATTTATTGAAGATGAAAAAGGTTATCTCCCAATTAAAAACCAATGATACATATTAATAGTGGAAAATAAACCATGTGTGAACTTGTAGTAAGCTTTGATTTTAGTGTTTAGAAGTTCATGATCCGTTTAGTTATAAAAGGAAAATTAATTTATAACCACAAAAAACAATAGTCCATTTGTAGATTAATAGGCTGTCATCAATTATATTATCATCAAAGTACACAAGACATGCGCTTTCCTCTAAGCCATAGACTCACCAAACTTCTTTTTTCTTAAAAAATATAAATAAATTAGAATTATAAAACATCACTTTTGAAAATGAATGCATATAAGAAGTTAACCATCGATTAATTTCATATCTAAAAAGAAGAAGATAACGTTACATTATTCCGGACCACAGTTTTTAGATGCATAGGTAGGGGTGAGCATAATTTCCGTCCCGTTCTGTCCCGTATCCGTTTCCGAATTCCCGTCCCATATATTTTCCGTATTTTCATATGGAACAAGTTTTCAATTCCCGAATAGGACAGGGACGGGACGGGAACGAGATATCTCAAAATCCCGTTTGGGATAAATATAAGTATTAATATATATATATATATATATGTATTATTTTCTTTAATGGGATGATAAATTATATTATGTGGGTGAAGAATGATAAAGCATAGAAGATTCTATTTTTCAAAAACTTAATATTGTTTAATTTATGTTTTAATTTGTGATATTTATGTGGTTTAAGTTTGATTCAATTTGACGATTATGGTTCTATTTTATTTTATATTTTTAACTTTTATGGAATACAATTGAGTTTTTTGTTTTTTCCTTTAATTTTGAACATGATTTGGATAAAATAAAAAGCATGTTATATACATATTTGCAAATTGAAGCATCGTTTAATCTAATTTTTGAATCCAGCTATTTTATGGGATTTCTCGTATCGCTCCCGTCCCGAATTTTAAACGGGACATAAATGAGACGTATTTTTCTATTTCCATAAATCCCGTTCCCGTGAGATCCCGTCCCATATTCCCGTATGCCCACCCCTATGCATAGGGCATAAAACGACATAGTCATTAATATTCAAATGAATAACGGTAAAAAGATAATACCAAACCAGTAAAAAGTAAAACCTAGTAATTCTGGGATTCGTCTTATGGACTAAGGTCCATGCCTCACGTGAGATGGTTGTTCCAAAACTCTGTTTCGGCTAAATTAGTTCTTGAACCATTTTAGCTAGACTTCATAGGTATGTATTGATCTTTACACATAATTAAGAATTTTTTTAAAATAACATCACTTATCTTGAAGAGAAAATGGCTAGCTTTTTTATTGTGAAAAAGGCTAGCTTGGAGGTATCTTCCTTTTTGATCATTTTTTGGATTACTGACTTGTTATGATGTAAAGTCTTCATTTCTCTTTTATGAGTTTGGCTTGTAATCTTAAACAATTCCCCATTATTAATTATTCAGATGACAAAAAAAAAAAAAAAACTTCAAAAGAAAATGGCTAAAACATCACGAAAATGATAGGGAAAGAGCAATAAGTCTAGAATATTTTGTATTGAGAAACCAAAACGTCACTTATAACATGATGAAAAAGCGATGAATTGGCTCATATGGTTGAGATTATCGAATGACGCTATTCATTATAGGAAATTGTTACCAATATTTTCTTATTTTGGAAATTTTTGAGCATATATGTAATTCAATACAGAAAATTTGGTAACAAATTTTAAAAATTTTCTTTTGCCAAGTTCAAGTAGTCTCATTTTGATGTGTCAGATTTCATACTCTATTCCAAGGTGAAAAGATAAAAAAAGTAGTGGATGACAGTTAACGTGTCAGCATTCTTTTTCAATTTTAAAGTTAAAAAATAGTGGATGCCAACTCATAGTTAATTGGCATCCACCATAAATTTAATATATTTTATGATCTATGAGTTGGCATCCACTATGTATTTAATATATTTTATGATAAACATAATATGATAATATTTATAAGATATATATAAAATTACAACTCTTCACCCAAAATTTTCAAGTAACTTCAAAAGAACCCTTTAAATATTGAGACATTCACGGATCTAACAACAAAATTACAAATGATTCATTTCAATTAGAAAATTCAATATGAAATTAACCACTCATAACAAGTAAAAGAAAAAAATAAGTAGCACTGCTGAAAAAAGCGTAGTATGTAGTATGAAACAACACCAGAGACTCCCCAAATTTTAATCGATTATAATGTTTTATGAATTTGGGTTTATTTGAATACTAAAAAAGTACTTTTTGACAATTTTGATTTGTGTGTTTTATTTATTTATTTAGTTTTTGCGATTTTGGTCAAAAGTGGTCTCTTTGATTCTCTTTCTTCTTCAAAAACACACAATCCCTGTGGTGTGATCGTACGACTCCTCCTCCTCCTCTTCCCCCAAAAACGAAAAAAGCTCTGAAATTTCCTGTGAGTTTCTTCACATTATCAAGCTGCATTTCAATCTTTCAACATTTCTTCAGGAATACGAGTCCCTTAGAAGAAAAATCATTTTTTTTTGTATCTTATTGTGCCGTGTATTAACAACACTATAATGTTATATATTGTGCAGGTTGCTTTCTCTTGGAGTCACATTTACTACAGAGAACATAATGGTACGTTTTATTGTTTCAAATCGAATAAGCTCTTGAATTGATTACAATTTTGGTATGTGCAATGTTTCCTAAGGCTGAGCATTCTGGTGGTGATGATAATGATGTGGATTGGAACACGGATGATGAAATGGAGATCGATAATTTCCAATTTTCTCCAACTTCTTCTCCTGTGCATTCTCCGGTTGAATCGGCTAGTGTAAGTGTTTGTATCTGAAGAATCAAATTCTGAACTTGTTTCATGGTAACACAAGAGTAATTTGACTTTTGTTTTTGTGTATAACGTCAGAAAAACTCGCAAAACGTAGCTCAAATGTTCATTGAGATGGGATTTTCTCATCAAATGATTGATAGAGCGATTGCGGAAACTGGTGGTGAGTGAGACTATTTCTAGTTGTGTTCTCTGAGTTATGCATTTTTTAATGTTCATGATTTTGCAGGACCAAACTCAGATCCTAGCTTGATTCTCGAAACGCTCGTCAAATATTCTGTGAGTTTCTTATAATGTTTGAGTCCTTTTTTGTTTGAAATGTTCTTCTCCTTGTGCTCACTGTTTACTTGTATGTAATATTCATTGCGTCTTTGGATATTTGCTAAAAAAAGACAAACGGAGAAGCTAGTTCTTCAAACTCTAGGGTCATAGATGAGCTTATCGACATGGGGTTTTCAGAGGAAATGGCCTTAAAAGCTATACAAGAATACGGTAATGACATATATCTCGGTCTATTTTTTTGATTTGGAAAACTTTGATGGCGTTTACTGAATTGTCTTTGATAATATGCAGGAGAAGACAATATGGATGATATAACAAACGCACTTCTGAGTAACGCAGTATGTAGATATACTCTGACTGTATATTGTGTCTTGAAGTTAACATACAAGAGTTACATGTGTTATATGTTCGATTTTTTTTTTGTAGGAGGCAAAGAGATTGCGTGAAACAGAGGACGAAGCCATCAACATTAGCCCGTCGTTAGATAATATCGATGACTACAATATTTACTCGAGTTTATTATCCTCCGATGACGAGGTAAACCGTTTTATCCCAAGTTCTGACATTTTCAACACATTCTTTTTAGTTTCAATGAATTTTTCATATTTTACATTTTGTAGAGGTAAATTATTGTCTCATCTATTTTGGAAAATGACAGAATGCACTAAACTCCACCCATGGAGATGGTAGATTAAAAGCTTTGCTTGGAATGGCTTATTCGAGGAAGGAGTCTTCTATAGCTATAGAGAGATGTGGTAACCTCTTGCTTATTTAGATTTTGGTTTTCCGTTTGTTAGATGTTTTGTCATGTATTTCTCTCATAAACCAAATTTGAGTCCCTGAAAGTTGTACATTATTCTTCTCAAATAATTTCAGGAGAAAATGCAAGTGTTGCAGAGCTCGTAGACTTCATTTGTGCTGCTCAGATGGCTCGACAATTCGATGATTTTTTTGCAATTTCGGATGAACAACAGGTAATAAGTCTTTTTACAACTAGTCTTGAATTTGCCGCATAGTAATATCAATCAAATGCTTGTGAATCAAGGTCCTGATGGTTCTTGTGAACTTCAAGTTACTGTATTGACATCTAATTCCTTTCTGGAATACTTAAGTTTCTTAGTAAAAGTTATGCAGCTTTTCATGCTTGTTTTGAAAGCAATTTGATTTTTTATTTTTTACTCTGCAGCCAAGCATTACGAGCAAGAAAAGGCGAGTGTATAGTGAACCATCGAGAAGAGATAGAAATCTGAGCAGTGGCGTGGCCAGTCGTGATACGCTCATCCGTCTACCAAATCCAATGATTGGATTTGGTGTTCCTAATGAACCGGGGCTTAGGATGCAAAGACCAGTCCCGATTCCGGATTTTGCTCGTGGTCTGCCTTACTTTTACTACGAAAATGTTGCGTTGGCTCCTAAAGGTGTTTGGGACACGATATCGAGCCATTTGTATGAAATCAAGCCTGAGTTTGTCGACTCGATGTATTTCTCTGCTGCAATGAGGAAGAGAGGTTATCTCCACAACCTCCCAATCAATAACCGGTTTCAGATTCAGCCTCCACCGCACTATACTATTCAAGAAGCTTTCCCTTTGAGTAGGAGATGGTGGCCCACTTGGGATAAGAGAACAAAGCTGAATTGTTTGGTAACTTCCATCGGCAGTGCACAAACTACAAACAGAATACGTGTGAAACTTGAGGAGCATGATGGGGATCCACCTCAAGAGGTGAAGGAATATGTCATTGAACAATGCAAAAGATGGAATTTGATTTGGGTTGGGAAGAACAAAGTTGCACCTCTTGATGCTGACGAGATGGAGAAACTCTTAGGTTTCCCTAGAGATCATACACGTGGTGGAGGAATTAGCGCAACCGATCGCTACAAGTCTCTAGGCAACTCGTTTCAGGTCTGATTTTGTAACTTCAAACTCTATGTCACTTCTGTCTTGGGTTAATTCTTTGGGTCTAAACTTGAATTTTTCTTCAGGTTGATACGGTGGCATATCACTTATCAGTCCTTAAGCCCTTGTATCCACATGGAATAAACGTGCTCTCTCTCTTTACGGGAATTGGAGGAGGAGAAGTTGCACTTCACCGCCTCCAAATTCCGATGAGAGTAGTTGTCTCGGTTGAGATTGAAGAAGTTAACCGGAATATTTTGAGAAGTTTTTGGGAGCAAACAAATCAAAAAGGAGTTTTGAGAGAGTTTGCGGATGTTCAAGAGCTAGACAACCGTACGATTGAACAACTTATGGACCAATATGGAGGGTTCGATCTTGTTATAGGTGGAAGTCCGTGCAATAACCTTGCGGGAGGAAATCGGGTTAGTCGCAATGGGCTTGAAGGAGATCAGTCATCTTTGTTTTACGACTATTGTCGGATTTTGGACGCTGTTCGCCACAAAGCAGCTAGAATGAGGAGATGATGAGTTTCTCTTCAGTTCAAGCTAGTCGTCGGTTTAGTACAACTGTCCTGTTTAATTATCTTTTTCCTTTGCAGTCTCTTGTAAAACTTTGGTACATGTTGGGTAATCAATCAAAAAGAACAATTTCCTTGTTTTATCTCTCTCTATCTATCATCGATCCTTCTTCTTCTTATGTGATCAGCTTCTAGAATTATTGGTAAGAAACACACATGAGTCCAACTCTAAACTTATGGAAGAAGAACATGTAGAGAAACATGAGCAAGACAGAGTTCTGATGGCTCAGAAGAAGTGAGCAACTATTTGCGGAATCCACTCCACCTCCTGTTTCAGTACAAGTAGGATTGCTACCCGGAAAACCGAGCTAGGCGTTATTAAGGATATTGCTTTGACCCATGACGATACTAAAACTAATGAGGAAACAAACCATTATTTTCAGTCCTAGTTCTGAGCCTGTGAATCATAGGTCTGTTGCTAAGTTAGCAAAAGTACAAGCAAGCCTGGAAAACTTAGTTAAATGTTGTAAAGAGATGCACTCAAGCAAAGGTTCCTTTGAGAAGCAAACACAAGCATAGAAACTTCGCATCAGTTCAAAACATTTCAATACCATCAGAATTGTTTTCACAACTCCATGTACATTGGAAGTTATTGTCAAATTTCTCATTGTAAATACGCTTATATTGTAGAATTATTGAAGTTGGATATAAGGATTGTGTTTTTTTACATTGGAAGAAGTTGGAATCGCTTCTGTGATTTTGAATATATTAAGAAACTGAAACAGAGGATAATAATAATAGAAGTACAAAGTAGAAATACAAGAAGACAAATGTAGTTTTTCTACGTAGTTTTCGAATTGGAGTGGTTTTGTTTTTTAAAGTTCCTCACCGGCCAAAAAAAATATATAATGTCAAATGTAAAGATCAATTCGCGTAACACATTCTTCATCACTTGGCTAGAGAGCTTGTTGTATCTCTCTCTACCTGTGCTTCATCATAGTCTCGTGGAAGCTGCGAGGAGGAGATCCGTTGGAAGACGGTGGTGGAACTCTGTTGAATCTTTCGGGGCTACGACTCCTTTCACGCTCTCTTCCCCATCCACTGCTGCTTCTGAAATTCACAATTATACAAATCTCAAGTTACAAACAATCCTCTCTATAACATACTTCAATCAAATAAAACAAGAGGTCGTTATGTTTTATGTACCTGTCACGCGAAGCATAGCTACCTCTGCCACCATAACCAGAGTCGCCTCCACGACCATTACCACCACGGCCTCCAGAAGGAGGGCCCCAACGACTGAATTTGTTCATTCCACCACCACCACGACTAGCCATCTCGCGGATCTGTGGAGGAACTCGCTGGTTTGCTCCTTCCAAGATCTTGATCAGATCCGATGCATGTTTCGAGTCTTGATCACCAAAGAATGTGAACGCCTGACCAGTCGCTCCAGCTCTTCCTGTTCTTCCAATTCTGTGAACATAGTCTTCCACTCCATTTGGAAAATCATAGTTTATGACCGCCCTGTGATCCAAATCGTGTTAAATAACTTATACTTGCTTTTTAAGGATTGAAATGTAGATCACCTAAATATAGATATACCTGATGTCCTTAACATCGAGTCCACGAGCAGCAACATCAGTGGCGACAAGAATCGGAGTCCTGCCACTGCGGAATTGATTAAGAACATTGTCTCTCTCAGGCTGGGACTTGTCTCCATGTATAGCAGCAGCTCCAAATTGGCGGGTTATATTGCGTGTTAGTTGATCACACATCCTTTTGGTTGAGCAGAAGATTATCACCTTTGACCCTGGTTCCTGAGACCGCAATATCTGCTCTAACCTTCTCTGTTTCTCCATTGGTGCTACCACTTCAATATGCTGTGTCCAAAAAGTAGAACAATCAGATCTAATTTCCTGAAACGGTTCAAAACCATGACAGCAATGGAGTCAAGTCAAGCCATACCTGTGTGATCGACTTGTTAGCCACAAGCTCATCGACGTTGCCAATGTTGACCTGAGCAGGGTTAACAAGCAAGTCAGCAGCAATTTTCCTGACTCCCTTTGGCCATGTAGCTGTGTACATAAGGGTTTGACGCTTAGTGGGAATTTCTTTAACAATCTTCCTTATCTGTGGTTCGAATCCCATGTCCAACATTCTATCTGCCTCATCTAGCACAAGATAAGATACTTGACGCAGACTAATTCTCCTCATCTCAAGGATATCATTCAATCGCCCCGGAGTTGCAACCACAATATCTGCTCCTCTATCTAAGTCCCTTAGCTGAGGCCCTTTTGGAGCACCACCATACAAACACTGAAACAGAGATAGAAAGCTCACACGTTTAGTATACGCTACAAAGACACTACACAAGTAGGATGTTGAAAATTTACAAGTTCAGGGAATTCTACTTACCGTACACGAAATTCTTGATGACCTCCCAAATTTAACAGCTTCTTCTTGGATTTGAGTGGCCAGCTCTCTTGTTGGAGACAATACCAAAATTGTTGGGCCCATTCGTGAATCATTTCGGGTGCGTTGAATATGCATAAAGCCAGGAAGCAAGTAACCCAAAGTTTTCCCCGAGCCAGTTTTAGCAATGGCTACTATGTCTCTACCTAGCATCGCAATTGGCCATGACTGAGCTTGAATTGGAGTTGGAGCAGAGAAACCTGCATTGAGTACCTAAGAAAGCAGAAAACCAGAATATCCTGAGAAGAGGAGCACCAAGGTTTTTTTTTGGCTTATGGAAAGGTGGCTCATGTCAGAAGAAGCACCATCCCCCATTTGCAGGTGGCAAAAGATTACTGATGAAACCTGCAGCAGGAGGAGTCCTCTTCTTCTGTCTGGACCCGGTGGTGAAATGAATCATCACACCATTAACAGGCCCGGCCACGAGCTTGGAGGATTTGAGAAGCCCTTCCAAAAAAATTTGGTCCACCATAAAGGGCACTCCAAATAATTTGCAAGGACCTCAAAGAAGTGGCACAGTGTACGACATTAGCTCCTCCCCAGGAGCAAACATCGCACCTGGGAAAAAAGAAAGAGAAAAGGGTGCATATGGCATAAAACTTTGACTCTAAATGTTAAACCTAATATGATTTTAGTTTGGTTAAAAATTAGTCTAAATTAGGAAAACCAAGCCAGCTTCATAAATCAGACCCCAGCATAAAACTCGATATGGATCCAGCTTATTGGTAGAAAAGTTTTAACTATGATAAAAGGTTTGAGGGTTCATTTTCACTTTACTATAACAATAAACACATACCTCCCGCAGAAGCTCAGGAGGAAATCCAGTAGATTCAAAGGACATTAGAGGTGGTGGTAGCTGGCCCCCCTGAAGAAACGAGAAAGGAGCATTTAACAATATCAGTAACTACTTCGTAATTAAAAGAAAATAAGACATTTAAAGAACTAAACAGATCTGAATGCGACTCCCCAAGTAAGCTGTTCTAAAGTGATTACCGCTAATCAATTAGATACTTACACTGACAGTAATTTCATGACGGCGGCAATAGGCCTCAGCGGACAGTTCACTTCCGGGAGCAGATGAAGGAGTAGGACCTCTGGCAGGTGTTGGACCATATGCAGAATTCCCAACTCCGTTAGCAACACCATTTGAATATGCCGGTCCATTCCTGCCACCCTTTAACAAATTGAAAAGATAGAGAAATTAAAATAAACAAACAGAGAAACCATATAGCAACCAATATCGAATAATCAAAACCAAATAATTGGTCAGTACCTCACTAAACCTCGAACCAGACTCGACCTTATGGCCACCTTCACTACCTCTACTGTACTTATCATCATCCTTGACAGGGCCATAGCTACCATTTGCTCCAGAGGAAGCTTGTTGAACCTGAACGGAAGAGCTTACGGATACCGGAGCAAACTTGGGAGGTTGAGAGGAAGTTGGTCTCTCATACTGAGTAACATTGGTCTCCGGATTCCAAAAGTACAAGTAGCCAGTTCTTTCATCCACAAGCCCTTTCCAAGGCTTGGGAAGAGAATGATCCTCAGGTGCATAACGGACTGCAGAAGCAGCAGTAGCAGTAGCAGCCATATCAACTAATCCAAGAGTCCTGCTAATGTCAAAAGAGATAACAAATTCACTAAGTTAAACCCATCACAAAAACAAATCGGTAATCCCATTAAAAAAGCAATAAGATAATTTTCCAAAACAACAAAAACTAAACCGTTTGCTAACAAATTTCGAGCTAATATTGAATTTAGATTGGAATATCTTCTGTGAAATTCAAGTATTAAGAGAACAGATTATGCATCAAACATAAAATCTCCATAGATCTGGGAACAAAATCAAAAGCAAAAACCTAACACGTAAAAAGCAAATCGATCTAATAGCAGAATCAAGCACGATCGAACCGACGGAATCAAAACAAAACAAAAATCTCAAATACCAAATTCGAGAAGGCGAATCAAATCGGGATAATCACTCCGGCGAGACAATTTTCTTCTCTAGAGACGAAGGAACGTGCACGTACCTGAATTGAAGTGATGCGATAGAGGAAAGGAATGTAGAATCGGTCAAAATCTGTGAACTGGAGCTTTGAGATTCCTTTTTCCCTTTTACTTCTCTCTCTAGAAATCTACGCCACAAAGAAGAAGCGTAGAGAAGAGAGAGAAAGTAAGAAGGAAAGAGAATTAGCACCGTAACGCCTCCCGTTAGGTTTATAAGCCAAACCAACCACCACTACAAAAATATCTGAACCTAAATGAGCCGCCTCTTCTCTTTCAGGTCTTATTGGGCCAATTCAATTAATCCTCAAGGCCCATTTTATAATTAGAAGAAAATCAAAATTTCCAAAATATAATTTCAGATTTTATTATTAGGATATATAAAATTAATTATTGTATTTAAAATGACCAGTAAAACTATGGTGGTGTATAATTCTGATTTGAACAAAAAAAATGAATATAAGGTGTATATATTTATCAACCATAGAAATATGGTGAAATGAAAAACATATAATGCTTCTATTTATATACAAAATTCAAGAAGTTTTTGGGTTTGGTTTCACTTTGACCCTCTTGGCTTTGGTGTACAAATAAACTCCAGCTAGAGCAGTCGCCGTACCTATATTCAAAAGAAGGCTCTTTACTAAAAGCAAAGATTCAAGAAATGAAATGTAACAAATCTTATATCCTAATTATATAGTTACCTATAGAATTAAGAGGCGAGACTGGAGTTTGGAAGAAAAGAATGGATGATATAATAACCACCACACGCTTCACACAGTTCCCTACAGAATGTGTGACTGGAGACACCATCTCTAAGATCATATACGATACCTAAACCGAGTTACGGTTAATCCTAACTGGAATCGAATCAACAAACCTAAACCGATTCGGTTCGGACGAACCTGTTGGTAGCTATGCAAGCAAACGCCAGCAAGAAGTGACTTGAGGCAAAACTCTTTTACTGTCAAACCCTGACTTGTCTGTCAAGCAAACACAAAACAAAATACATAAGTTCTAGTTCTGTTTCTTGTTCTTGGTTTGGTTTATGTGTGTTAGTACTTACAGCTATTTGTAAATGTGAAGGAGTAAACTTGAACCCATCGATGAGGATTGCAACAGGAACCAGTAAGACAAAGGAGATAATGGTTATTACAGAGAAAAGGTTGATGTTGTCCAAAGCTTCCTGTTTCAATGGAGACATTAGTAGATTTTTGATCACTAGTTTCAAGAGAAACAATCTTGATTATTCAGTTACTTTACCATTTCAACCATGAATTTTTTACTAAGAACATTGCGTGATTGGTTTGTTACATTAGATGCCATTGCACTGCAGAAACCAACCCTGATTCATTTTGAAAAACATAAAACCAAATCAATTGAAAAGTTCATCAAAAGTTTATCTGCAAGATTTCTTGTGTTCATACCAATTAAAAGAAGCTTCTGTGAAAGAGGCTAAAGAAACTCCAGCTACGATTGGTAACAACGAACCAACAATCCACAAACTCGGCCACTAAACACTTAACAAAAATCAGTAAGAACTCAAACATTTCGAAGAATGTCCACAAAATAACTCTTTTATGTACTTTAAAGTTGTTTCTAGTAGAAATACCATAAAATGAAGAAAAAAAAAACCATAAAATGAAAACCCTTCTCTTATTAATGATTAAAGATTCAAACTTCAAGAACAGAGTGTCTCTGTTTATGGTTACCTCACCGAGCAAGAGGACAGAGAACAAGACTGTGAAGAAAGGCTCCATTGCTTTGATTGTATGAGTGAAAGAGACATTTACTCTTCCCAAGCTCACATTTGTTAACAAGTTACCTAACGTGTGAGCTGCTGCTAGTTGTACAATCACCGGAAACTGAAGATAACGAATCAAATGGTAAGAATTGTATCGAGGTCTTTGTTTTTTGTAGGGTTTTGTTAGAATCATTTAGATTTACCTGAGGAGGAGCAATTTTTGGGAGTGGATGGAGTTTAAAGAGCCACATTATTGCTATCATCAATGTTCCACACCCTAATTGAAATGCTGTTACAGTAGCTGGATATGGATAAACCCTAAGTACCTAAATGAACAAGAAATTTAGGGGAATACAAATCCAATTGTGAATCAAGATTCATGTTTCTGTTTGAGACAAAGAAAGGAACCTGTTTGTTGAAGATGTTGTAGTAGATATTGAGAAGGTACCAAGCTCCAAACATGGCTCCTAGCTTTAACCCTTTGAACAAACCTCCAGATTCCACATCTCCTTCCACATTTTCAGGAACTGTAGTTGACTTGAGCTTGAAGCCATTGAATCTACGATTCGGTCTCAGAAACAACCAAGGATGATAAGAAGAAGAAGAAGAAGAAGAAGAAGAAGAAGAAGAAGAAGAAGAAGAAGAAGAAGAAGAAGAAGAAGAAGAAGAAGAAGAAGAAGAAGAAGAAGAAGTTTTGGCTCTTTTGGTCAATGATGACTCATGAGTAGATTTGGCAGCTAATAATGGAGATGGAAGTCTTGGATATGGTATTAGAAGCATAATTTTTCTTCTTGCTCTGAAGATTTTGTTCTTGAAGATCGATCTATGATTGGATGCTTGAAGATCTACATAAACCCTCTGCCATTTGTTAGAGTTCCTAAACAAAATGTTGTTTTTGTTCTCCTTCTTCCTCCTTTGGGAGTGTTTTCAAGAATGGAATTGAAGTTTAATTTTAATATTTTTGTAAACATATAATAAGGGCACTTCTATATTATACTTCCTTTGTCCCATAATATAAGATTTTCTACCTAAAAGAGCAGAGTTTAAGAAGCTATATAAATTTAGTTTTTGTTTTGTATTTTTACATTAATGACATCATTTAATATTATATAAAAACAAATCAACCAATAAGAAAAAATAATGCAAAATATAAATGGTCACAATACATTAAATTTTGCATAACGAGATGATAAAAAAATCAAATAAAATGGAACAAAAAAAAAATTCTAAAACGTCTTAAATAACGAGATGGAGGGTCTTACAAATAACCTATCCTAATAAGCCTTACAAATTTATCACCATTAATTTTTTATACGAGAGGTATTTAAGTCTTTAAGACATTGATGTGCTTATGTAAATCATGTTTTGAAAATGATTTGACAAATTTTGTTGTTAATTTGCAAATGACACATCATTTTGGTTCGCTTCACATCAAACTTTTGCAACTCTAAAATATAACATCTCACTAAAATTTACTTACGAACGCAACTAATTACTGACCACAACTAATTCTTTTTTTTTTTAATTATACACAGTTTCTCCAAAGGCTTTCTAGGCCCAAGAAACAAATTTATTTGATTGTAAAATTTATTTGGAATTGTGAGGGAAATGTATGGATGTTATCAAAGGAGGTTTAAATATGTGGATGTCGTTTTTACCAAAAAAAAAAAAATGTGGATGTCGTTTGCATCTAAGTGGTGGTTCCAATCAATTTAGAGTCCACCCTGATTTCCGTGTGATTTCTTAAACAATATGGTCCCATTGCTTTGATCATTATATCATTAGCATATTTGTATATATATACTCGCCAAAGGAAAAAACAAATCATCTATCTGTCTGGCATGTTTTTTTTTTCAAACTTGAGTTGAAAAATGTATGTTGGAAACATAATTCCATATTCATTACATCAAAATCTAAAAAAATGTCACATTTTCAACAAATTGAAAACCGAAACACACCGGTTTGGTTAGAGTTTTTCGGTCATCAATATCTACAATATCCCGGGCTTTTAATTTTAAACACATTACGGCCCATCTAACTCAAAAGTGTCCATAACCTTCTTACTCAATCAGAGGGTTTTAATTACATGTCAACAATTATCAACTTGGTCCATATGATTCTCATTAAGTTTTCTCAATCAAAGGTTTTAGAAAAATTCCAGAATTCGTTCGATGAATACTTCTTCACAGTTTATGGATAAGCAGATAATGGATCTATCTTCTTCATCTCCACCTTCCACTGATTTCATCGATCTGATGAATAACGGTAACTCACAAGACGATGATCACCAGAAGCACCGAATCGGAGATAATGGATTGGAATCGAAGAAGGAAGAGATCGTTCCTAGTTACGATTTCCAACCGATTCATCCGTACACCGCCGCTGGATTGTCTCACTCAGCTTTAGATCTCGCCGGATCTACCACTTGTACGACTGGTAGGGTTTGGTCCGCCTCTGATTTTAAACCCATTTCCACTTCGACCAACAAGGTAATACTAGTGTGTTTCTCTTTGAATATGAGATTGGTTAGTGTGCGTTATTGATTGTTTGTATGCGTCTTGTAGGGTTTTGGATCCCTCGACGACTCTATTGAACCACCTGCGAATTTGGTTTCTGAGAAGGGTCAAGATGTGTATAATACGATGATTATGTCTGAGATTGATAGAACGATGAAGAAACATGTAGATACATTGTTGCATGTAATGGAAGGTGTGAGTGCACGTCTAACTCAACTTGAGAGCAGAACGCGCAATCTCGAAAACCTTGTCGATGATCTCAATGTTTCTGTTGAAGACAATCACGGAAGCACCGATGGGAAGATGAGAAAGCTTGAGAATATCCTTGTAGAGGTAACTTTTAGAGAATGCCTTTTGGAAATGATCAATTTGGAATTAGGTTTTAGATTCTTTGTTCTGCCTTTGGGAAGATGAAATTGGCATTGTAGCCTACAATTTTAGCCTTTCCTGGAAAGTATTGATCTCTCTCATAGAGAAGTTATCTCTTGCATTTAGAAAGCTAAATTTCTTGAATTGAGTATATATTACACTTTGTTGATGATTTGGTTCCTTCTTTATGTGAATTATATGTAGGTGCAAAGTGGTGTGCAAGTATTGAAGGACAAACAAGAAACTATTGAAGCTCAGCTTTCGACGCTTCAGGTATCCAAAGTAGACCAACACCCGAAAACGCACTCTGTCCATGTTGATCCTACTGCTCAATCGCTCGCACCAGTCCCTACGCAGCAAATCCCGCAGTTCCCTCATACGTCTTTTCCACAGCCACCATCTTCGTCCCAGCAAATCCACCAGCTACCATCCTCGTATCAGAGTCTTCAACAACTACCGAGTCAGTTTTCTCCTCAACAAGAGCCGTATTGCCCTCCACCTAGCCATTCCCAACCACCTCCACCAAACCAGCTTCCTTACCAAGCTCCTCCTCAAACCCATCCGCCGCCCCATCAACCACAACCTCAGCAGCCACAGTACCCTCAACAGCAACCACTATCATTAGGCTACAAACCCGAGGAACAACAACAGTACCCGATGCAGTCTTACTCGCCAAACCCTCCTCTTCAGCAGCAACCAGCTGGTTCCTCCCCTTCACAACAGTTCTACAACTCTCATCCTCAACCATCAATGTATGATGGATCGGGTGGTAGATCTAATCCAAGTTTCCTGCCCGGGTACTCCTCGGAGCCTTACCCATACACTGGTTCACCTTCATCAGTGAAACCGTCACATATGAGTAGCAGCGGAACTGGTTACCCACAGCTATCAAATTCACGTCCATTGCCACACACTTCGGCAGTGAGCAGCGGTGGCTCTAGCTCCCCGAGATCAGAAAGCAGAGTCCCAATCGATGATGTAATCGAGAGGGTTACAACCATGGGCTTCCCAAAGGACCAAGTGAGAGCGACTGTTAGAAAATTGACTGAGAACGGTCAAGCTGTTGACCTCAACGTGGTTCTAGATAAGTTGATGAATGATGGAGGAGCTCCACCTGGAGGTTGGCTTGGTAGTCGGTAGTCACCAGTATAGCTGACTCTGTATAGTAGTTAATATCAATTAGCAATTTTGCCATCAATCTTGAAGTTTTACTTAAAATCAGTTTCATTGCTGTTCTTAGAGCTTGTGACCGGTTATGTTTGAAGCTTGATGTGTTTTTGGTTTCTTTTTTTCTTATTGTTTTACCATTTGTATACCAATTCAAGAAAGGACGCACCAATGAAACTAGGAACCGATGTAAGCAAAACGTCTGTGACATTATTATTACATAAACTCAAGCTTTGAAGCAAATACAACATTTTGAAACATACAAACATCTACCAAGAAACAAGAAGCACAACAAACGACCCTTTTATTCACCACAAAACACACAGTTTATGTAGACGCCACTCGGACCTCGTGAGTAGTTTTGGTGTGGCCCTTGGTGTCTCTGTCTCCTCGGACATCATGGGTCTTGGTCTCTCGGACATCATGAGCTTTATCTTCTATGGTTTGTCCAGCATCTTTAGTCCTCTGTCCCACATACTCAGCCATGTCAGCCAAACGGTGCTTCGCTTCCTCCAGCTCCTCTGGCAAGTGCTCCCTTGCCCGACGGAAGAAGTTGAGCACGTACGACATCGATGAGAGTCCTGTGAGCCCTATTGCACCTGACGTAAAGAATCCGGTCATCGCTAGACCGATCACAAACGCTGCTGGTACGATCACCGGACTGAAGATGAGGAACAACGGGAATGCTAGCATTAACCCGATAACAGAACCGGCTAATGTCAAACCGGCTAGAAGCAGCAGTGTCCCTCCAATCGGTACACCAGCCACCACGGTTATAACCTGCATGCACGTGCGTCACACGTAAACCACATGAATCTCTATATGCATGTAATTTGTTGTATATAGTGTTGAGATTGTAAGACCTGAGTGGAAGAAGGGCCATGCTCGGACTGAAGGACTTTGATGCCGCCTTCGCGTTGGTGTTGAGGATGCACTTGAAGCTGGTGTGAATGTGTTCGAACGTCCGCCATTTTTTTCTTTCAGAATCAAGCTTTTGCAAGTAACTAAAACCAAGAGAGTGTTGCTGAAATAATTGCTTCTTCCTTTTAAGGTTTGAGAAATGAGATCGGTTTGTCGTAATATAGATCAGTGACATGCTGCAAGAAGTTGACACGTAACGGAGTGATGTGGCACCTGAGAAGCTTGCATGAGTAACAAGTTTCGTTTCCTTTTTAGATTAACTTTCGAAATAGCTAATCCGATGATACCAATGCAGGTGATGAGATGGACAAAGGTTACATTAGGCTGGTGAAGCCACAGTGAAATGTCTGTTTTGACCCTTATACACAGTGTTGAATTACCAAATTATCCACTCTCTTGAGTTGTCTGACCAAATCAGCCATGGAAAGCTTACTTGAGTGGTGTATTCAGATTGTTGAACAGATTATGCAGGAGACTGATCAAGAACTGGTTTCTACAAACTCAGTACATAGCTTGAGAATGTGGTTACTTGCTCTTTAGCTTCTGCAAACACTGAATCATAAGCTGTCTCCTTCAGAACACACAGAATTTTCCAAGTGTTTTCTCATATGCAAACCCAGCTGTTTCAGCAATCCATAAACAGGCACTTTCTCAGGATGAAAATCATCATCAGCCACAAATCTATGGACTTTTCTTTTAATCTCAATCAAACTCTCTGCTAATCCTTTCTTAATTCCTCTGTTCTTCACTGAGACTCTCAACTTTTCCACATTATCCCATTCTCCCTTAACCCCATACATATTAGACATTAACATGTAATAACCAGCATGATTAGATTCCAATTCAAAGAGCTTCTTTGCAACAGTTTCTGCCATCTCATCATTCTGATGAATCCTACACGCCCCTAAAAGAGTACCCAAGATTTGAGGTGTTGGTGAAAAAGGCATCTGCTTTATAACATCAATGGCAGTATCTAATTCTCCTACACGACCAAGAAGATCAACCAACACAGCATAGTGTTCTAAGTTAGGAACAAGTTTATAGCCACTCACCATCAAGTCAAATATTCTCAATCCCTCCTGAATTAAACCTGAGTGACTACAAGCAGATAAGATTGAGAGAAATGTCACTTCATTAGGCTCAACTTCGGAGCTCTGGACCATTTGATTAAATGTCTCTAACGCCTTCGTGCCTTTCCCATGGATTCCATAGCCAGTGATCAAAGAGGTCCAAACCACAGTGTCTTTTAAAGTAATCTCATTGAATACTTGAGAAGCATTGCCTAGACTTCCACATCTCGAATAAAGCTCTACAAGAGAAGCTCCAATGAATGGGTTACTGTCAAATCCAAATTTGATCACATAACTATGAAAGCATTCAGCTTGTTCGAGAAATCCCAACTCCGAACATGACCCGAGAATCTTCACCATAAGAATAGCATCAGGCCTGGTATTATTTTCCAGTAGCATCTTGGAAAATTCTTCAGTTGATCTCTGAGCCATTCCATTTAACGTAAAGCCGCTTATCAAAGCAACCCAAGAGACCACATCTTTCTTTTGCATCCGGGAGAAAACAGCATAAGCTTCTTCAGGGGAGTAACACTTCATATACATATCAACTAGAGCAGTGGAGATTTTCACTTCTGTCTCTAAACCTTTCCTAATAACTAATTCATGAGTCTTCCTACCTTGCTCTAAATCATGAGCAGCTGCACAAGCTTGTATAACACTGAGCATCGTAGCTACATTCGGTTCTATTCCATTATCCATCATTTCATTGAAGACACACAATGCTTCAGTAGCAGCTCCATTTTGAACATAGCAAGCAATCACAGTGCTCCAAGATATAACATCTTTCTCTTCCATAATCTTGAACAAACTAACCGCCTCTTTGAAAGCTCTCGACTTCGCATAACAATTCAATAGTGAATTCAATAAAGACAAATCCTTTTCAAATCCTTTCCTCATCACAAAACCATGCACACATCTCCCAAGCCTTGGATTCGATAGTTTTGTACATGCAGAAACTAATGTGATTAAAGTTACCCGATCAAGACTAACATCCGAAGCCATCGCCATTCTCCTGAGAAACTTTACGGCCTCAAAAGGAAACCCGTTTTTCTCAAACCCGGAAACCATTGAAGACCATGTCACTATATCAGGCTTCTCCAACTCATCAAACACCCTCAATGCTTCGTTCATTCTCCCACATTTCGCATACATATCTATCAGAGAAGATCCAACATAAAGGTCAGACCCAACCGTAGCATCCTTCTTGACGAACCCATGAATCATTTCTCCATACTTAACTTCCCGCAACTCCACACACGCCTTCAGAACAACCGGAAGCGTGAAGTTATCAGGCTTTTCTTCATCATCACGAAACATTTGACTAAAATGACAAAGAACTTGTTCCCATTTTTTCTCTCTGGATAAACTCTTAAGAAGAGTATTCCACTCATATAAGCTTCTCTTCGTCATTTCGCCGAACACTTGGCGTGCATCCACCGAAGAAGAAAATTTCTGATAAAAACCCATCAAATTTACCTGAAAATAATCTTATCCCGGAGTTAATAATTCGATTTCAGAGACAAATTCCATCGATTTCTTCTCTGCTACATTGCTTGAGAGCAATTCAAAGTTACTTACTTTGCGAGGGAGAGAAGGCTCAAGCAAGAACATGAAGCACATAAATAGACTACAGTACGACGACGTTTCTCATAGCTTATTGGGCCTGGGCCGAATTATGTTTGGATAATAGTCTAATACTCTTCTTATTTGTACCATTTTGATTGGTCAATTATTGTATTTATTTTTTATAACCATACCGACGTGAGATAAGTATAACAATTATTAATCGGGACCATTAGAGCATTTTGAATGGTGTAATTTGGTGTTTTTATAATATAAAATTATTAAAATGATTGTAAAAGGAAGAAAGAGAGTGTTTTTGTAGGGTATATTGAAATATAAAATTAATAAAATTTGAGTAAAGAGAGCAGATAGTGAATGTGTTTAGGAAAAGGAAGAGAGAGAATGTCTAAAATTAGACATTTTTTAGAGTGTTTTTAATAGGAAAAGAGAGTGTTTAAATATAAAATTAATAAAAGTTAAGTAAAAGGATGAAAAAAATGTATAAAGTTGAGTAAAAGAAAGAGAAAGTGTGTGTTGTAATAATTTTATATTATAAGACCACCACATTAAACCCAAGAGGGTCGAGGATGATCTTATTAATCTATATACAATAAATAAAGATTTGTTGAGTATTAAGGAAAGAAAATAAGAAACCACGTGGCAGTATTAGAGCTAATGCCGTTGTTATTGAGAATTGGAATAGCTACAAATACGCACAAGCCTCCTCCTTCGTCTTCTTCTTGGAGCTCTGACTCATCAGCCAAATTTCTCAGAATCGAATCGAAGCCATTTCGAGAACCAAGGTCAGCATTTTCTACTGCGCAATCTCTCTCGATCCTCTTCGGAAATATTTCCTTCGTTCCTCTTTTGATATTTTTCTCTATCGTCTACATCTGAGCTACTTTGTTCATGTTGTTATCGTCGCGTTTGTGTGTTTTGTAGGTGTCGTGTAGTGTGAATCATCTCGGATTTGATTGATTTGTCACGAAACGCGTAGAATTCGGTGGAAGTTGTTCAAATCGGAACTTGTTAGGTTATCATTACGTCGCAATCCGAACGATTTTGCCAATATTCGATCAAATCGTAAGCTGAATTTTTCCCTTTTTTTTGGTTTGTTTGTTCGTATCTGGTTTAAACCGCGTTGGATGATGACTCTCTTTTGTTTTTAGTATTTCTTTAACCTTGTGATTTCCTCTTTTTGCGGAATTGATTCTGGTTTTGGATTATTCTACATATTGATTTGTCCGCATATTCTTATTCCCATTTTTTTTATACTTGTTTAGTCAGAATCTTGATTTTTGTTTGGTAAATTGTTGGTGTTGTATAAATTTTTAATAGATTTGCATATCTGGGTTTTGGTTGCTTGGTGTAGTTAAGAGTGAAGAAGAGATAGTAGAAAAGGAATAAGAGCCACCAAATAAGGGATGCCTTTGAATTTAGGCAACGATGGCGATGGGTCGTCTCGGATTATTCTGACTGAGCCTCGCGGGTCAACTGCAGAGGTTTGACTGTTTCCATCTTTTCTCTTTAATAGTTTTATGTAACTTGTGTTAAGTCTGCCTTCATTGGTAATGGTTGTTGTCATGGTTAGAGAAAATTCTGTGAGTTACTTATTTATTGGATTGAAATCTTTCAGGTGATTCTACATGGAGGACAAGTGATTTCTTGGAAAAATGAAAGGAGGGAAGAACTGCTTTATATGAGCAGCAAGGTAAGCTGTTGAACTATTGCTCCTTAGCTTCTCATTTTCTTTCATGTGTAACTTTGATATGTCGTTGTAGATGAATTTTTATTCCTTCTAGTGACCTTTCCTTTGCACTATGCATCCTGTGGCATTAATTGGAAGTCTGAATGTATAAACTGCCAAATGAGGAGTTAACCAAGATGTTTTAATGTGTCTATTTTATTTGATGTGTCTCATTTAGGCTCAATATAAGCCACCCAAGGCGGTCAGGGGAGGAATACCTGTTTACTTTCCACAGGTTTGGGATCTCAGATCACTTGAAAACAGAAAACAGTTGAATAATGTTTGGAAACATTCCGTTTGTCTTTCGTAACACCATCAAGCATATTTGCAGTTTGGAAACATTGGTGGACTTGAGCGACATGGATTTGCACGGAACAGATTCTGGTCATATGATGACGATCCTTCACCTCTGCCTCCTGCTAACAAACAGTTATCAGTTGATCTGATTTTGAAGGCTACAGAAGATGATCTGAAGATCTGGCCTCACAGGTGTGTGGGAGGGAGATCTATAATTTACAGTCTAATTAAGCTCAAAACATTGAACCTTTCACTATGATTTGGATGTTTTGTCTGTGTTTCTTTGTAATCATCTCTTTGGCTAACTTCATAATTTCTTGGTGTTATTTGCGCAGCTTTGAACTCCGTGTTCGCATTACCATCAGCCCTGGGAAACTTACGTTGATCCCTCGTGTGAGGAACATTGACTCAAAGGCATTCTCTTTTATGTTTGCACTTCGAAACTATTTATATGTATCTGACATAAGGTGTGCCTTTCACATCTATTCCCATCTGATTTTTCTCTACTTAAGATTGCTTCCATTCTCTGAGTATTAACTCATGTGTGTATCGAATTTGCAGTGAAGTACGGGTTGAGGGCTTGGAGACACTTGATTACCTGGACAACTTGATGGGTAAAGAAAGATTCACCGAGCAAGCAGACGCTATTACCTTTGACGGTGAGGTAAGTAAATGTCAACCATTGTTTTACCTTTGGAAATTTTCAAAGAAATCCCAAGATTGAGATAGAGTCAGTGCGTGTGCAGGTCGATAGAGTGTACTTGAACACGCCAACAAAGATTGCTGTGATAGATCATGAGCGAAAGAGAACCATCGAGTTGCGAAAGGAAGGAATGCCCAATGCAGGTGCGCATTCAAACAGATAGATAAAAAAATCTTTTGAGTTTGATATCTTCTTCTTCTAATGGATTTTGACTTGTGGAAATGAGCAGTTGTGTGGAACCCTTGGGACAAAAAGGCGAAGACCATAGCAGATATGGGTGATGAAGATTACAAGACAATGCTTTGTGTAGATTCTGGAGCTATTGAACCTCCGGTTTTGTTAAAGCCTGGTGAGGAGTGGAAAGGCAGACAAGAACTCTCTATCGTCTCATCGAGTTATTGCAGCGGACAGCTTGATCCACGCAAGGTGCTTTACGGAGATTAGCGACCCTTCCTTTTTTTTTATTTTCTTACTAAGGCAAAAACAATAATAAGCCATTATCAAACTTGTTGAGAGTCAAGACTCAGGTGTCTATGTTTTGATCTTGTAGCTAATGCTTTCACTTGTGTTTTGAGAAGAGAAGGCCATGGTCATATAATTTGTAACGTTGACTCAAACAGTGATTGTATCCCGGTCTTTGATTCGTGAAACCATTTATAGCCCGGCCCATTCATCAAATATCATCTCATTCTGTATTAACTTTTGTGGCCTATTCATTTCCATTATGTCTCATATTAATCTATTAATATAAAATTTCATTCAATTGCAAATAAAGAGATTTTACAATTTGTTTTTCTTGTGTGTATAGAATTTTACCTAAACGTATTTTTCACGTTGATCATCATATACTAATATATATGCAAACTTATGATAAAATAAATATTAGATCCCATAATCCAACGGTATGTTGCTGTCTTAACTTTTAGCTTAGTTATTTTAATGATTAATTATCACGAAATTACGGGTGTTTCTGGCTTGGGGAGCAAGTTTGTGTGGGCCCTACACAAAACTCGTTTATTTAGAAAATGACCATTAAGCCCGTTTCTCGAAGCTCCCCAAAGTGCTTCGGTGTTGGACAGAACGTAAAAAACCAAGGCTCGTATCCGAACCAAACTCTAAAGTCAAGGTCAGTCAACACTAGTCTTGTCCGAAGCTGAGGTTCGTCGATTGTGTTCTTGAGAAGCTTTCATCGAAGCTTAGGTTCGGAACATACGAGCCTCTTGGCAGACTTCCCGCTAACATTAGTCTCCTCGGTCTTGTTTTTGTCTTGACTTGACGCGTTCACTCTACACTCTCTTTTACTTACCCCAGTGGACAAACTCAAAGCTTCCTCTCTCTCTTTATTATATTTATCTCTCAGGTTTCTCTTTCTTTGGTTTTGGAGTCATGGCGAGGTAAAGCTCTAAAACCCTTGATGTTAAACCCCAGATTCGTTTTATATGATTTCATCCAAACCCTTGATCGATTTTCGCTGAGTTTTTGATTGGTTCCGCTGGAAAGTTGTCTCCTTTGTTCATGGGTTGCCAAAAATAGACAATTTTTTTTTTCTTTCTGGGTTATGATTCTCCTTTTCCTGGGAAGCAAAATGTGAAATTTTCCTTACGAGACTGAGATAGAAAGATTGAAATTTTAGATAGACTTGGTCTGATTTTGGGTATTTGTGAGATTTGCGACAAATATGATTTTCTTATTTCTGACCACATTTGCTTGAATCTCTAAATGTATCTAACTTTGAAGAAGAGGACTGAGTTGTTTACTTGTCTTGAGATGATTAATGATTTTATTGCTTTGTTAATAAACACATGTTCTTGTCACAAAAATTATACAGGGCTTGGATTGTTGATGGCAAAGGAATCGCAACAAAAGTGAAGAATGCGTCTGTTTCTTCAGCTTCTCAGATCAAAGACTGTGGTGCGTATATCGATTGCCCCAATTGCACTTACCGAATTGACAACAGCAATGTGAGTGAACCACATTCCCTCTCCTGTCTTATCTGAATCAGGCGATATTGCTTAGTGCTTACGTGCTGATTCGTCTTGTGTTGGTTTTAGGTGCTGGTTCCATGGCCTGGCCTTCCAAAAGGTGTCAAGTTTGAGCCAACTGATGAAGACATCATCGAGTTCTTGGAAGCTAAATGTGGGATTGGTGGCTCAGAACCGCATGTTCTTATCGAAGAGTTTATTCGTCCGGTCACTGAAGATGTTGGGATCAACTACACTCACCCTAAAAACCTTCCTGGTAAATAATAACATTCCACTATTGATATTGCTACTCAACTAAGGCCTTTAGTGAATCTTTGAGCATTGTCTTAGGTGCAAACAAAGATGGAGTAAGTGTATTCTTCTTTCACAAGACGGTGCAAGCATACGGAACAGGACAGAGGAAACGCCGAAAGATCACACCGACATGTCTTAACGAGGAGCCAGTTCGTTGGCACAAAACAGGAAGAACCAAATCTGTGTTGCTCAATGGAGCTCAACGTGGTTGCAAGAAGATCATGGTGCTATACAAGAGCGCTAGGAAAGGATCCAAGCCCGAGAAATCAAACTGGGTCCTGCATCAGTACCATCTTGGAACAGAAGGAGAAGAGATTGGGGACTATGTTGTTTCAAAGATAACATATCAGCAGCAGAAGATTGTGGAAGTTGTTGATGAAGGTGAGAGTTCTGGAGTTAGAGGTGGGCCAAGAACACCGAAGACGAATACTCCTCAACCACCTAGACCTGCAGATAGTCTTGCTGGAGATGATGAAGAAGCTTTTGATCCATTTGGCGAGGTTAGTAACCGTTAAGTCATTGGGAAGCATTCATTTGTTTCCAAGAGACTAAAATCGGTGTTTTTTTTACTCGTAAACCAGGGACTGGACAACATTCCAGAAGCTGTTTTAGAGAAGATGTGGTCTAAGAAAGCTAGAATGGAAGATGATTATGTTGTAAACCTTAATGAAGATAACTTAACATGCAATGAAAGTATTGGAGCTACGTCTGCTTGGGAAAACCAGGTTCTCCTCCCTAATTCTAACCTCGGAACTATCGGTGAATTAGATGGTTTTTCGATAGCAGATTTAGAGAATGCAGATTTGGGGACTCCCCCTGAACTCTTCACTGTAAGATGAGAGTTTTCAAAGATCATTCTTTACTTTTTCAAAATCATTGAAAGATTGGAACTTGGATCCTGATTTTTTTTTTTTTTTTTTTATGGTTTTTGTAGTTGGCTTCTCAAGAGAGCTTGATGAATTGGATTGGATGGATGTGATTGGATTCTTGCTGCTAATTGCAGAATCTCTAAAATGGCGTTTTCTCAAAGAAGAAGAAGAAGGCAAAGGCAGGAATGTGTATAAAAATAAGAAAACTTTCAAGTCTCCTCAAAGCTGAAGTTATATCTCTATGATAATTTTACTTCAGCTCATCCTCAGGCGATGAGTTTTCTCTCGGCTTTCCCGGAAATTCACTTGAAATTTTACGGGGAAAAACCATTTCTATATATCAGAAATTTTCAATATGATTGTAATTCAAAAACACATTTTGACATTTGTGCTCTTGTTGTGGTTACTCTGTTTTGTTTGTCTCAACTCTCAAGGTCTAACAGTTATTAATATGATTATTGTTGGTTTGTTTGTGAGTGATTATCTAGGGTATATGTGGAGTGATAAGAACTTGATGTGCAAACCAAACAAGGATAAGTTTTAACTAGAGTTAATTCATTAACTTGAGTTAAGTTTTGGCTTGACTTTTGAGACCACAAATTATGGTTTTGGTTTGACAAAAAGGAAAAAGTTGTCAGGAAGTAGGTTTTCTTTTTCCGGTTTTGGTGGCTGCACATTAATAAAAGGAAGAGAGAAGCCTTGAAGAAGGAGTGGGTGGGAGAAAAACACACTCACGGAAAAGTGTGTATTGTGAGCAGAAGTTACACACAAGGAAGAACAAGAAGATGAGAGAAAGAGAGAAACATGTAAAAGTTTAAGTTCTTGTATTCTCTAAGTTATAGGAATAGATTGAGTGAACTCTAAGGGCTAGTGAAGGGCATTAGAGTGTTTTACTAATCATTCCTATTGTAATCTCCATCTTGATTCTAGTGGATTCCGAGCAAAGTCTCGGGGAGATGTAGCGACCCGGTTATGGGCGTGAACTCCTTAAATGTGCGTGTGTGCTCCCCCATCTCCTTCTCTATTTTCTCAATCTCTCTTGGCTCTGTTTTATGTTGCTACAAGCAGAGTCGAGTAAATTGATCGATATGTCGTTAGATTGATCAATTTAACCGAGTATGGGCTCTGTTGTTTTTCAGCTCTGTTTTTCCCATGTCGGTAATGCACTGATTTTGTGCTTGTGTCGGTCTCAAAACATCAAACAACTTCTAAGCTTGGGTTGTGACGGTTTATGCTCGGGAAAGGACTCATCCATTGAGCCTCTAAATCCTAACAGTATATATATCCAGGTTATGAAACTCAAGTGGTTGGAATGTATATTGCTCTTGAGAGCAAACTAGGTTAATCATGTAAATATGAAACATCATGTTGATATGGGCATTCAAAGTCAATGTAATGGCTTATTATTATATATATATATACACTAGAATAGGACCCGCGTGAATACGCGGCTAAAACATGCTAAAATTATTGATAAAAATATTTCAATCATGTAAATATAATTTCAGATAATTTGTAGATGGATTAGCGACACACCAAGTTTTTAGTGTGTCGGAATCGAAAAATTGGAAGGTTCAGAAAATGGGAAATAAGAAAATTGAGAATTTCATATTTTTTTGGGTTTTTAATCTTTTTGTGGTTGATGAGTTTTTAATCTCTCAGTGTGATAGGTTTTATAGCTATAATGAGGAAAGAATTAACGATGAAGAAGAAGATGATGATGATCCTTCGTTGTCATCGCTTTCTTCTGACATTTTTTTAATTTCATTTTTAATTTGTTTTAAATGAATTTTTGTATATGTAATTGCTAGATATATATTGTTAATTTGCTTTAGTTATGTTGTATAGTAATGTTAAATAGCTAGTTCTCTCTTATCAAAATTCCTCCGAATTAGGGATTCACGCAATGTCGATGATTGGTAGTTGATGCTTAGTTTTTGAAAATCATTTGATTTTCAATGTCTCAAATTAAACTAATAGTTTCTTTTTTTTGTTTGCTTATATTTTATTATGTTTTGCTCAATTTTTTTTTGTTTTCAACTGCTGTTTTTTCTTGTTTAAATTTTAATAACTATATCATTTTGACAATCGTAATCAGCAAAATTTAACAAATTTCTTCTATTTTTATTCGTTGTTAACTATTAGGAAATTTTTTTTTTATTAATATGGTCTAATAAAAATTTTCCATTTTTTTCAATTTATTTAATTAAATTTAAGCTTTAACTCATGTCATCATCCGATCAATCTTAGACAAATGGCGCAATCTCGTGAGTTACAGTTTTGCATACGTGTCGAGCTCTCGTCAACCTGCTTTTCTTTTATATAATAAGATATCTTAAACCATACCTATTACAATGCTTGTCATAGGCACATAACTTTTTTTTAATTTAATCAAATACTTGCAACAATTACAATGGCATTATCAGTTTCATTGAGCATTTAGAGTGGATGGAGTTTTACACCATGCGGAGGAGACGGTGGTGGTGCGCCTTTGCGTGGAGTTTCTTCTTCTTTGTTCATTTAATAGTCATTGTTCTATGGAAACAACAGGGAGAAAGTAACAAATAGTGAGAACAAAACTAACATCATTATAGAAGGCAGAGAACACTTTCATTGAGTGGAACGCTACAGCGAAATCCTCGGGAGGTACTACTGGCAATAGCTACACTTTTGGGGTCTTCGCGGACAATTTCAGAGCCTTCAACATAAGCTTCAAGATCAACAATCAAATTCTCTTATGAATCTAATTCTATGCTATGACTTCTCTCATATATACCACCTTTTGTTTTCTTCTGAGGAAGAACAATGCCCCTGCACCAGAGCCTAGTATGAAAGATGCACAAGCAGTAGCCTTGAGGATTGATGGAGATCAAGCTGCTTTCTATGGGTGCGGATTCTACGGGGCTCAAGACACGCTCATGGATGGAAAAGGACGACATTTGTTTAACAACTGTTTTATCCAAGGCTCTATTGACTTCATCTTCGGCAATGCGCGATCCCTTTACATGGTAAAAGATGAAAAACACATGCATATGAGATATTCAAATTGTGATAACAACTTTAAACTGTATGTAGGACTGTACAATTGTGTCGATTGCGAACGAGTCAAGCTCAGCGATTACGGGATGTATTACTGCTCATGGAAGGGAATCTAAAATTGAGAAGACAGGTTTCTCGTTTGTGAATTGCAAGGTCTATGGAACCGGGAAGATATGGTTGGGACAAGCGTGGAAACCTTATGCGACAGTGGTGTTTGTAAAGACGTTCATGTCAGGAATCATCTCTCCCGATGGATGGAACGATATTCACAATCCAACAAGTGACAAGTTAGTGTACTACACATTCTAACCAAATCAGTCATAAAAGCTATAATCTCTGCGATAATTTTACTTGAGCTCATTCTCGATGAGTTTTCTCTCGGCTTCCCGGGAAAAGTCATTTCAATATCAGAAATCTTCACTTGATTGTAATTCAATCACATATTTTGTGCTCTTGCTCTTGCTCTTGCTCTTGCTCTTGCTCTTGCTCTTGCTGTTGCTGGTTATAAATATGTTTTTGTATTTGCCATTTTCACCCTATATTCACAAAACCTCACATTATTACCCCAATTAAATGATTTAATCCGATTAACCACTTCAAATTGAATTACACAATTTCGTCTCCACTCTCAAATTAGGGTTTACTGAGCCAAGCTATTCCGCAGCTCTCCTCTCCTGGACGGCTCCAAAAGTTATCCTTTGATATAAATTAGCTAAAGAAGATTGAGTCTTTTCACCATTTTGAAACCCTCTCTAAGCCCTAGTAACACAAACAGTACCGATGGCGAGGAAAGGTCGCGGCGGTGGTATGGGCGGAGGAATCAATCGGAGATATCTGAGTCAAGTTATGGATTCATGCGGTAAGGATTTAGCTACGGCGGAGGAACTCGTCGATGATCTCCGTTCCAGATACGGTAATTTCGCCAGATTGACCCGGCAAGTGCTTCTGCTCAACGTCAGGCATGTCCTTGAAGACAGAAACAGGAAGCGTGTTAAAGACCAAGAGGAAGACGACGACGAGGAAGTTGCTGCTTCTGGCAAGAGGAAGAAACATAGACGTGTTAATGAGAAAGAGGAGAAATTGCAGAAAGCTGAGCAATCGCATTTGAAGAGAAGGAATAAGGAACGTTCTGTGTCTTCTTCTTCTTCACCGTCTGGTTCTTCTTCGTCGGAAGAAGATAACGGCGACGTGTCGACTTCTGAGGACGCGATTTACGGCGAGAAGCTGAGTCCTCCGGTGTTTGATTTGATGAATACCAGTCTTAGAGATAACTACGCTAAGGTGAATAGCTCGTTGAAGAAACCAATTGTGTCTTCTTCTTCATTGCCTGTGGAAAAGAATGTAGAAGTTGAGACTGTGAGTATCAAAGCTAGAAGTAAAATGGCTACAATGGGGTTGAGAAAGGAAGCTAAAGTAGTGTCTAATTCTGTAAGTGGAACTACTGGTAATGGTGATTTGGAAGTGGTTGGTAGTAAAGGACCTTCTTTTAAAGATTTTGGTGGGATTGAAAAAGTGATAGATGAATTGGAGAGGAATGTTTTATTCCCAATGCTCAATCCTGAACCGTTTAAGATCATGGGAGTGAAGCCACCGAGTGGGATTCTATTTCATGGACCACCTGGTTGTGGAAAGACTAAGTTGGCTCATGCCATAGCTAACGAAGTTGGTGTTCCGTTTTACAAGATTTCAGCTACAGAGGTGGTTTCTGGTGTTTCTGGTAATGAATTGCATAATCCTTTTTGTTGTGGAGCTCCCTCTGTGATCTTATAGTATGTTGTTGTAGTAATACAATTATGCAATTTTCTTTTAGGTGCTTCTGAGGAGAATATTAGAGAGCTTTTCTCTAAAGCTTATAGGACTGCGCCTTCCATTGTGTTTATCGATGAGATTGATGCGATTGGATCAAAGAGAGAGAATCAGCAAAGGGAGATGGAGAAGAGGATAGTGACGCAATTATTGACTTGTATGGACGGGCCTAGTAACAATGGCGATAAAGATGTTCCTGGTTCTACTCCTGGATATGTTCTAGTCATTGGAGCTACAAATAGACCTGATGCTCTTGATCCTGCGATGAGGAGAAGTGGACGATTTGAGTGTGAGATTGCTCTAACTGTTCCAGATGAAGATGCAAGAGCTGAGATACTCTCTGTTGTAGTTCAAAGACTTAGACTAGAAGGTCCCTTTGACATGAAAAGAATAGCTCGTTTAACACCGGGTTTTGTTGGAGCTGATCTGGAAGGTGTTGTTCACATGGCTGGGAGGATAGCCATAAATAGAGTCAAGGATTCAAGAAAGTCGGAACTGTCTGGTGATGGCGAAGATGATAAATCTTGGCTGAGGCAGCCGTGGACGGAAGAAGAGTTGGAAAAACTCTTTGTCAAAATGTCTGATTTCGAGGTATACTAATCGGATTCTTGATATGACTTCAATTGTTACAAGTTTTTTCGTTGGTTCTTGACTCTGTTAGTTGCTTTGGTTTCTACCAGGAAGCAGTGAATCTAGTTCAGGGTTCTTTAACAAGAGAAGGATTCTCTACAGTGCCTAATGTTAAGTGGGACGAGGTTGGTGGACTTGACCATGTACGGCTTGAACTCAACCGTTATATAGTCAGACCTATCAAAAAGCCTGATATATATAAGGTACTATTAAATCTCTTGCCACCGTTATCTAGTAAAAATTATTTGCTGGTTCTATCGAGGTCTGAATGTGTCTCTTTGGATCTTTTTAGTCTTTTGGAGTAAGCTTAGAGACAGGATTTTTGCTCTATGGACCACCGGGATGTGGTAAGACATTGATTGCAAAAGCAGTTGCAAACGAGGCAGGAGCTAATTTCATATACATCAAGGTTAGACTTTCACGTCAGGATTTTGCTTTCCGTATGATATGAATGGTTCAATAATAATAATCTGTCTTCTGTTGTTGGCTTTCAGGGTGCAGAAATTCTAAATAAATATGTTGGAGAAAGCGAGCTTGCTATGCGGACGTTGTTTCATCGCGCCCGTACATGCTCGCCATGTATACTCTTCTTTGATGAGGTTTGTGTTTCACATTTTGAAAAAGCAAATGTGTAATCTCAAGACCGATGCATAATACATGTATGCAGACCATAAGATATTTTGGTTGATATTGATTCTTATACGTGAGTAATGTTTTTGAACTTCAGGTGGATGCTTTGACTACAACTCGTGGCAAAGAAGGTGCTTGGGTTGTTGAAAGGCTTATAAACCAGGTAATAATGGCTCTTTCTTCATTATATCAAACTGATTAACTGTAAATCTTACTCAGGCTTTGATGTTTCACAGTTTCTTGTTGAGCTGGACGGAGGAGGGAGGCATAATGTATATGTAATTGGAGCTACAAACAGGCCAGATGTTATTGATCCCGCTTTCTTGAGACCGGGTCGGTTGGGGAATCTTGTTTACGTACCCCTCCCTAACGCGGATGAGCGTGCTTCAATTCTAAAAGCTATTGCAAAGAATAAACCGATAGATCGTAGTGTTGATCTGGACGCCATTGCAAAGATGAACTGTGAGGATTTCAGCGGAGCTGATCTTGCCGACCTGGTAATAATCTTGTTGCAACGTTTCTTGAATCATGAGATGAAAACGAGCCATGTTCTGTAATGTGTATGATGGTTCTGATAATTGATTTGAATTTATGAAAATGGGAAGGTGGAGAAAGCTAAACATAAGGCAGTGGATGAGGTATTCCTTGCGTCTGAAGAAGATGATGTTACGGATTCAACTCAGCATGTTGTCAAGATGACTCATTTCGAGCAAGCCTTGTCCTTAGTCTCATCCTCTGTGAGCAAACAGGTATCATCTTCTCTCTCTCTTTGCATCACTTTGAGAAACTGAATATTCTATAGTCTCACATTGAGTTTGAATCTAATATTGGTGGGTTTGCAGCAAATTAGACACTTTGAAGAACTATCGAAAAAGCTTCAAAGAAGCAATACAAGGAACACCCAACAAATCACCATTGGACCATCTTTTGCCCTTCAGTAACAACAACTTTTAACTATAAATGTCTGTGACATCCCATTTTTCCGAGCTAGATACGATCGCTCTCGTCTGTTTTTTCAGACTCGTAATAGAATCAAGTTATTTTTTCTCAAGCTGTTCTTAAAATTACAGAAAATCTGAGACTGTAAAAATTGTATATACTAGTAAGAAAGCGAGGATAAAAGCTCCTAAATTCTATCAGCCAGTTTCTCGTTTGCAGTTACCGGGTAATAAGTACTTGTAACTATCAGCGTTCTGAATCAGATATCCAGGGAGATGAACAGCTGAGTAAGACCGAGGAATCGGACCTAGTTTCCTGATAATCTCTCTGAATGTGTGTTCTTCGGGAAACATATCGAAAAGATCAGTTCCTTTGCAGATAATATCTTGGATTCGTTTCGGGTTCAGGTAATGCAAGAACCTCACACGGTCGGTATGGCTATAAGCTTTCATCTTGAACACGAAATCTTTGATGTGTCGGAAACAGAAACTGCAATACCAACCCGCATCCGTCAAAAGATTGTTGCTTTGTCGGAAATGAGTGTACCGTGTCTTCCCAGGCTTGTAGAGATGAACCGAAGCTCTCCAGCTTTTGTTATCGACGTAGTACTCATACGAGTAAAGGTAGTTTCGGAACTGAAGATGGAGAATCGGTGGGAATCCGTCGCACCATCTAAGCATATTGATGGTATGACCGCTCGGGATCTCATCAACATCTGACATTATCAAAAGATCGTCATTTTTTATACCGGCGTGTTTGATCAGTTGATCCAAAGCAATCCTTTGAAATGATTCTTCCACAAACGGGTTTTCGCCTTTCTTGAATCTTCCTCCTACGTGCCCATAAGCAAGCCTCGGCTCAACGAATTTGAATTTCTCCTCCCGGTTATCCGCGAAAGACAACGGTTTTGACAATCCGGTGAAAGTCGAGTTCGATTCAAGAAGCACAAACTGCGTAACGTAAGGATTTAACTCGTTCCAACGGATATTCAGCATATCGATCTCGTTACTGAACAAGACAGCATCAAAGACTCTTCTCGGAGAATCGCGGAGTCTCCATCCGTGAAGATTGCAGAGCATTTCCATCGAAGCGTTCTCGTGGTAGTAATGCGGAATGATGTTAAACGGTTTAGGAGGTGATTCCCATAGAGGTCTCAAGAAATAAGTGATCTTTTGACCGTGTAGATAGATACCGAAGATTGCAATTGGTAAGAGAGTGAAGAGAAATAGATATGTCTTGAAATCAAGTCCTCTTAGAAGAACACATTTTAGCCTTGACATGACCTTGCCTGCTCTAGACCCCTGTCAAAATGTTAAAGCTCAGAAACTGAAATATGATTATGCAACTAATGACCTAATTTGTTCAAGTTTCACTAAGCTTGGGTCAATTTTTTCAATTAGTGTAGGTAAAACAATGCAGGAAAATATAAGCCAATCAATGACCTAAAGCCTATGAATATCTTATCATATGCTAAGCGAAAATGACCCTCAAAAATAAAAAATCATGGCTAGATGATGAAAACCTAGAAATCACCTGTCCACAAACACCTTCGCATATATTATCCGTCTTCTTAGAACTACTATAATCATCGGACATGATTATTTTATCACCCAGGATTTTAAATTAAGTATCCAAAAACAAAACAGAAAAACTTACGAAGAAAAAACAGAGAATTCACCCAAAAAAAAAAGAAAAAAGAGATTGGATTTTAAGAAACTGAAATGAAATCAAAAACAAGAGAGAGAGAGAGAGAGAAATGTTACAGAGGAAGAAGAGAAGTCCGAAAATTTCTGACTTGAAATCGATCCTTCTCCTCTCACAAGGAAACTGTAAATACCAATTATAGCCGTTTGGTGAATTTCCACTTTCCAAATCTAGAATTTAAGTTACATTAATCAACTCTCTAATTTCCTTATTTAAAAACATATCAGGCCGTAGTAAAAATTTCATCCGTCAGATACGTAGACGCGGTGTGATCTCACGGTTTAAAATCTTTTAATTTTTTTTCGATAAAAATCCCCAAAATCAGAATTTCTTTTTTTAACCTATTGATTGATTGATAATTAAGAGACTGCTGAATTAGATGTTCAAATTAAAATTAAGAGATTTTGAATTAAATCTCTTAATTAAAAAATAGTAAAAAGAAATTTAAGCCGAACGTTTTTACGTATGAGACGACGAAATGAAACCCCCAAAGACTATAACGACGGCGAAGAACACGGCGGAAGAAAAACAAACTCCGCCGTCTCCGCCTCCACAACCACCGCGAGTTAACAACTCTCTGCTCCAATGGTGGCGGAGATGGACTGTTTTAGTGGCGGCGATATGGATTCAAGCATTCACGGGAACAAACTTCGATTTCGCCGCTTACTCTTCCGATATGAAATCGTCGATGGGGGTTTCTCAATCTCGACTCAATTACATGGCGGTTGCTTCAGATCTAGGTAAAGCATTGGGTTGGTCTTCCGGTTTCGCGATTGCGTGTTTCCCTATCTCCGCCGTGTTATTCGCCGCCGCCGGAATGGGACTCGTCGGTTACGGCGTTCAGTGGTTATCAATCGCCGATTTAATCGATCCGCCTTATGCTTTGGTTTTGGTTTGCTGTTCTTTAGCCGGTTTAAGCATTTGCTGGTTTAACACGGTTTGCTTTATCCTCTGCGTTCGACATTTCGAATCGAACCATTCGCTTGCTTTGTCTCTCGTTGTGAGTTTTAATGGAATCAGTGCTGCTTTGTATACGCTTGGTCATGAAGCTATTAGTGGGAAATCATCTGCTAGTTCTGATATTTACCTTCTTCTTAACTCTTTAATCCCTTTGATCGTCTCTGTTTTAGCGCTTTGGCCGGTTCTTACTAAACCGAATTCCTCCAATACTAACCGAACCCATGACGAAACCCGAATCTTCGTCGTTTTCAATGTACTAGCTTTGATTACATGTTTTTACCTTCTTTTACCTTCCTCAAACACTTACTTAGCTTCATCGCCTCGTTGGCATTTCCTCGGCGCCATTTTCCTTCTCCTTTTCCCGTTGTTCGTCCCGTTTTTCGACTATATTCACCGCGCCATCGACTCTTGTTTCCACTTTCACAGCTCTGGCTATTTAGCAGTTAACATAGAGGAGCCTAAGATACTCAATATTCAGGCGAAGATTAACGAAGAAGACGAATGTGATAAAGTGAGACTAGGAGATGAGCATTCTCTTGCTATGATGCTTCATAGGGTTGAGTTTTGGCTATATTACATAGCTTATTTCTGCGGAGGTACGATCGGTCTTGTGTACAGCAACAACTTAGGACAGATCGCTCAGTCTCTAGGACAAAGCAGCTCAAAGGCTAAATCTTTAGTGACACTCTTCTCTGCCTTTTCCTTTGTTGGAAGATTGCTTTCCTCTGCACCTGACTTCACACGCAAGAAACTACACTACTTGACAAGAACAGGATGGTTCACCATTTCGCTACTTCCAACACCTTTGGCCTTTTTCATCCTCGCTTATTCGTCCGAGACGTACCATACCGCGGTTTTACGAGTCGCGACCGCACTTATCGGGTTAAGTTCGGGTTTTGTATTTGCGGCTGCAGTTTCTATAACTTCTGACCTATTTGGACGTAACAGTGTTGGTGTCAACCAGAACATTCTCATTACAAACATTCCTATCGGTTCGCTCTTCTACGGCTACATGGCTGGATCGGTTTACGACACCAATGCGAGCCTCGGAACGGAATCTGTGGTCTCGGACTCGGTTGTTTGCGTTGGAAGTAACTGTTATTTTGTAACGTTTTTGTTTTGGGGTTGTTTGTCTGTTTTGGGGTTTGTATGTAGCTTGTTTCTGTTTATTAGAACTAGACCGGTTTATCATCGGTTAGAAAAGAACCGAATCTAAATCGGTTTAGATTGATCGGATCCAAGAAAATAGTGTAAATGCTTTTTGGATCTTCTTGAAGGAAACTATAATTGTAAAAATTACTCGTGAAATTAGATAATTAGTCATTACAAGTTACTGGTACACACAAAAAAATCTAAATAGTTTATTTTTAGTATTGATGGATTGATTGGTCTGCTAGATACGTTGATCGGTTTATTTTTAGTATTGATCTATCTACCCTTTGAGTTGATCGATTCAATTGTTGGATCGATCGACATGTGTTGTACACCGATCGATCGGTCAACTTGATCGATTTATTACAATAAATAGAGGAATTGGTCATATGAATCAATCGATACAAAAAATAGATCGATGTACATATAATATGTACCGACCGACAAGAAATGTTGGTCGATCGACATATAATATGTACCGACCGACAAGATACATTGATCGATCCATAAAATAGATCGATCGACATATAATATGAATCGATCGACCTACCAAATGTATCGATCGATACAAAATATACATTGATCGATCCATTTTTTTCATTGTAAAAGTACCCGTCTAATATCTTGTTCTCATTTCTTCCAACTGGTTTCTTAGAAAAAAAACAAGTAAAATACACACTAAAGATTCTCTATATATTAAAGGAGAAACATTTTAAACTAATTTTACTTAGGTGTAATCATCACAAATGTTTTTAGCATTTTTATTTTATTTTATTTTATTTAATTCAACTATACTTATTACCAAACACAGCGATAGCCAAATATATTCTAAATCCAACTCCCTAACACATTTGAATATATTTATATATTTACCAAAATAATTATTCCAAAATTTAATATATAAAATAATAAATTTATAAATTTGTCATAATATAATATATTATGGTAGCATTCTCTTGTTATGGTATAATAATTATAAATTTAAAATATAAGAAACGTCATCACATGATGTTATGGGTCGATTGGCTTGTAAGATGGACCGATCGGTCTGCTAAATATGTTGATTGGTTTATTTTTAATATTGATCTATCTACCCTTTGAGTTGATCGATTTAATTGTCGGATCGATCGATATATATTGTACACCGATCGATCGGTCAATTTGATTGATTTATTATAATGAATAGAAGAATTGGTCATATGAATCGATCGATACAAAAATAGATCGATCGAAGTATAATATGTACCGACCGACAAGAAATGTTGATCGATCGACCAAAAGAATACTAACAGAACTCTTTACAGTTATGCAAAGAACTCTTTTCATTCATAATGATACTAGGTGAGTACCCGCGCATATGCGCGGGTTATTTCTATAATCTTTTTATATTAATCAAGACAATAACATGTTATGGTATATAAAATATGAACGAAAAAATGAATTTTAAAATCCTAATAACACAAGTTTACACATATATATTTCAAAAAACAACGAAAATGAGTAAAAGAAAGTAGGATTGCATTATTGGTCTCTATGGCAACAACAATCAACGTACAACAATATCTAGAACGCCTTCATTTATGACGGAAAAAGCTTTTTTTAAGATTCAAATGATATGGAACCAACTTGCTAATTTTTGTTTATATGGACGGTTATGTTATCCAGGCCCGTGGCCATGTGTTGCCAAAAGAAACATTGGCCTTTGGCCTATTTTTTTATATTAAAATTTGAGGCCCTTAATTTTTGTTTTAGTAGTTATATTATGTCCAAATGTAAAAACATAGTGCCTTTAGTAGGAAGTAGTAATATTATGTCCAAATATAAAAACATAGTACCCAGTGCCGTGCCTAGCTTTTTCGGGGCCTAAGGCAGTTTTGATACTAGATTTTTTTCTGGAAAAAGTACATAAAATATATGAATTTTATGGTTTTTAATAAAGTATATTCAATATAAAACTATAGTCAATATTGTTATATAATATATATGTTTTTTTGTTGATTGTAGATTAAATATAATTGTAAAGTTACATATATAATACTGCAGAAAATATAAAATCAAGTTAAAAAAAATTATACTAGAAATATTAAAAGTAAACGGAAAAAGATAAAATTAGGATGTTAAAGGGGGTATCTAGAGTTTAAAGCCCATTAAAAAAATTAGAGATTAATTGCCTAAATATCTTTGTGGAAGATTATTACCATGACGTAAAATAGATTTTTTTACTCACTAAATCATAGGTAAATCCTTGAAAAGGGGCCCTAAAATATACAATTTTTTGTGGGGCCTTAGGCAAAAGCCTAATTGGAAGTGCTATAAGCACGGCTCTGATAGTACCTTTAGTTTAATAGTCCTTAATAGAAACAAGATATGAGGCCTTTTAAAAAAATGCATTTAAGATTGAGTAATTATCAATCTTTTTTTTTTAAAATCATATTATGAACTAAAATTATAAATTAAGTAGCATAGTGCATTTAATGTTGATTGATCAATAATTAAATATTGTTGATAATTTTATCTCAATTGTATTTGGTAAAATAAATTATTCGAAATTCAAGTTAAAAATTATATTTTTGACTATATCACAAGAGAGACTAAGTAACTTGATTATCTTGTCAAAATTATTAAATAATATATTTATTTAAAATTTTTGTTAGCGATTTTGTATAACAAAACAAAAAAATTATATTTAATAGTTTTTTAACTCTATTAATTTATTTGTTGAACATATGTTATTTTATTAAATTGTGTATTTAAATTTTTTTTGCATGTGGCCTATATAACCCTGGCCACGGCTCTGATGTTATCTAACCTTTGATCTTCCTCGCACGTCCAAGGTTGTATAACCTTTAAGGATCTCTGGCTTCACACAATTGTAGATACAGGTTCATGTAAATATAGAGAGTGTATGCCACAATATCAAACCTGATGTTTTTTAAGCTTGAACCGAGCAAGTGCTAGAAACTGAGAAAGATCGGTTTCAAAAAGTTTGTTTTGATTAAAGACATGTGAATGGTGATACAAAGCAAACAATCAATACCCGAATTCTATGATTTCTTGAACTTTAAATTTGATTTCAACATTTTTCCGAAGCGAAGTTTGGTAACATGCAAACCTCAATAACTTACATTCTCCATGAAATACCCTTTTAAAGTATTCACATTTGTGCATATGACTTTTTTTGGGATTTAGACTTTCATCAACCGGAGTAGAAATATAGTAATATGGAACGATGTACTTACGGGGCCAACATAAACTATGCATTTTATCCTCTTCCTTGAAACCAAGATTCTTGTTTAAACTCGAGTTTCAGATCTTGGATGCGTACGTCATCAATATACGCAGAAGTATTTTATTTAGACTTTGTATAAAATATATATATAAATAAAATGCTTGAAAAGAAAATACATGAATTATGAGTTAATAATCAATCTATAACACTACATAAAACAAATAAAAATGAGCATGACGAACAATAAAAAATCATGTATGTTTCGCGGATCTAACACACTAAGCAGGGCTAAAATTTATAATGACCTATGTAGTTTTTTTTGTCTCTGCGAGTGGAAAATGGAGAGAAATTTATTTACCTAAACAGCTTTTGTATTAGCCACAAAACCTTCAAAAGCAAAGGATATAGAGAAATATATTTACCGAAACCATGTCCAGCCTTTCTTCAAAATATAAAAGTAATATATAAATAAAATACATGAATTATGAGTTAATAATCAATCTATAACACTGCATAAAACAAATAAAAATGAGCATGACGAACAACAAAATCCATGTATGTTTCGCGGATCTAACACACTAAGCAGGGCTAAAATTTATAATGACCTATGTAGTTTTTTTTGTCTCTGCGAGTGGAAAATGGAGAGAGATTTATTTACCTAAACAGCTTTTGTATTAGCCACAAAACCTTCAAAAGCAAATGATAGAGAGAAATATATTTACCGAAACCATGTCCAGCATTTCTTCAAAATATAGACCTTTTGTAAACTCTGACATAACTTGAAAGTGTCTAGAACTTGTCTGCTACATTGAAAAAAGAGAGGCTTGTTACTACATTGGAATTGCATATGGTTGTCTTTCAAGTGTTGTGTTATCAACTTTCCTCAGAAAGTAGTCATGGCTACGTCTTTAAGTTTGCCTCTCGCGGACATTCTTGAGTGTGAAACAAATCATGAAAAACAACGTTTTTACCGTATTAAATAAGAGATAGATCTTATCCATGTTAAGTTGGTTTAGATAGAGGCTTGAGTTTTGTACAAGACGAAGAGCAAAACCGAGAGAGAATGGACTGAAGCTGCCAATTTATGTTACTTTCATTATAGTAACATATCAACTATTTTTCGATTGACCTTGAGACTTCCATATTCTCTTAATGGTCATGGCACTTGCCACCAGTCTGAGCATTGAGATCAAGATTGTGTGATCCTCCTCGGATGCCTTGCCACCATTCATACCACTTATTGAAGCTCTGCATCAACCGTGAACGGCCCGTGGAAGTGACATAGTGCCATGCATAAAGCCATCACCTCTTCGGCCACCTAAACCATAACTAATATATAAATTTCGTAGGTTATGATCTAATAAAACAATACAATTGTAATAATACAAAGCCGGAAGATATAACCAAAGAACGGCCTAATTATTTTTTACCTTGAGCTTGAACATTATTGGCGGATGTACACTGTGGAAAATAATCTTGACAAGCAATAACTGTCTGGATATGCTAGTTCGACATTTTGTATACTTTGTAACTTCCATTTCTTGCAGCGGTCTTGTTTTCATTGGCTTGCACAGGCGAATCCATCATATGTAGTACCTAAAAATTGAAGTAAAACAACCAATGGCTATATTGAAACCATCAACTATTAATAATTTTCCACAATTTTGAAACACTAATAACAAGTGTTTTAGATACTGAAAAAGGCAGGTCTAGGATAACCCAATACATAGATTCATGAAGACAACAATATCAATGAGAGATCCTCATGTAATGTTAGATGGACAAACCTGGCAGTAATAGGAGTTAATGAGAGGGATACAATCATTTTGACCTCGAACCCTCCATCCAACACACCAGCTTTAGCATTTTGTATGTTTATTAAAGGGCCTGCTTACATTAATAAGATCAAATGTTGATACAGAGAATCAAACTGAAAGCAGAAGTACAAACACAAAATTGAGAAGGACAAAGACAAAAAGATGCGAAAAAGAAGAGGAGACAAATAACATCTATAGCCACCTCACCAATAATGAAAGTAAACAACAAGTAAGCACCATCAGACCAATTCTCCATCTAGAATCTTTCACCCGTTTTTGTTGTGATGATACCATCTTTTTCGGGGTTACGAGATAGATTACAAGCCTCCGTTTTTGTTGTGATGATACCATCTTTTTCAGGGTTACGAGATAGATTACAAGCCTGCTGCTGAAGGTGTCTAGTGCCCCAAAACTGGGCTGAGAACCCATCGAAAGAGGCAGCAGTAAGTGAATTCTGCACATATAGTAGCAACAACCGAAATTGCAAGCGTAAGAACAAAGATGCACTACAAACCAACCCAAAATATCGAGAAAGCAAACATCATCACATAGAAATAAGCCAAAATGGCCTCCATAATTTTTGAGTAATTCTCGTGAAAATAGTGCAACAACGTGAGGAAAACAAACTCTTACCATTAAGGTCAAATGTCAGATCCATAAGTAACATATAATTTACAAACATTGGATCTAAAGAACCATATTCGGTGAAAACCCTATTAGGTCTTGACAATCCACTCAAATCAAAACCATTCATATTACAAACCTTATTTCTATGTACTCACACATTTTCCTTGAATAATTCAAACATTCGCAAGTCCGTGCTTTGATAGTTCGAGAGTATAATAACCTTAAGATTTACAAACCAAAATTAAATTCGTACCTCAGACGAGTCCCTTGGCAGGAGCCAAATTGGCAAGGCGTTATGGTTAAAGCTCTTGTTTGGATTTTAGGATTTACGTGAGATGTTCAGAAAACTTCCATAAGAGCTCAGCACTCGTAGTCCGTGACGAACGCAAGTCTCTGACCGTATTAAGAAATGAGGAATACGATAAGGTTTGGGATGATTGACCGAAGAAGCAATCGAAGTTTCCAACTGGGTCTCTTTCATGAAAGCCATCGTGGATTCGTCGATTGAGTTTTTCAATACGCTTTAGATTAGGTTTAATTAGAAGTGTTTTTGTCAATTATCCATAACCGTACCAAGGAAGATGAAGAATCAGAGCTAGAGGTTTTGGACAGGTGGCATTCCTTCTAGTAAGGCGGGAGAGAGCCATATAGCTTTCATATAGTAGATTTACAGTGATGCAAAAAAAAAAAAAGAATACTAAAAGAAAAGTACTGGTACACAACTACACACCAAAAAATCTAAATAGTTTTATTAAATAGTGTACTTTGTATTTTGTATATTACGTTGGAGTTTTGTCGTAATATTTATCCTTGTCGACGTGTGTCATTATCACCAACCCCGATCAGCGTGGGACCCATAAGTCGCTAAACAGTAAAAACTAAAAAAAAAGGAGCATTTAAATAGTGGAGTATGGATAAGTTAAAAAAAAAAAAAGTAAAAAACGCGAAAGGGTGATGGATCCGGATCCGAAATCCACGGGTTCCGTTCAGACGACGGAGGCGGCGATCGAGCACCGGTCGTTCGCTCGGATCGGGTTTCTCGGAAACCCTAGCGATGTTTACTTCGGCCGTACAATATCCTTCACTATGGGCAACTTCTGGGCTTCCGTCAAGCTCGAGCCATCCCAACATCTCTTCATCAAGCCTCATCCTTTCCACGATCTCGTCCAGTTCACCTCCCTCGACCATCTCGTACGTTCTTCTTAAAGTTTCTCATGTGGATTTGCTCTATGCTCGAGAAAATATTGTGAATTTATTCTGCATTTCGTTTGAAATGTTGTTAAGTAGATTCCAGATTTGGGTATTTCGTCCAGATTTGGTTATTTTGTCAAGTTGTTCTTCTGTAGATTCTTCTAGATTTGGTCATATATATCATTAGTTTTTCAAGCTTAGATTTTGGATTTGTGATAACGTAACATTTTGTTCTTGCTCAGCTGAATCGGTTGCAGAATGAAGGTTACTACGGTGGTGTAAGGTTGCTAATGGCGATTTGTAAAGTATTTTGTAACCATTGCAAAGAAAATGGGATTCAGCTTCATGAAGGAAACTTTACTCTATCTTACGATACCAATATCCCTAGGCAGGTACAGAGTTTGCTTCTGCAAACCCATTTCTTCATGTTTTTTGTTTTCTGATTTTGACGTATATTTGCTAATGCTCTAGCTTTGATGTTCCAGACAGGGCTTTCAGGTTCTAGTGCCATCGTATCCGCTGCACTTAGCTGCCTACTCGACTTCTACAATGTCAGGCATTTGATTAAAGTTGCAGTTCGGCCTAACATTGTCCTCGATGCAGAGAAAGAGCTTGGTATTGTTGCAGGTCTTCAAGACCGTGTTGCTCAGGTTTATGGTGGTCTTGTTCACATGGTAAGTGGTGTTGATCTTATCTACATACAGTCTTTCGTACATCAGTTCGTGACTTTATAATATGATCTTCACTTTGCAGGATTTTAGTAAGGAGCATATGGATAAATTAGGACATGGGATTTACACTCCTATGGACATCAGTCTCCTTCCGCCTTTGCATCTCATCTATGCTGAAAACCCTAGCGACTCAGGGAAGGTACACACGCACCATTAACCATCTCAATTTATGCTTCTGATTGATGCAGCATTCTTTACTCAAAAAGCTAGCATTGATGACTAGAACCTCAGGCTTTTCAGAAGAAATTTTGTCTCTGTTACTTGTTCGTTGATGTTAGCATGGATTTCTAATGCAGGTACACAGTAGGGTTCGGCAAAGATGGTTAGACGGTGATGAGATAATAATCTCATCAATGGAAGAAGTTGGAAAGATAGCAGAAGAAGGTCGAACTGCATTACTCAACAAGGACAATTCGAAACTCGTGGAACTCATGAACCGTAACTTTGACCTTCGGAGGTAAATCTAATTAGAGATAAAATTGCAATCTCAAGATCAAACTCCAAGCTCACATTTTAGTGATGTTTATTTATCTATAGGAAGATGTTTGGGGATGAATGCTTAGGAGCAATGAACATAGAGATGGTGGAAGTTGCAAGGAGAGTTGGTGCAGCTTCAAAATTCACCGGAAGTGGAGGAGCAGTAGTGGTTTTCTGCCCTGAAGGTCCATCTCAGGTGAAGCTTTTGGAAGAAGAATGCCGGAAATCGGGATTTATACTTGAGCCGGTAAAGATTGCACCTTCATGTTTGAATGATTTCGACATTCTAACTTTATCAAAGCCTTGAAGGTTGAGTTTTCTTCACGAGAAAGACCCATTTTCCACTGAAAATAATAAAACATGTGAGCTTTTATGTCGGTAAAGGTCATGAACTCACGGGTTCTCTACTTTTTACTTTTGCTCTGTTTCGTTCTCTTGCACGTTTTCTCTGTTTTTTTTTTTTTTCCTTACACGTCTCTCGTTTCTTTCTCCATTGTGAAATTTGTTTTTGTTTTGTTTCGTTTTCTTCCATGTATACGACGATACGAAGCAGTTAGTCCAAATTAAATGCTAATCTAATGATTATCCGTGGGACAACACTTTATATTTCCACTAACTACTGATATTTTAATCGTCGTAGTGATACGACTGTGGATTTTTTTACGTGTTTTGGAAATGAATCCGGATTCATTTTAAAGTAATTTTTTTTGAAAACATAAGATGTTGATAAAATTTTACAACTTGTTATGAAATAAAATAGAAGCAAAGTATTTATTATGTTATAATTAACTTAATTAACTATAGATAAGAATGAATAATTTTCAAATGGGTTTTTGGACTACCAGATAGCTTGGTGGGCCAAATTTTGGAAGAGTGAATAAAATATTGGATGAATTTAATTTAGAAGTTTCCTGCCTTCCTGGATAAGAGATTTTTTTTATATTTTTATTAATATAAAGTGATTTGGATTTAGTGATTTGATCAAAAACTATAAACAAATCCAACTCATCTTTAATGATTGAAACGTGAAACAAGAGAAAAAGAAAAGGTTAATTGCTTTATGAACAAAAATTAGGCCGTATTAAATTTTCCATTTGGGATTCAAATCCGCCATTGAAGATTCCTCCTTGACCTCTTTCATCTTCTCAAGACTTTTTCCTGAATTGGTCTTCGTCGAGCTGACACATAAACTTAAAAGGTCCGAGATTTTTCTATTATACTTTTCGATCCAAATTTGTTATTAAAATCTCACTTCTGGGTGAATCTTTATATATTGAGTCTGGTTTTTAATTTAATTCGAGAAAATCTGAACTGGAAACGGGTAGATTTTCGTTTGTCTTGTTGTATACTAATTCTAGGTTATTTTTAATGAAATCTACAATTCTGACTTTGTTACCACCTTCGTAACGGCAAGTCGGTGAAGGTAACGTGATTGAATCTTCATCTTCTTTCTCTTACGAGTTAAGAGCCGCCTTATTACACCTTTTTCTTATTTATCTTGTAAGAGTCGTGATTATTCACCAATCTTCCTGCATACGATTTTTCCCCATTTCACCGTTATAACTTATAATTATCCTCTGTTCTTGATAAAGTTTTCAAGTTTTTCTACCGCCATAAGGTAATTTGCATGTTGATGAATCGATTATGTTGTTTTTCTTCTTGTGATTCCTTTTTTTTTGTGGGTAAAAGAGGATAAGATTCTGAATTCTGAATCTTTCTTTATGCAGGGATTTTTATCTTTTTTTTTTTCATTTGAATAAGAAAGTTTTTGATGGGAGGAGGGAATTCGAAAGAAGAATGGAGGCAAGAGTCACCATCACCGTCTTCAACATCATGGGCTTCTCATCAAAGTTATCCTCAATATGGACCTGATAGCTACAACTATCCTCCTCCACCCACTCTTACTCCTACTCAAGCTCCTGCTCCAGCTCCTGATCCGGTTCCAACTCCGGCTCCACCTTCTGCTCCCAGTTTTGGCCAACAGTCTCAGCTGCCGTATAGCCAAGAGGGATATGCATCACAGCCTTATCATCCTCCTTCAGCTCCCAGTTTTGGCCAACAGTCTCAGCTACCGTATAGCCAAGAGGGTTATGCATCACAGCCTCCACCGCCTTCGCAGAGTTATGGTAACGATAGGAAGAAATTTGATCGGAGGTATTCGACGATATCGGATAACTACTCTTCTTTAGATCAGGTGAGTTCAACACAAGGAATCATGTAGTGTATAGTTGGATTTTGCCTCAAAGTCTTGAAATTTGAATCTTGAATGATTCCAGGTTTCGGAGGCTCTAGGGCGTGCAGGTCTTGAATCTTCAAATCTAATCGTTGGTATTGATTTCACCAAGAGCAACGAATGGACAGGTTGGTTAGAGTTTTTCTTAAGATTCTTCATCTAAGTTTCGAATGCATGGCCAAGGAGAAGACAGACTAACTGGTTTCTTGCAGGGACCAAGTCCTTCAATAGGAAAAGCTTGCATCACATTAGCAATACTCCGAATCCATACGAACAAGCAATTACTATCATAGGAAGAACCTTAGCCGCCTTTGACGAGGATAACTTAATTCCTTGTTATGGTTTTGGAGACGGTAAGCCACTGTTTTATCTTTATTTATTTTCGTATCTCGATTCTCAGAATAATGTATATCAAGATTTGGTTTTGTCGCTTTGCAGCATCAACTCATGATCAAGACGTGTTTAGCTTCTATCCGGAGGGTAGATTCTGTAATGGGTTTGAGGAAGTACTGGCTCGGTATAGAGAGATTGTGCCTCAGCTTAAGCTCGCAGGTTTATTTTCTCTCCTCTGGCCTGCGCTAGCGTTCTGTATCTCCTTGTGAAATGCGAGTTAAGTAATTGAACATTGTGTTAATGTTTTTGCGAAATGTTGTATTTCAGGACCGACATCTTTTGCCCCCATCATTGAAATGGCGATGACAGTCGTTGAGAAGAGTGGTGGCCAATATCATGTCTTAGTGATTATAGCTGATGGACAAGTTACTCGAAGTGTCGATACAGAACATGGACGGTTAAGTCCGCAAGAACAGAAGACTGTAGACGCTATTGTGAAAGCAAGGTGCGAATATTTCGATCTTGTGACTAAGTTTCTTCCTTTTTATAGTTCTTTTCTTTGTGCGTTATGTAATCAGTTCCTTCCTTTCTGTTGCAGTACGCTTCCTTTGTCAATAGTTTTAGTCGGAGTTGGGGATGGACCATGGGACATGATGCGGGAATTTGATGATAATATACCTGCTCGAGCTTTCGATAACTTCCAAGTAAGCTTTTTCTCTTATCTCATAACAAGTAGGCTTTTCTCATCTTTGATTTTTCTGGTTCTGAGACGTTTTTCGAATCTGTTATTTTCGGGTTTCTAGTTTGTCAACTTCACGGAGATCATGTCAAAAAACAAAGAGCTTTCTCGGAAGGAGACAGAATTCGCACTCTCTGCTCTCATGGAGATTCCTCCACAGTACAAAGCGACGATAGAGCTTAACCTTTTAGGGTAATGACCCAAATCAAAACTTTTATTGATTAGTTGCAATGACACACGCTATATTGTTATCAACTCTCTCTTGCCCTGACATTACTGCAGCCAAAGAAACGGGAATATCCCAGAGAGAATCCCACTTCCTCCCCCGGTGCAGAGCGGATCAAATTTCTCAACAGCTTCCCGGATACCGAGTTATGAACCGAGTGTACCTACTTATCCGGCTGAAAGCAAGCATATGGCCAGTATTGTAGAGGATAACCAGGTAACTAGCGGAAACTTTGAGTTGTTTGAAATGTTCAACAAATAATAGGTTTGAAACTCTAAACTCGCTTGTTTAATGGCATTTGAACAGCTATGCCCGATATGTCTGAGCAATCCGAAAAACATGGCGTTTGGTTGCGGCCATCAGACATGTTGTGAATGCGGACCTGATCTTAAGGTGTGTCCGATTTGTCGTGCTCCGATCCAGACCAGAATTAAGCTCTACTAACAACACCGTTCACATAAAGCTCTGACCAGTCCAATCCCGAGAGATTTTAGATCTTTCTGTAAAAAAACATGTTCTTTGGTTCTTTGATTGAATTCTAAATCTTTTAAGCTTGTTCCCAAATTTGTTTAAATTCTTTAGTTTCTTTGCGTGGATTGTAAGAAAATGTGATTTCTCTTGATCCTATTGAAAAAAAATGTGCTTCACTTTGTATTTTCTTCAACAAATAGAAATATGTAGTCATCACAAATCACCCAATAAAACCAAACGTTTGAAACCTTTTCTTACACCAGAAAGGTATGTAGTTAAATTACCCTACATAGGCCCGTTAGCACTTATTTGGCCTATAAAGGGAATTTTCCCAATTAAATTGTACCAAAGAACAGAAATATTCACCACTCATCAATTATCCACTCCTTTTTTCTTGTTTAAAACCAAAAAAATATAAAGAATGTCAGTTTTCTAGATTCTTAGCTTCTGCGAAGTTTGATAAAAGCTAAAGTATTTATCCGAAAGGAGAAAAGACCTTTATGGATTCTCTTCGATTCAACCTACAACAATCTCTACTTCAATCCAAACCGAGAATTTTCCGACCGAGAGCCACTAACATATCGAACCAAACCGATGAAATCGATCCGCAACCGTTTTCCTCGGCCGGTAAGATCCAACGGTTAGTACTCAACAACGAAGGTCGGACCAAACTAAACGCGGACCCTGACCGTGAATTTTATTCATATCCACGGTTCGTGAACCACGTAGACGATAAGTTCATTTCCTCTTTAACCGATCTATACAGAAATCGGTTAAGACCCGGTTCGATTGTATTAGACTTGATGAGCTCATGGGTTAGCCATCTACCAGAAGATGTCAAGTACGAGAAAGTAGTGGGACATGGTCTTAACGCACAAGAGCTTGCGAGAAACCCTAGACTCGATTACTTCTTCCTCAAGGATCTTAACGAGGATCAGAAATTCGAGTTCGAAGACAAGTATTTCGATGCCGTTTTATGTTCTGTAGGTGTACAATATCTACAACAACCAGAAAAGGTACGTAAAGTAAACCAATTTTTGGTTTGAATATAATCTAACATTCATTTCAAAAAAAAATAAAAAAATCGGTGTACGTTAAAATTTCTAAACCGGATCTCGTTTCGATGTGTAGGTATTTGCGGAAGTGTATAGAGTGTTGAAACCGGGAGGTGTGATGATAGTGAGTTTTAGCAATCGGATGTTTTATGAGAAAGCAATTAGGACTTGGAGAGATGGAACAGAGTACGGTCGAATACAGTTGGTGGTTCAGTATTTTCAGTCTGTGGAAGGGTTTACTCAACCGGAGATCATCCGGGAACAGCCTGGTCGAGGCGGTGGTAATGGAGGAGCTGAGAAGCCGGTTTTGAGTTGGTTTTTGGGTTTTCTTGGTTTAGCTTCTAGGCCGGATCCTTTTAATGCTGTGATTGCGTATAAGAATTTCAAACCTCTGTATGAGTAACAAATTATTATGTAGTGTTTTTCTTCGTCTTGTGTATAAAATGCAATGTTATGTTTTTTGTTTATGATAGTATTATAAAAATATATAAAAAAGGTATCTAAGAAGTTGGTCTTGAATAAGAAGTAAAGAGAGATAAGCAAAAGAAATACAACTTTGAATTAGTATCAAATCCAGCTGGAGAAACTTACATTGGAAATTCGAGAAATAGTGAAAATTGAAATGCTAGATTTTGAACGACCAATCAAATCAGAAGAACCTGTAATACAAAAGAAAATAAATTAAAGAGACTGTGGAAAATAGTATGTTTTGTGTGTGTAATACAAAAAAGAAATAAATTAAAGAAATAGTACCACAGTGGAAAATAGTATGTTTTGTGTGTGATTCGTTTTGTTCGTAGATTGATGGACAATGGACAATACCCAAGCAAGGTAGCCATGTCCTTTTCAACGAGTATCACGAGTTGCTTATATGTTAATGTTACTAAAAGAACTTCCAAAAAAAAAAAAATCCAATATTGCATGTACTGATGTATGTTAAGCTTGCTCTTAACTAGATATGAAGTAAACAAAAAAAAATGGTTATATTTGTTCCAAGACCTGAAATTTGTATCCTTATCCAAAAGCAAGAAAGTTATGAAATACCAATTAGGGACCAAGTAGGAAGAATCGTCTATGGAAGTGTCAAAGACACAAAACAAATATTAAACCAAAGATGAAGCAAAGAAGTTGATTCAAAGTTGCCACTTTATTTTAACCTTTTCCACCTATATATATATGGACATTAACCACCCAATCATTCACCACAACACATCTATCATATTTCTTAATTAAACCCCTATATTTCTCACCTCCTAGCCAGTATGGCACAACGGTTTCTATTGAACCCAAAACCCCTCACTGACCCACAGGCCGATCCTCTCAAAAGGACCTCTCTGATCCCAAGATCAGCCGAGCAGAAGCTGGCTGATAACTTAGGCGAGAGGCGTCCCTTAGCCCCGAGAACTCACGAAGACAAACCATTTGGTGAACAACAGTCAGATGGTCTCCAGCATCCCCATGCTGCTGCGGAACATAATAAGTTGATGGACCATGAGACTGATCACAAGACCGGTTCCATGGTTCCTAAGACTGCACATAATCCTCATTCACCTGAAGATCATCACCTCGATGCCGTTGGTCGACAACATTCTTTGGTTCCAAGATCATTAGACAACAACTCGCTCGGTGGAAGATTTGGACCGGGAAAGAGACAAGCTTTCCATAGAAATGGCAGACCCATGTTTTCGCTTTCTGATGACCGAGTCATGGCTGATAGAGTTTTGAAGACTCATAGTCCAGACATGGTCTTCTTTGATGTCAAATCACTTCTCTCCGTCGTTGATGACATCTTCAAGTCTCATGTCCCATCCATTGACTCCTCTGCTCCTAAGGTTTTGTTTCTTGCACAACAACTAATCCCCATTTTTAGAAAGATTGATTTACAAATTTTCAAACTGTATACTTTTGTAGCCGTCACTTGTGTTCAAGGACTATGCTGATCACACCTCCTTTGAAACTTTCGCGGATATCATCGATCAAATCTCTTGCGAGGTATATATGTAGCTTTCTTGTTTTATTTTTTGATACATTTTCTAAAGTATCAATGTCTTTGACACAGATTGACTGCAAGTGTCTCCATGGTGGTGATGCTCACGGAGCTATGACATCAGGGCTTCATTTAGACACTCGCAACACGACGACGTTCTCTGTTCTGTCTCTTGTCTCCAGATATCGTTGGGATGCTAAGCTAGTCCTTGTCCTAGCCGCTTTGGCCGTGAAATACGGCGTTTTTCTCCTTCTAGCGGAGACATTCGCAACGAATCAACTCACTAAATCTCTGGCTCTCATCAAACAGCTCCCTAGCATCTTCTCTAAGCAGAACGCTCTGCACCAGCGTCTCGACAAGACACGGATTCTGATGCAAGACATGGTTGATCTTACCAGTACCATCATCCAAATTTATCAACTCCCACCTAAGCACATCACAACTGCGTTTACTGATCATGTCCCAACCGCGGTTTACTGGATTGTTCGCTGCGTTCTGATCTGCGTTTCTCATATCAGTGGCGTTAGCGGCTTCAAGCAGGAGTAAGCAATTTCTTCTTTTCCGATTTGTAAGCTTTCTTGCTCTTCAAGAAAACTCTAATAAAGTTTCTCATTGGGGTTTTCAGTCAAATCATGTCGTTTATGGAAATTTCGGAGATACATGAGAATAGCGAAAGGCTCAGGAAGATCAATGCTTACCTGATGGAACAACTCAAGAAGACTCGCCTGACCATCGGTGAGATTTATACACGATCCGGCTTCATATTAATATATATATATCTTTCTTTCTCTAATCTCAGCTTTTGCTTCTGTTCTATTACAGAGGATGGTATAATCGATGAAGAGTATCAAGAACTCATTCAGACATTCACTACTATCATCCACGTTGACGTTGTTCCTCCTCTAATTCGTCTTCTCAGACCCAATGATTTTCTTTACCATGGAGCTGGTGTTTCCAAGAGACGCGTAACTAAATCTCTTTCTTTCAAATCTCTCTGTTTATGTCACTTGCTCTGTTTCTATCTCTGCTTCTGTCTGATCTGTTTTTTTCAACATTAACTAGGTTGGGATCAACGTGCTGACACAAAAGCACGTGCTGCTTCTTATATCAGACCTAGAAAACATCGAAAAAGAGCTCTACATTCTTGAATCGCTCTACACGGAAGCATGGCAGCAGTCATTTGAGATTCTATGGGTTCCAGTTCAAGATCACTGGACAGAAGCTGACGATGCCAAGTTCGAGGCTCTTCACTCGAACATGAGATGGTACGTTCTCGGAGACCCACGGAGGTTAAGCAGAGCCGCGGTGAGGTTTGTGAAGGAATGGTGGGGATTCAAGAACAGGCCTATTCTCGTTGCACTTGATCCCAAAGGTCAAGTTATGTCCACCAATGCTTTCCCTATGGTCTGGATCTGGCAATCGTTTGCATATCCTTTCACGACCCCGAGGGAACGTGATCTATGGGCTGAACAAGAGTGGAACCTTGAGTTCTTGATTGATGGCACTGACCCCCACTCCTTACAACAGGTTTTTTCTTAATTAGACCCAAAAAAACAGAGTAGTTTGAGATAATCTTATGTTTCTTGTGTTACAAGTAATCTGAAAATGAGTGTTTTGTGTTTTTTTTAACAGCTTATTGATGGGAAATACATATGTCTCTATGGAGGAGAAGACTTGCAGTGGATCAAAAACTACACGAGTCTGTGGCGTAATGTAGCGAAGTCCGCAAACATTCAACTTGAGATGGTTTACGTAGGGAAAAGAAACCCTAAGAACGGACTTCAGCCGATAATCAACACGATCAGAGAAGAGAACCTGAGCCATACGTTGCCGGACTTATTCCAGATCTGGTTTTTCTGGACGAGGATCGAGAGCATGTGGGAATCGAAGCAAAGGATGTTGAAATCCCATGGAACAAAAGGGCGAGAAGGGTTTAAAGAAGAGGAGAAGGACCTTGTTCTGCAAGAAATCGTTGCTATGTTAGGCTATGGAGGAGAAGGAGATGGGTGGGGAATGGTGAGTAAAGCTTCGGACTTGATGGTTCGAGCCAAAGGGCACTTGTTTTCGACGGCTTTGGCTGAGTTTAACCAATGGGAAGTCAATATTCCCACAAATGGTTTTCTAAAAGCACTCAATGATCATCTCTTGATGCGTCTCCCACCACACCATTGCACAAGGTTCATGCTTCCTGAGACTGCTGGGATTATACCTAACGAGGTCGAGTGCACCGAGTGTCGTAGGACCATGGAGAAATATTACTTGTACCAATGCTGCCTTGAGTGAGATCCGAGACCATTAGGGAACAAGTTGATTTGGAAGCTTAATTCTACAACATTTTTAATAAAACAAAGTTGATGTCTTTTCTTTTTCTCCTTCTTGTTGTGTTTCTCTGCTTCATGTTATTGTTGTTGCGGCTTACTTGCTTCTGCACTATGTAAGCAGAATCTTTAAAATCAAATTTGTGTGTGTGATTCGAAAAATAATAATAAGTTCTTTGTTGACTTCTTGACCCTAGCCTTCTAGAAGAACATCAGTTACCTTAAAATAAGCAACTAACTTTCTTCTCCTACCTTTGCCTGTAATAAAATTTCTAAATGGGACATTAAAGTTTAGTCATTACGAATTGGAATCATAGAAAGTAAACATTTAGCTTTTGATATAATATGAAATTAATTTAATGCTAACTACATAGGCAGAGTAAAGAGGATCATCAGTCAATCAAAAAGTGAACAACTTTTCAGACCTACAATAATTTAGACATCAACTTCTTCATCTTGAGGATGGGTACATTATCCGCTACCTTCTAAGAACTCTACCACATTGCATTTTTATAACATTATATCTTTAATTAAGAAATAACATATACTCCCTCTGTTTCTTTATATAAGATGTTTTGGAGATTTGTTTTTGTCTCACAATATAAGATGTTTTCAAAGTTCTATGTAACTTTTTACTTTATTAAAAACTGTGTGACCAATAGTATTTTGCAGATTTTTCATGATTGACTTAATTATTTTTGTTTTTGTATTAAATAATAATTGTTTGAGAAAAAATCTAATATCTTAATATGCGTGTTTTTACTTAGAACATTTTATATAGAGAAACAAAGGGAGTATCATATATGAGACTGATTGCTGTACTGAATTTGTCGACAACAATAGAAGGGCAGTACAAATTAAACCACAAGCACCGGAATCTAGCCAATGTTTAATTTCAAATTTAAATCTTCCAAAGCATGGGGAGATAGATATCAACATTTTTCTTGTGGTTAAAATAGTTTTTTTTAGATAATGAAGAAAAAACAAATAAACAGTAATCGTAGCATGGAAAATGGTAATTGAATGTTAATCCAAATTAGAAACTTGAGCTAAAATTAGAGAAAAACAAAGAGTCATGCAGATTAAATTCCAAAACATAACAAAATTATCACTTGAGAAGTTATATTTAAAAAAAAAAAAGACATTACTTTAGAGAAAAGATTGCATTTCATCCATATATCCTTACTTACTTACTCTAGTTTTGCTTTTTTTAGCCTTATCCTATATTTTAATTTTACCCAACAAAGAGCAAGGAATCAAACTTCACACCCTTTTGTTCACTTCACTCTTAATGCTATTTTGTAAAACAGGATATATATGTACATATAAAGTGACTAAAAGTAAATGACAGAATCCATAAAATTCTCTGGCATGAGGGGAAGTAACATAAGAATCGAAGCAAAGTAGCAAACAAAGTGTGTTCTAGGTTTGTTCCTTGATATCATTTAGTATCATAAACCTGCGAAAATCCGAAAAACTAAATGGTACGTAGTCCATTGATCATCGTTGTATTATTTAAGATTATTATGACCAACATGTTAATCTATGATTAAATCGGTTCCAATAATTACCGCCTAATTATACTTTATCGTATTAACGACATTCACGTGGACGAGAACTATACACTATATATAAAATCATTCTTCTATAATAAGCTACCAAAAAGAAAAGCAACAAAAAAAAGAACAAGATCTTTTAGTTATATTCTTGTATTTTTAATTTAATTGTTCCAGAAGCAAAGAAGTTGATTCCCAATTTCCAACAGTAACTAAGAAGAAAAACGAGTATTTAAGGCTAATCTTACCATCGCATAAGAGAGCAACACACACCAATCAAAACTCACACCAAACACAAAGCAACCAAAGCAAGAATGGAGTCGCTGATCAAGTCCCAACACGCTCAGCAACTGGCGGGTCACAGCGGTAAAACTCCGGCGACGGAGATGATACCGGCGACGACTGGACTAACGATGTCATCGGACGAAAGCATGATGTTGAAACTGATCCAACACACTCACTCTCCTGATGCTCGTGAAGTCCAAGTGCGTGGCCTTCTCCATCTCATTGAAGATATTCTTGATCGTGCCACTCTGGACTCCGACGACACCAACTCCTCCGTTAGTATATTCATCTTATATGCACACATATCAATTTTTACACTTAAATCCGTATGATTTAATTTATTGGTTACTATATTATTCACTTTGATTTCACAGAAACTTCCACTTCCCACGGAAGATAAACTGATGCAGTCAAGCATGATGAGCGTTCTTGATAGCGTTTCCTATGCTATTGATCGCGTCGCCTGCGAGGTATAACTATCTGTGCACATCTTGGTTTTGATTCATTTGATTGAGAGCAATTATATATATAATACCTTGGTATTGTTTTTGTTGGACTAAATTTAATCTGGTTTGGTTCGTTTGATTCCATGAGATTTGGAACTTACCGGTGTACAAAAGAATTTACTTTGATTTTCATTCGAATTTGTAAACCATACTCTGTTAAAATGGTTGTGCACGGAACCATTAAAACCTAGTTTACGGCCTAACTTGACCAATAAGCAACAAAAGATAAGGTCTAATTTGGTTGCACTACTGTTTTTTTTTTATATTCTATCAGATAGCCTACAAGTCTCTGACGGGGGCAGATGCACATGAAATAACGATGTCAGTGTTTGAACACCTCTCAAGCTTCCACTGGGATGGCAAGCTTGTTCTGACTCTAGCCGCCTTTGCGTTGAACTATGGAGAGTTCTGGCTTCTGGTCCAGTTCTATTCAAAGAATCAGCTCGCTAAGTCCCTAGCTATGCTGAAGCTTGTCCCTGTTCAAAACAGAGTGACCCTCGAGTCTGTGTCCCACGGACTCAACGATCTCATTCGAGAAATGAAGAACGTCACCGCATGTGTAGTGGAACTCAGCGAGTTACCTGATCGGTACATCTCACCTGACGATCCTCAGCTTTCGAGGATCATTGCCACAATCCCAATTGCTGTCTATTGGACCATAAGAAGCGTTGTTGCTTGCATTTCTCAGATCAACATGATCACTGCCATGGGACACGAGTGCGATAAGACTTCTTTTTAATATTGCTATTCGTATATTGCGTCTTCTTTAGTGTTCACCAACTAACGTTTTAATTATCAGGATGATGAACACTCAAATGGATTCATGGGAAACATCGATGTTAGCTAACAAGCTCAAGAACATCCATGACCATCTCTCTGAGACCTTGAGGTTTTGTTACCGTCACATAGGTATGTACCGTCTCATTCAACAGACTCACTTCTATGTTTCTTGTACTGACAAAGACTTGACTCTGCAGATAGTCAGAGGAGCTCAGAGTCCTTAAGGTTGTTGCACTCTCTATTCGACACCACTCACATTGATAACATGAAGATTCTCACGGCCTTGCTTCAGCCGAAATCCCACATCACGCCATTGCAAGATGGTTTGACCAAGAGCAAGGTTATTTACTTTCCATTAACGTAAATTTCTCAATGCGGTGATATAACCTCTCTAACCTAGTATGAATGAATCTTTAAGGTTCACTTGGATGTGTTGAGGAGGAAGACGGTGTTGCTTCTCATCTCTGATCTCAACATATTACAAGATGAGCTATCGATTTTCGAGCAAATCTACACAGAGTCTAGGAGGAACTTGATGGGAGTTGATGGTAAGAGTCATATGCCTTATGAGGTTGTTTGGGTTCCAATCGTTGATCCCATCGAAGATTACGAAAGGTCTCCGATTCTACAAAAGAAATTTGAGGCTCTCCGTGCACCTATGCCATGGTATAACATTCAAAAGACATAATATATCTAAGTAAAGAAGTAATTTTGTTTTTTTTTTGAAGTTTTGGGGGATTTTGGTGGACAGGTACACAGTGGATAGTCCGAAGCTGGTAGAGAGACATGTGGTGGAGTTTATGAGAGAGAAATGGCATTTCATGAACAAAGCCATACTTGTTGTGATTGACCCACAAGGCAACGAGGCTAGTCTCAATGCGCTTCACATGATCTGGATTTGGGGAACTGAAGCTTTCCCTTTCACTAGATCTCGTGAGGAAGAGCTTTGGAGGAAAGAGACTTTTTCGCTTAACCTCATCGTCGATGGCATCGACTCTGTCATTTTCAATTGGGTAATTCAAATGTCTCATACTTTTCCCTTTTTATCATGCTTACTCAAATGGGTAATTAAAATGTTAGAAACTTCTTAAAACCTCACATTTTAATGCATTTAGACGATCTAAATGAAATGTTAGAAACCCCATGCGATGAGATCATAGTCTTGAATCTTGATGATGTGACCATTACAGATAAACCCGGATAATTACGTTTTCTTGTATGGAGGAGATGACTTGGATTGGATAAGGAGATTCACAATGGCAGCCAAAGCAACGGCCAAAGATTCCAACGTGACGTTGGAGATGGCTTATGTCGGAAAACGAAACCATAGCCACAAGGAACAGACCAGGCGGATCAGCGAAGCAGTCAGGTCTGAGAATCTGAGCCACTGCTGGACCGAACCTGCCTTGATGTGGTTCTTCTGGACTAGACTCGAGAGCATGTTGTACTCTAAGATTCAACTCGGTAAAGCCGATGATCACGACGAGGTAAAACTAAAAAGAAAATAGACTTACTATATCTAGCTAGGGTTTCCATTTTTGGTAGGGTTTTGAAAACGGTGGAAATTTGATTAGGTTATGCAAGGAATCAAGAAGATACTGAGCTACGACAAGCTTGGAGGATGGGCATTGTTGAGCAAAGGACCTGAGATAGTGATGATTGCTCACGGTGCCATTGAGAGGACTGTGAGCGTTTACGACCGAACCTGGAAAACCCACGTCCCGACCAAAGGCTATACCAAAGCAATGTACGACCACCATCACGATGAGATTCTCCGAGACACCGGAAAACCATGCGGCCACTTTGATTTCCACATCACTGCTCGGAGCGGTCGGATTCCGGAAAAGATGAATTGCTTCGAGTGTCAACGTCCGATGGAGAAGTACATGAGCTTCGCTTGTTGTCATGATGATAAGCTTCTGGACCAAGAAGAGAACTACAACTTCTAAAACCACTCTCGCTTTTCTTCCCGGTTGTTTTCACTTTATTTTAAGTAATTCTCATTTTACCTTTTTTCTATAATAATTTCTGAAATTTCAATGTCTTTCTTTGTATGAGAACTAGGCAGTCCATGTGTGTGGTTTGGCCTTTGTGAACATGTTCGATTGAAGTACCTCTAATAATTTTCAATAATAAAATTTTATTTATGTATGAATTCTTTGTACAATAGTAAAGATAGACGAGTGACCCACTACTTCGAAAGAAAAAATTGTTTTCATCTTCTTATAATCTTTATAAATTCAATTTCATTAAATGGACCCCCATGAAGGACACCAACATACATCTTTAATTTACTATTAATGGTCTAATTTACACCAACATAATCTTTAATTCTAGTTTCTAAATGGTTTGCTATTAATTAACACTCGCTTATTATATTCTTATCATATTATGAATTGTTATCTGTTATTTATTGGCTTATCTTCTCATAAATGTTTTTTGTGTTAGTTGTTGATATCTCATTTTCTTGTTTATTGAATAATAGCTATTCAATGTGTCTCTCATGTCGTCAGTATAATGTTTTGTTTTCCTTGTTTTGAGCCACATCTCCATGTGTGGTCCATCTTTATTAATCTCACACATATTTTCTTGATTCGTTCCTAATAAAGTATGAAAATTGTTACTAGTTCCTATTATCAGAACACAAATCCATAATTTTCCTTCTTTCGAAAATTATATTACTTTTAGAATCTATCAGAAAGTAAATTGATGGACTAGTCTAAATGAAGGCAAAACGTTAAGTATATGTCAATAGAACACATATGTCTAATCATAACCTATGCATGGTTTTAGCTAAATACCAACCCTCACAACCCACATGCTATTGTCCACCCTCTTGTCTCAAGAGTCTTTATTAATCCAAACCCCTTTTTTTATGGAGGACAAAACTTTTTTTAGTAGCATGTCCACTTCTACTTGACTTTTATACATTAGATTAGGGGTGACAAATGTATACTGTTGTTTATTCATTCATTCATTCACTTTTCGATATATGCTATGGATTATCATCTACGAAAATTAGGTACAATATAAAACGAGTATGATTTTACATTTTTTTTTTACGCTAGGAGTGTAATTTAGTAAGAAATCCCTGATTAGTTCCAAGTATCCTCATAAAAAAGTATGGAAATATATAAAATCTATGTTATTTATTTTCTTCCTGTATAAGTATTAAGTAGTGTATATATTGAGATGAATTACGTTAAATCTCATAGATTCGTTACTCATACCATAAACATAACGGTCCTAACCCCTACATAAACTAGATTGAATGTAAACTATGTAAAAAAAAAAATTTGTAGTCTTTTGCTTTATTTGAGAAACATAGAAGAATGTAAACTAAACTAGTAATGTGAAGTTAAAAAGCCACTTCTTATTGCTTAATAATCTCTTCTTATCTTCTCTCTCTCTCTCTCTCTCTGTTCCCAAGTTAAAAAAAAGCTTCAATCTCGAAAGCTCAGTAGCTCTCAATAAATCAAATGCTAAATATTTGTGTAGAGACAAAGTGAGCAAGTAAAGGAAATGGGAGGTGTGACGTCTTCGGTGGCGGCGAAGTTCGCCTTCTTCCCGCCGTCTCCGCCGTCTTACAAGGTTGTTACTGACGAACTCACCGGACTTTTACTTCTCGCCCCTTACCCCCACCGCGAAAACGTGGAAATCCTGAAACTTCCGACACGGAGAGGTACAGAGATCGTGGCTATGTACGTGAGACATCCGATGGCTACTTCAACGCTGGTCTACTCCCATGGAAACGCCGCCGATCTGGGTCAGATGTATGAGCTCTTCATCGAGCTTAGCATCCATCTCAAGGTCAATCTCATGGGGTATCTTCTCTTTCTTTGACAAGTTGGTTTCTTCTTTCTATGCAAATGGATTGAAAGTTATTTCCTTTTCTAGATTTGGTATAGGATTTGCCCAGATTTGCTTCTTCTTTAAACAGTTGTTAGATTTAGCTTGTGCTAGTGAGATCTGTCACTCAATTGCTTCAAATCAAATTCATTTAGTTGCTTTTTGTTGCTTGCAGGTATGATTACTCTGGGTATGGACAATCAACTGGAAAGGTTTGTCCTTTACCATCACTCGGATGATTTTGTCTTGTGATTGATTCCATTTGTGTTTAGTAGGAGTAAAGCTTGAATCTTTTTGTTTCTTTCCTTGTGATTATTGCAGCCAAGTGAGCATAACACATATGCTGATATTGAAGCTGTTTATAAGTGTCTTGAAGATACCTATGGTTCTAAACAAGAAGATGTAATCCTCTACGGTCAATCTGTAGGAAGCGGACCGACGTTGGATCTTGCTTCTCGGCTGCCTCAGTTGAGAGCCGTCGTCCTTCACAGCCCCATTCTCTCCGGTTTGAGAGTCATGTACTCCGTCAAGAAAACCTACTGGTTCGACATCTACAAGGTATAGAAATGCTTTCATTTGAATCGTAGACTTCGAATTGTAAGACTTTGTGCGTTTGTTTCCCCCCGCAGAATATCGATAAAATCCCATACGTAGACTGCCCGGTTCTCATCATTCATGGAACTTCGGATGAAGTAGTGGACTGGTGTCACGGGAAACAACTATGGGAACTCTGCAAAGAAAAGTACGAGCCGCTTTGGGTGAAAGGAGGGAACCATTGTGATCTTGAACACTACCCTGAATACATCAAACATCTCAAGAAATTCATCGCAACAGTAGAGAGATTACCTAGCCGAAGACAAGGCTCGAGGATGAGCAGCGACCAATCGAGCGTGCCTCCAAGGAAGAGTGTGGACAGGAGAGAGAAGCCGAGGCAGAGCACAGAGCGTAGTAAGCCGCCAAAGAGTCATAGTCAGTCGAAGAAGAGTAGTAGCAAGCTGAGGATATCGTTTGATCATCTGGATCTGTCTAGGAGGAGCGTTGACTGCCACGAGAAGAGTCGGAAGAGCGTTGACTACACGCATCAGATTGAGAGAGGGAGGAAGAGTGTGGATAGGTTGGATAGAGTAGGCTCTGAGTAACATCCACACTTGCATTATATACACGTATAGATGAATGATCATGAGTACATAACTCCTTCTTTACTCAACCAAACAACAAAAACTTGTGGTCGTCAGTCATATTGATTTGTAATTTTTGTTGCAATTTGGGATGTATCTATTTCCTTTTAATTATCATCAACATTTTGTCCTCACTTTTGAATTGAGTTTTTGGGTGTTTGATTTTTACTTCTCATTTTGTCAGTAAGTATGTAATAATACTATAGTTTTGGATGTTTGTATCATTTTTCATAACCCATAATGTATTTTTAGATGAAGAAATAATCTATATTCTTTGACCTTTGCTATGGCATATTTCTCTGTAATCCAATTTTAGGATCTATTTTGGGTACAAATATGTATACAAACATTTCTAAAATAAGGCTATTGGATCTCCATTTTTGTCTCAAATCCAATGATTTGTCCTAAAAATTCTCATCATTGAAAAATTAAAACATATAAATCCCTCTCAATGTGCTCTTATTTTTCTTCATCTAAAGCTTTTGCAGTATTCAGAAAAAAAGAAATTACTGCTTTAGCTTTGGAACACACCTCCTTTTAATCTTACATAAAAAAATAATAAAACTAAAAATGGCACGTCAATTTGTCGTTTTTGCCCTTTTGGCTTTGGCCGTGGCTTCTGCATTCGCCGCCGACGCACCATCAGCTTCTCCCTCGGCCTCTCCGACCAAAGCCCCCACCACCCCAACCAAGGCTCCGGCCGCCGCACCCAAATCCTCCGCCTCCACACCAAAAGCTTCATCCCCTGCCGCAGAGGAGCCAACCCCTGAAGACGATTACTCTGCAGCCACCCCCACTGACTCCGCCTCCGCACCCACCGTCTCCTCCCCACCGGCTCCTACCCCTGAAGCCTCCACCGATGGACCATATTCCGATGCACCCACCGCTGAGGCACCCACAAGCGCCGCCGTGACCAATGCCAAGCTCTCCGTCGCCGGCATTTTCGCCGCCGGATTCTTCTTCTTTTCTCTCTAAGTTATTTAAACTTTGGGACGAATATATTTGTGTAACATTTGAGATGAGAGGTCGAATCATTAATTAACTACTAATACGATTATAATCAAAAGATTAATTGGAGTTATTACTATTACTTTTACTATATGTTTTTGAAAGATTTTTGGATGTGTTGATGTTTAGATGTGAAATGAAAACAAAATTTTCAGAAAAGGGCGTTTGGTCTAGTGGTATGATTCTCGCTTAGGGTGCGAGAGGTCCCGAGTTCAATTCTCGGAACGCCCCCTTTTTCATTTTTATTTTTGCTTTTTCAAATGAACCACACATTTGCTACTCACCTCAATTGGAGATCCGAAGAATTTGCAATTTACAATTTATTTTTGTGTGTTTTTCAACCATAGTATTTAACAAACAAAAATCAATATTTCTTCTTTAGAGCTTCAAACAAAACAAAAAAATATTTCAATGGTTCTCCTCACCAGAAGCGCTAAGTCAGCGCAATATACAATCATATATCTCTTTAACACCTTCTCTTCTGCTGCTACTGTAACAGAGCCTACAAAGACAACAAAGATATATCAGACACGCAGCAAATGTCTCTTTTTAAGTTACATTTGAAGATTTAGTGAAAGTGAGCTTACTTTCTTAGTTTGGTCAGTGGATTTAGGTCTCTGTTTGTAGAAATTTGGAAGTGGCTTCGCCTTGAAACATAGTCTTTGCCTTAGTTTACTCTCTTCTTTCTCCACACTCCTCTCCTCTGACTTCTGGTTCTGTATCTCCATGGCTTTGAATTTCTCCTCTAGTTTCTGAAAACATCAAGAACCAGTAAAATGCTAAGTGTGACGACACAAAACATTTATTAACCAAAATAAAATCTCTCTAATTGTTGAATTACTTCTTGCCTTTTTCCTTCTCTCTGCTCTTTCCTCTGTTCTTAAGCCAAATGGTGTAAAACAGCTCGGTGTTCTGCTTTTTTATTTTTTCCAATAAATTGGTTAGAAAGCACAAATTATGAATTTGAATTGAGAAGATGAGAGTTCTTACTCCGAAGGGAGGCAATTCCATCTTCCTCGACTTGCCGTCTTAGCAGAAGAATCAGGAGCTATTTTTCCTCTGCATTTGCCATAACACTTGGTTACTTGTGCAAGTAATTAAGAAGCTTTAAGAGTTTAATTGAGCAAGTGTTTACCTTGTGTTACTGGTTAAAGGTGTGGACAAAGATTCGTCAATAATCCCCCTTGCAGACACCTGCTAATCACAAAAGCTTACTTATATAAGCACTTGAATTTAAATAGCAAAATGAATGAAAGTAGTCTTTGAAGAATTCAGGCACCTTGTTTGATGGTGTCCGGAGAGGAGTTTTTAAGTCTTTGGTTGGTTTGGAAGAAGAAGCTCTTGACCCATCAATCTTCTTTATGATGGATACTAATCTATTGAACTCTTTTGCAGGTGTGAAAGTGTAAGAATTGCTCTTGTTCCTTGGATTTTGACTTGGAGTCCTCTCTGATGAATTGTACTTAGTGACTCTTGGTTTGGTACTGCTCTTTGGTTGTGATTCTTTTGATTTCTTCTTCTGCAAACAAGTAACAGATCAATAACAAAACAAGCCACAGAGCGAGAGAGAGAGAAAGAAAACTAACTACCTTTAGTATCATTGGAGTCTTCTCCTCCAGTTTTTCTTCTTTGCAGTTGATCTCTATCTCAGGATTCCTACGGTTCTCTTTCTCATTGGATTGTGTATCACCAAATCTGCTTACTTTTTCTGCAAGTAATTTCATTTTACCATCTAAAGATCTTTTTGGAATCTCAAGATCTGGTTTTGAGGCCAAGACATCTTTCTTTCCTCCTCCATTGATATTTTCTTGAACTGGAAGCTGCTTCTCTGGTTCGGGTTTAGGGTTTTGTTGTTGTTGTTGTTGTTGTTGAAGCAACAGAGCCTCTTCTGCAGCAGCTTTTCTTGCAGCGGCGAGTTTCTTGTAGTGAGCTTCAAAGAAAGCTTTCTTCTGAGCAACAGATCCTGGTTTTGAGTATCTCTCTGCCTCTGCTACGTAACGGTTCTGTGTTGTGAAAGCTGACCATTTTTCCCACTCGAGTTTCTCAGACATGAATCTCCCAAATGACACTGACTGTCCTAAAGCACCAAAAGAATCTCTCTATACACATGAAACAGAGCATCTCGTCAAAAAAACAATCATAATTGCTAACAAAACAGAGTAAAACACATGAATTTTGAAAGAAAAAAAAATGAGGTAACTAACTAACTAAGTAACTAACCTCTGGAGCTGTATATGAGAATGGCTGCGTGAGACAAGCAGAATCTCCCATGTTTTTGGATAATTTTACAGACAGTGAAGTGAAAATTAGATTGACTTGAATTCCAAAGTTCCCAAAATTTATTAATGTTTTGTTTATAATGTGGTAACAAGAAAAGAAGAAAAAGGTAGAAGTGGGGTTTTTTGTCCGTTGTATTTAGCTTTTTAGTGTTTTGAATTTTGAATTCAAAATGTGCAGGCTTCTGTGTTATTGTCTTTTTCTTCAGTTGCAAAAAAAAAAAGCTACACACTTTATGTGATTTTACTTTAATATTATCAAAAAGTATTACCACATGAGAGAGAAAGTGGTCCCCAATATATATATTATTTTACTTTGGGAACTTTTATAGACTTTTTCCACATGTATGAAATTTATACTGAATTTATTAATTAAGTACATTAGAACTAAATGTAAAAATAATTTTTAATATCATTGGTGCCCGTTTAGTATTTTGAAATTTCTCTTGACTTTTTGGTTCTTTGCGTGATTTGAAAAATAAAACACGAATTTATAAATCTCGACAAACAAAAAAAGACCAAACAAATCCTTTAAGAACACAAAGAAACCTATTTGACTTTGGGGAAAATCCCAAACAGATTTTCAAGTAAAATGTCTCATCCTTTTTGGTTTAATTGTATCTACAATGCTCAAATTCTAACACAAAGCTTCTTCTTCTCCACGCTTGAATCAAGGATCCCTCTTCTTTCTCAGGTTTCCGTATTACGAACATACCTATCTCGATCATTCGCTTCCAAGAACCCCGTGTTTGAGTATGATGTTCGTCTCTTGTTTCTGTAACCTTTCCCTTTTGTTGTTCCTCTGACTTTACGACTTGAGAACACCAAAAGCATCACTACCAAGAACCCTATACCAGATATCATCCACAGAGCAATCACCCATAACTTCAACGTACTAAATCTCCCTTCAGACTCGGACGAATCAGTCGTTTCTTTCGTATCATCGCTTCCTTGAACTTGTTTCGTTTCATATACACCGACTTTCCTCAAACTCGAGATCTTCTCGCTCGACTCCGTTCCAGGTTCAGGACAATTCCTTCTCTTGTGGTGCAGAAATAGAGCTTCGTTCAGCTTCTGTCCACATTCGATGCTGAGAAGGTCTCTTTGCCGGAGATCATTGTCTGTATGGCGGACTTCCGAAGGTTTAGGCGGGTCCGGGAACTTGGCCCAGCATTTGTTGATCAGATCAGTGTTCCTCCAGTTCGCCTTGTCGAAGCTCCAATTTCCGACTTTGAACTCAAGACCGTAGTGAAAAACTCGATAGTCAACACCAGGTTGGGGAACATACCCGGGGTAAATCATTATCTCTTTGCTTATCGCGTGCCGCAAATTCAGCTGCAATGTCAATATAAGTAATTTAGACCATAAGTCTCAAATCTCATTATTAATGACAGAGTTTGAAGAGTTATGGCAAGTTTTACCTCTGCAGCACCGAATGAATAACCGTACATTTCGCTTATCCAACCGGACTCGTATATATCACCGGTTAACTCTTTCCCGTAGTGTTCTTTGTCTGCTCGAACCTCTTGGGTTTTAAGCAACCAGTACATTGCAAATTTCCGGAGATCCTCAATGTGCATTATAATGACTCCACCAACTTTATCACAAGCCTCAGGATTACGCGTGTGAAGTCTTGCAAGGTCGTTGTCACATCCGATAAGATAGCTAAACAAAATAAAAGAGACAGGGAGTTATAAAGAGTTCCACATCGTATAAAGAGAGAAAATAAACTCTGTATATTATTTACTCGTAAGGAGTTGAAGCTGGTCGGCCTCGAGCTGCCTTAAACTCCCAAGGAGTGATGGGTCCTCGGAGGATCATGTCAGCATCAAGAATAACTATGTATTCTGCATCGATGTTCGTGTGGTGAAGCCAATGAACAACCGCTGCTGGTTTGTTAATCGCTGGGTACCTGATTCAGTCAAGAACACGGCAAAATAAGACTAAGATCAAGTTAGACCGTCAAAACCCGAGGTTTAACTAATATCTTACCAATCGCCAGTTAGAGGATGTCTGCTCATCGAAGGAACATAATGCGTCGGGGCCAAATCATGGCCTTTATACTTTTTAAGATCTTCATCCGTGCAACTGAGGAGCCGAGTGACATTTCCGGGCTGACCACTCAACTTGAAACTGTGCATGAACCCGACTGTTTGCCAATCGAAATAAGTTGTGCACTCGGTGGAAAACAGTGTGTGGATTTTTGGATGAGGTCCTTTGAATTCGTCAGCAGGTACTGGTTCGTGTTGGTCTGGGAAGATACGTACACTTCCTGGTGCAAGCAGTTTAGGCTTTGTCAACTCCATGAAAGTTTTGCTCTTGAGAAAGCTCAAGTATTTGTTCCATTTCGGTTTCGGACACCCATTCTCTGCGTGCTGCAATATGAGTCCCTCGTTCAATGTATCCATACATTCCAGACTCAAAAGTAGACCTCTTCGCTTGTACTGATCAGGTTCCATCTCTTTCACCTATTCAATGAGATTGTTTTCTCAGTAATTGCATCCATCAGAAGTGGAGTTGAAAAACTTGTTAAGGTTACCTCTCTTGGATATGGAGGCTCAGGGAATAGACGGTTGCAGTCATAGACTATATTGTCTTGGTGGTGGTCCAGTTTAGTGAAAGACCAGTTCCCAATGGAAAAAGGCAAACCGTAATGCATAAGAATAGGCTCAACACCTTCTCGTGGAACATACCCGGGATATATCATCAAGTCGTCGTTAATCTTGTGCTTAAGTCCTGCCTGTGGATGAAAAGCAAATTCACATCAAATGTACTGAAGCCTGTCACTGTTAAAGCATGAGCAAGAGAAGGAAGGTGTTGAGATTACTTCTGCAGCACCGAAGGAGTAACCATACATCTCACTGATCCAACCTTTGCCATAAACATCTCCGGTAAGATTGGTGCCCCAGTGAGCTGTATCTTGGCGAACATCTTCCGTCTTTGATAACCAAAGAGGGGCCAGGACGCGAAGATCATCCATATGCATAGCGAGAAGACCGCCAACTTTGTCACAGAGTTCTGGATGCTTAGTGTGCATTCGCACAAGCATGTTATCACAGCCTACCAAGTAGCTATTTCATAGAGATAAAAGTGTGAGCAACAAGGAAACGAGAAAGGCTCGAGATTTAAAAGAGGTATAATATGTATTACCCGTAATGCGCAGCAAAGGGTCTTCCTCTTTCTGCACCGAGTTCCCAAGGGATGATAGGACCTCTAATGATCATGTCAGCATCAAGAATAACGACCCAATCCACATTCTTGGCATCTTCACTGTGTTGAACCCAATGACGAACTCCTACTGGTTTGTTAATTGCTGGGTACCTACCATAAAGGAAAAAAACAAACAACTTTCTCATTCAAAACCTTAGCTTTTATCCAAAACCAAGATTATTACTAAGCATTAAACAAAATTGGCCCCAAATAATCCAACACATTTCACAACTTAGCAAGCAAAATCGGATTTTTAGATTCCGAACACAAACAATGTGGTTCTGTCTCAGCCTAAGTAAAAGATTCCGACCAAAAATATAAAACATTACCAGTCACCGGTTTTAGGATGTCTGCTCCAAGAGGGGACTTCAAAAGTGGGAGCGAGATTCATGCCTCTGTAAGTCTTCTTTTGTTCATCCGTACAGCTCAATAACCGGGTAATCGGACCGGGTTGTCCTGATTTCTTGAAGCTGTGCATTAAACCAACCGTCTGCCAATCGAAGTAGTTCGAGCACTCCACCGAGAACAGAGTGTGGATCCGATACGGTGCCCTTAGACCCGATTCGGCGGCAAAACCCGACCCGAAACACACAATTACCGCCACAATCGTCGTGATCAGACCCCATCGCATCTCCATAGTTGTCGATTTCGAAGTTTCAAAACCCTAAATTACCATATAGAGAGTAGTTTGTTCCACGATCTGGACAAAAGAGGAAAAAAGTCAATGCATGGACAAAGAGGATGATTGATCTATAAACCGATGGTTATGATTAGGTAGTGGTCACCACGAAACTGCAACTAGTCTAATTTATTTCAAAATAACAATAGAGATCTTTGGAAGAATTTGATTGAATAATAATCAAAGATTCTTTCAATTTGTTTTTTTTTCTTTTTTTCTTCTTGTGTTTAGGTGAAGAGGAGACTTTGAATCGCCGAAGTTTGGCTGCCATGGAGTCCGGCTACACGTGTGTTCGACATACGTCCAAGACTCGGCGACCTTTCTTTTTCTTTTCCCCCCCCTTGAATTTACTTATTACTTATTTAGTTACTCATTAAATGCAAATGGTAATTTTGTTAGCCAACCGCCCACCGGTAACAGAACAAAGTGAGACATGCCATAAAAAATCACCGCAACACTCATTCTTCTCCGTTGACTTTTTTATTGCCAGTACGTAGGTATATATATGAGTAATTCCCTTTGTGATCCAAAGACAAAGACAAAAGAAAAGAGATCAAATATTGCGGCGATGAGATCTTTTGTCCTAATGAGCTGCGTTCTTATCTTGGCCATGTTCATTACGGTGGCGATGGCCGGGTCCTCGTATAGTGATGACGACGAGACACCTATTCCTCCTCCTCCGATGGCTCCTTCACCATCACCAAATGTTCACTTTGGCGGACCCAAGACGCTTCCATCCCCTCTGAACGCCGCCACTTTCGCCGTTTGTCCGCGGTTAATCGCCACAACATTGATTAGTGTCTTGGCTTTCGTCTTCTAATGATCAAGACGTTTTTCTTTGTGTTATCTTTAATTTGTTTCCTTCTTTTTTATACAACACTCGTATAAATTTCGCGGTAACTAATAATACGAAGCTATATGTGTGCTACAGTTACCTCGGTCCATTTAAATTTGTTTTATCCTATTTTTCTCATATGTTAGACTTAGAGTTTAATCAGCTAATTAACGAGATCAATGGTGTTGTTTATTTGGTTACACTCCGTAAAACGTATGTGTTAATACTCCTACGATAAATCAATTATTGTTATCGTTCTTTCAATGCTTTTAAGGCAATACATGAATCAACGAATTAAACAGTTCGAGAAAGGGAGAAATAAAGAAAGACACTGAGAATTTTGATATGTAAATAAATAAATAAATTGAAGAGTATGAGTTTCTTTAGATCTTAATTATGAATTTAGATAGGGAAGTCGTAACTCATATAGTCATATTTTGCTACGAGGCCATTTTTGTTTCTTTAAAATGGTTAATTAGGATGCCACCAAGACCATCTCCATTTGCATTTTCATATTTGTATTTTTTCCATCTAAATATTTTTTATTTATTTCAAATTGAAAAACAAAGTCGGTATACAGAACTTTAGAATACAAATTATAATTTGATGAGTGTTACTACGTACGGTACTTCCGTGAATGATGTCGGTTAAGCCCCACTGACTTTTAACCTATACATTACGAGACCAACTCCCGTTAAATTGTGTTAATTTCTCTACTTGGTTTTGATTACGCAAGTACATTTCATTATATATTTACATATTTTGTCTAAATCACAGCTTTTAAATGAACATTCATAGTTGGCCACTAAACAAATTCAGACACATCACCAATTCGCCATGTTCGCAAAATATTCTCTTTGTTGACCTTTTTTAATCTAACTAATTAAGCATTTATTTAACCAATCACTCGGTGTGTAATGAGTATTCCCTTTATGATCCAAAGACAAAGGCAAAGAGAAGAGATCATATATTGCAACATCATACATCATCGTAGCTATTTATTATATTTAAACATACATTATAGCATAAGACGACATTTGTACATCGCATGCACATTGTATATATGAAATACCTTTATTACCATATTTTAGAAAATTGATTTTATGATATAATAGAAGAAACAACTATAGTCAACATCTCTCAGTAATTTCTTGGAACACCGAAAAACGTTTCCGAAGAATATATTGTTCATCACAGGAGATCACAGTTTCGAAGAAGCAATGAAGATCTTAACTATACATGGTTGCAACATTTTTTTAGCGAAAAGAAGAGATTCACTAGATTCTTTTGGCAGGGAGATTGAGCTTGTGTGGTTGTGGGAAAAAGCAGGAATGATTGATGGAGGAAGACCTGAGATTAATAATGCTGAAACTCTTTTAGCACAATTCTCTCACGCAAGTTTGAACCCAAATCACTTTGTTGGGTTAGATGATTGTTTCGGTAAATTGTCACGGTTAGATGCATCTATAGTTCATCCAATTATGGATATTGAGAACGCTACTTTTCCTTAGTTTCTCTACTTGGTTTTGATTATGTAAGTACATTTCGTTATATATTTACATATTTTCTCTTAATCACAGTTGTTAGATAAACATTCATGGTTGGCTACTAAACAAATTCAGACACATCACCAATTCGCCATGTTCGCAAAATATTCTCTTCATTGACCCTTTTTTTTTATCTAACTAATTAAGCTTTTAGTTAACCAATCACTCGGTGTGTAACTCCTAGAGAGTTGTTTTCCTAGAGAGTTCCGCTGCTACGGAACAAGATTCTATTTCTTGTTCACGCACCACCAATTTGTATGTGAAGAAGATTAATAAGGAGCCTTCTTGAAGATTGAACAAGTGGGAAAGATGGTTGTAAAAGATGACTCAGTTGTTGGTTATATTAACGCAGAAGGGACTGTCTTCAAAATCAGAGAAAGTTTCGCTAAAAACTTAGAGAAATTACCCCGTTCACTTCCTCAAATCGTCGAAAGTTTGATCGAGTTGGAAGCTTCTCGTTTGACCTACACTGAAAAATTTCTTTACAACAATTTTACCAAATTCCTCGAAGAAAACTTATCCGAATATCTGTGGACTATGCTACAATGGGTTGCATGTTTATGCGAAGAGTTTGTCATGGACAGGATTTGCCATGAATTAGCATCACGAGTCAACGACTATCTCAAGCATGGAATTGAGACTATGGCGACGGATCTTGGAATTGAAACTTAGTTGAGATGGAACTTAGACGTATGAGTTTTTATATAATTGTGTAACCAAATTCAGATTCATCATGGTTACAAATTCAGTTATATAATAAAACTGAGACGTTCTAGTTTTTATATAATTGTGTTACCAAATTCAGATTCATTATGCTTACAAAATTCAGTCATAACTGATAAATCACCCTTTTGACCCAATTTTTCTTTTTTTTCCTCCAAAGTTATAATCGAAAACAAAATTGATGACTTGCAACACGTATGAACAATGAAATTAGGAATGGAATCGTTGGTGTCCTCTTAGAATCTGGTCTTTAAGATTAGATGATCAGATTAGTGTATTATGATTTGAAAGTCTCATTAATCTTTTACAAATTGTTTACAAAAATAGTTACTTTATTTCATCCATTCATATTTGCCATATGGGTTTATTTTTGGCCCAATCCTAAAAAGCTTCGGGCCGGGTTAAAAACAAAAAACAAAAAAACATTTGGTCGAGTCTTCTTCTCCTCTTCTTCTCTCCGTCGTCGGCATCAGAGAGAACCCTAATTTCGAAATAGAAGAGTGAAGTCGATTTGTGAGAAATCTCCATGAATCGTGTTGGATTGATCACCGGATCGAAGGATGTAGCGAGAAGAACATTTGCGGCAGCAGCAAGTAAAGCGAAGAAAGGTGGGAAAGGAGGAGGGGCGAGTGATGCTCCCAAAGGATCGAGCTTGAGCAAAGAGATCAAATCCACTACTGTTGTTGGTACTAATATTCTCAAAGATGGATCTGACCCCAAGATCTTGTCTGATTCTGATTACCCTGATTGGCTCTGGCATCTTCTCGATAACCGACCTGCGCTTAGCGAACTCAGAAGGAAGAACGTCGAGACTCTTCCTTATGAAGATCTCAAACGCTTTGTCAAACTCGACACAAGGGCTAAAATCAAGGAGAACAACTCCGTCAAGGCCAAGAACTGAGATTTTCCGATTTTCATTTCCGTAAGATGTTTCTCTCTGCTCTTTCCTCTTTGTCACTGAACAATGTTCCTACTCCGGTTTTAGATAAGATGAGAACTTTGGCCTTAATAGCTTTTCTCAATGGGATTATCTCAAAGTAGACTTCTTTCAGTTAAGTTACATTTCAGAGTCAATAACATTATGCTCTTGTAAGATCCTTAGTAAATCCAAGAAATTGCTGCTTCATTTTGCCTTTGTGAGCTTAAGCCCTTGTCCCTTGTTTAACCAACCCAATGATTTGTCTAACACAAATCCTTGTTCTGGATAGAGGAGATGAGCTGGCCGGTTATCTGTTTCATTTAACTATTAGGTTTATTGTTTACTGTAATGGCCTTACAATGGGGCCTAGAATATTGATACTGCATCACTATTCTCTAGGTGGAGACCAACTCTTGTTGTCTATCTCTTGTGGGGTTCAATATCTTCAAAAGAAAGGTAAAGCAAAGTTTTGCATCATTATCTCTCTTTTGCTCTTCCATTATTGCTATGATTGTTACTTGTCCTCTGATTTGCTCAGATACAATCTCATATTCTTGATTGGTGTTAATTACTGCCTAAACCCTGTAACCGAGCCAAATGATCCCGTCTTGTCTTGAACCTATAGAAAGAAATTCCTTCAAGTTTCAATTTGAATAGGTTTTGATTAAGATCTTGTATCTGATAAGTGCTACTTATTGCTTGTATGGCTATATGAATCCCATGCCCATGAAAGTGTATAGAGCTTGAAAAGGAGACACCACTCATCACATGCTTTTGTGGGTATAACAAAACATAAAGCTTACTTTTTTCTTCCTCACATGCCTATTTTCCTCTTTTGACACCTTAACCATATCTTGCTTTGTTTGATTTCTTCATTTTCCATTTGTTTTCTTAATGATATACTATATGCTAACGTAATCTCTGGTTTTTAGTATGTTAATGATATAATTATGAAATCTATACGGTCATGCTTTCCAGAGAGCACGAGGAGGGGGGAATAAATATGATCGGACATATTTGTTTCGGTGAACAGAGTTTCGGACATATTTGTTTCGGTGAACAGAGTTTCGGACATATTTGTTTCGGTGAACAGAGTTTGTCCTTATAGTCTCTTTAATATAATGGTACGTTTGGTGTTATTGGCGACCCGTATATATATCGTATTAAACATTGTTACGTTGGCTTTCACTTAATTTATATTTCCCTATTGTTACGCATTCAGCATTTATTCGGTTACAAAAATATCTAAGATCATAAATTAGTATTTCTTCATGATCCGTGTAATCAATTCCAAGTTCGGTTACAAATATCTAAGTTGAGTTTTATATATACCTCAAGTGCCTAATGCTATGATAAACCATTTTCATTCTATATATAGTAAATCAGTTTCCACTGATATTATTTATTTTCTCCGTTCATTCCGTGACCAATCTTTTATTTTCCTTCTCATCTCTTTGAGCTTTGTTTCTTGACCATCAAGAAACCTCTTTGTCTCCTGTCTTTTCCTCTGCCTTTCTTTTAATATTTTCCAAAAACACAACCCGAATCCGACCGGTTTCTATGTCTCCGACTTACTTTCCTCTCCGGTGGGAGAGCACCGGGGATCAATGGTGGTACGCTACTCCGATTGATTACGCCGCCGCGAACGGCCAGTACGACTTAGTCCGTGAGCTTCTCCGAATAGACTCCAACAACCTCATGAAGCTCACTTCCCTCCGCAGAATTCGCCGTCTCGAGACCGTTTGGGACGACGAATCCCAGTTCCACGACGTCGCCGCCTGCCGATCACGCGTCGCCAGAAAACTCCTAGCCGCCTGCGACGAAGTTGGCGGTGGTGGCGCGAGACCGAAGAAAAACACTCTTATCGGGTCTGGCTACGGCGGCTGGCTGATGTACACGGCAGCCTCCGCCGGAAATCTAGGCTTCGTTCACGATCTCCTGGAGATGAATCCTCTGCTTGTGTTCGGTGAAGGAGAGTACGGCGTCACTGATATACTCTACGCAGCCGCGAGAAGCAGAAACGACGACATTTTCCGTTTGGTTTACGATTTCGCGGTTAGTCCGAGGTTTGGTACCACCGGCGGTTTCGATCAGCAAACCGGAGAGATCCCGGCGGCTTATAAAAGAGAAATGAAGAACAGAGCAATTCACTCTGCTTCTAGAGGAGGCAATTTGGTCATTCTTAAAGAGCTTCTTAGTGATTGCTCTGTTGAACAAGTCTTGGCCTTTCGAGACAAACAAGGCTCCACAATCCTCCACGCCGCCGCCGGAAAAGGACAAACTCAGGTAACTCTCTCTCCCTGCCACTTCTTTGAACTAAAAATCCAATAGATATGTAGATGAACATCATTTTGGATGTTGTCATGTTGATGCAGGTGGTTAAAGAGCTTGTGGCTTTGTACGGTGGTTTAATGGAAGCTATAGACAACCAAGGGAACACGGCTTTGCACGTTTCAGCTTACCGTGGCCACGCTGATCTTGTGGAGGCTCTGATCTCGGCCTCTCCGTCTTTGATATCCGTTAGAAACCACGCCGGTGATACTTTCCTTCACGCCGGAATCTCTGGTTTCCAGACTTCGGCTTTCGAGAGGCTTGACAAGCACACGGAGCTCATGAACCGTCTGATCACATCCGCTGCCTCGAGATCAGCCGGAGATGTGGTGAATTATCGGAACAAGGAGGGACGTACGGCTCTTCACTTGGCGATATCCGGGAATGTTCCTCTGGAGTTGGTTGAGATGCTCATGTCCGTAAAATCTATTGATATTAACATAAGGGACCAAGCTGGTATGACTCCGCTTGATCTCATCAGGCAGAAGCCGCAATCTCCGACTTCGGATCTCCTTTTCCAACGTTTGGTATCAGCTGGAGGGATGTTGAGCTCTCGTGATCAAAGCATCACGAGTGTGGTTGCGTCTCACTTAAAAGATAGAGGAAATTTTTATAGTCCGGGAGCTCGGTTCAGGACATCGGACTCCGAGATTTTCCTAAGCACCGGAGTTGAAGTTGTGCCTGATCACAAGGCTGCTTCGGTTGTTTTCCCTCGGCATGTGAGATCGAGCTCTTGTTCCATTGAGATTGGTCAGGTACATGTGACGGATGAGAATCATCATCATCTCAAGAAATGTAGAAACTCTTCTTCGGTTAACTCTGCAACGGAGAGATTGAAGAGCGTTTTCCATTGGCCGCGGATCAAGAAGCAACCGGGACATTCCAAGAACGTTTCGGAGATCAGCATTGCTTCGATGACACAAACTCTCGAGACGCAAGAAGAAGCTCCAATGCCGCTCCGGCAAAGATTCTCAAAAAGCACCGCTTCGTCTCCGGCTCTGCCTAGTTATAACAAAAGAGCGTTATCGGTAAGAAGTAACCAGTCGAGTCCAAGAGCCAAGAAGAAGAGAATTGGTCCGGTGCGGTCTTGTTCGAGCTCTTTTTCGAAAATATCAATCCACTCTTCTTCCACTTCTTCATCATCGAGCATTGTTGATCTTAAGCAGAAGGGAGTGTTGATGGACACGAGCGTAGCTGGGCCGTCTGGCTTGAACCGGCCTGAGGTTATTGAGCCAGTGAAAAGTAAGTCAAGCGAGAAGCAGGGTTCGGTGAGGAGGAGATTGAAGAGCCATTTCTGCTTTGGTGCTTCTGCTTTGTCTGTCAAGACTCCGGTTATGGTCATGGTATAACCCTGTTACTGAATGTAGAAGAAAACCGCATTGACAAGTGATAGTAGTATAGGTTTGTTTCTATGTAATGTAATGTTTGAATTGGACTGTGTCTGTGTCCTAAACATAAACTACCTGCCGTTTTCGTTTCTAGCAACCAAGCAGCCTCTTCTATACTCGCATGAAAACTTTATGGGCCGCTTGTAAATGTGTGGGCTTACGAAATCGGATTTTATGATATGTTTTTCTTACGAAATCGGTAGTTTTACAAAAACCTTGACCAAAAAAAAAAAAGAAAAAAAAAATATAAGTAAAATGTTTGGTTGGAACCTTGATAACCCACAAAAGTCAAGACTTTATGGTGGAGAATACTCCATAATAGCCTTCATGTGGCAGTTAAGCTTAAGGCTAGGGGATGCAATATCAATCCATCATGCCTTAGATGTGGTGATCACAAGAAGAAACACTGAATCATTTATTGTTTCAATGTATAATCTCCAAAGAAATATGGGAGTTGTCTCCAGTAAATACTCCTTCACCTACCTATATGAGCAATAATTCTTTGGTTGAAAATGCCATAGCTTTACTGGTTAATGAGTTCATAAATCTTTATTGGTTTTCATTGGTTGGAGAATTTGGTTAATGAGAAATAACTTAAAATTAAAAATTGCTGAGCTAAAAAAAAAAAAAACTTAATTTTTGGAAATAAAAGAAATTTTATCCCTCAAGTTATCCAAAAGACTTTAATGGACCATCGAAGTTGGGAGGAATCTAAGGAATGGGTTGATCATGGGGTGCAGGTTGGTAGAACAATTCCAATGAGAGAGCCACCATTACTAGAGAGTAATGCCTACTGTTGTTTAGTATATGCACATCTTGGAAATCATCAAAGGATAGGGTGGGTATTGTTTGGTCTCTGTATAAGAAAGATGGAAAAAAAAATGCTTAGAGGCAGAATGTAACACCCCCGATCATCGGTCAATGACCGTTGACCAGAGACGTCACATACCGCTCCGAGAGCGGTCGATCCTAAGTCTCAAAAACGGATCAAGGAACTTGGGACCAACTATCCGCGGAACGGTTTACCCGAACTGACCCGATCCTAAGGCTCTGCAACCCGAACCGAATCAGAACGGTTGTTCCGGTCTGGACAAGACCAGTACCATCAGACATTCGCAGCGGTAAAGAAAAATTCATTTATTCATATCCTTTAAAAACGTTATCAAAACAATATAGTATCGGGATCCCCGAGTCAAATCCGTACATATTAAAAATTACCCCTTTTACAATTGCAACACAAACTACACTGATAGCCTAACATCCGAATTCCCACTATGGTTTTCCCATCTACTGGTCACCTGCAACAAAAAGTGGTGGAATGAGTAATCTAAGATTACTCAGTGAGTACGACTCCCACTAACAGGCAATAAATATTCCCAACCCAAACCCAAAATAACAATCAACAATCAGCAAGCAATCCATCAAGACATAACAATCAAAGACTGACCGACCATGGCCACACAACAAATCAACCACGTAATCAATCAGAATGATTACACGCAGACACAATCTAGTCTACATGCAATGCAATTCATTTTTAATCCAATAAGGCCTTGTGCGGATCCACCCCGTTTGCGACACTAGGATGTAAGACACAAAGTCTTCCAACACCCCGAGTTCCGTGGGAACACCCCAACCCAAACTCAATACACCGTCGTGTATTCACTCCAAATAACCTATGGGTGCGACCCAACAATTTGGACATGGCGTGACCAAACACGACTTCTCGGAAACGCGGGACCACTACACCATGATCACACACATGATGCGCACACAACTTAAACCAGTTATTACCATGCAGGACTCTAACCTGACGACATAGTAATAACCGCACAACATAACAACATATCAACAATACAATCTCATCCCTAGCTAAGCCATACTAGTCTTAAGCTTGAGACTAAGTACTTATCACCAAGTACTTACCACAATTTCAAGATCAAATATAACGAATACCATAACCAACATAATAAATACTATCGCAAGTATTTATTACAATCAACACACAATAACGAGTATTCAATATATAGCAATACCAAGCAATATAATTTCATGAATACTAGCACCCTAACAGTTCCATCCAACCACATGCTTATACTTAGTCAATTCTAAAGAATTACTAAGAACCTCAACCATTTATCATGCATTATTATTTTACTAGTTCCTTAGTATAATTCAATAATTCCATTCAAGATTCTAGCATGAAATCTAATGGAAATCAAGCATAAAAATAAACAATCATATGTGCTCGACTCATCAGCACACAACAAGCATAACCGCACTCACCTTAGGTCCTTTAATTTCTAAGCCGCCATTCTCTAATTTATCCACGGGTTTTCCCCTTAAATCGGTCCACCAACGACCTATACGCTATCTCTCGGAAATACTCGATTCCGGAACATAGAATCACGGGTTAAAACTAAGGAAAATTAATGGGAATTTTAAGAGAAACAGACAGAGGTTTCTCTAAAGTTTCTCGGACAAAAAGAAAATTCTAAGGATTTTCAGACCGAGATTCCTCTTGGGATTTTTGGATAAAATCTCCCTAAGGCTTCTCGGACAAGGCTAAGGGATTTTCGGACAAAGCCGAAACTAAGGAATTCTCGGATTAAGGAACGGGACAAGGGAACTTTGGGGAAGGACTTTGGAGATGGATGAGATAATTATGAGGAAGAAAGGTTCTATTTATAGAAGAAGAAACTTGGGGAGGAAGCTTGGGGGCAAAGCAACAAAAGCTTGGGGTTTAAGCAATTGAAACTAGTAGGGTTATAACACAGAACATCCAAACCCCATTGGAAGCTCAAGCATTAGCATTGCTAATGGCGGTTAAAGAGATTGCAAGGCTAAACTATCAAGAGGTTACATTTGTTGGAGATTGTAAGAATTTGTTTGATAGTATCCATCGATTACTTCTTTAGGATAAAAGGAAGCATTGGTGCATACAAGACATAGCTATTATGGCAAAGGACATAATCAACATTGCTGGGCAACTAAATATTTCTCCTTTATGCAGCTCAAAAGAGAAGTAGTACAGGAGGTTGATTTAATAGCCAAATTAGCTAGAGAATGTAATTCTCAATGTATTTTTCTCTTGGGACTGATTGGAGTATTTTGGGTCTAGTAATGAAAAAAAAAGTGAATTGTTTGAAACTTTAAATTCTTGAATTCTAAATTAATATTCGAACTATGATAAAATTAGACTATTCCGACACCAATCATGGTGGCACCCACCTGACCTATTCATCGAATCTAGTTAGAACCCTATTGTTAATGAAAACTTGATTAAGGGTTGACTCTATCTTTGTTATTAAAAAAAAGAGGGTTGACTCTACCTAAATTGACTTAATAAATACTCAAATCAAATATTGAACTTTCTTAGGATTATTTACTATTCTTTAAGAAATATAAATTTGTACCTTATTTGAATTCCAAAAAAATGACTGTAGGGGTCAAATCTCCCCTAGAAGAATCGATAAGCCTAAAACGACGTCGTATTCGCCAAACCGGCCCAACGGTCAAAGTCCAGAAGACAGAGGCCCATTAACGGCCCATCACTGTTTGTCTCAACCGAATTGTATTTCTCTATAAATAAGCATGTACCCCCCTCATTTGAGGGGATCCGATTTTCTGAGGGATAATAAGACAAAAACAGCTCTGATCTTGATAAATAAGAACAACTTCTAAGAACCCTAATTCTATCTCATTCACTCTTAAGTGTTTGAAACCCTAAAAAAGCTCTTTTTCGTAGAATCTTCACAAATTCTATTGTGTGAAATTCTAGCTCGCACAATTTGGCGCTAGAAGGAGGGTCTCGCAACACTAGCTTCATACACGAAACAAACGCTTAGACGAATTAGCCAAGATGTCAATAACAAACCCGCAATCTCCAGCAACCGAAGGTGGTTCAGATCCAAGGGAACCCGCCGAGAGTGGGCAGGCAAACGCAAATAGCCAGTCCGCATTGGAGGCGGAAGCGGGCAGATCTGTCCCTACAGGAAACCAAATGACCGCCAATAGCAACTCGGCCGACCCGGCAACACCGGCCGCTTTCGATCAGCTCAAAGCAATGCTCGAGCAGTTGCTCATGCAATCACAGAACCAGGAAACCATCAACAGTAACCTGACCGCCGAGATCAAGGTGTTGTCGACAGCTCGTCAGTCTCAAGGACTACCTCACGGTGCTACACGTCGCGTCACCCCGATCGCTCTTAACTTCTCTCCAACGGCCTCGCCCTCAGCTCGCGGGATTCGCGAAGATCGTACGCCTCTCAGAGACGAGCTCAAAGACATCGTGCAGCAGACAGCTCGCGATCTTAAGGATATGAGGTCACAGGTCCATCGCGCCACCAGCAAGGCGCTAGAGATCGACCGTGTCCTTGAAGAAGCTCGAACTACTCCTTTCACCGCGCGAATAACAAAGGCGCGTCTATCCGATCTGGGGAAGCTCAGGCTTCCAATTTATGATGGAAAGGGCGACCCCACGGAGCACATTAGGGCTTTCTCAATCGCTATGGGGCGAGCAAATTTCTGACTCGACGAATTCGACGTTGGTTGCTGCCTCCTCTTCGTGGAGCACCTCAAGGGCGCAACTCTCTATTGGTTCACGAAAATGAAGAAGAATTCGATCGACAGCTTCGCGCAGCTCTCCGAAGCGTTCCTAAAGCAGTACGCAATCTTAATCAAGCGTAGGACGTCCGAGGCTGATCTTTACACCATTTCGCAAGCGGCTAGCGAACCCTTGGGAGTTTTCATCGAATGCTTTAAGGCGATGCTTACTCAGGTGAAGGGGATTGACGACCAGTCCGGACTGAGCGCGCTTCGAAAGGCTCTGTGGTACGACTCGGATTTCCGAAAGAAGATGACGATCAATGAGCCCTCGTCTATTCAAGATGCCCTTCATCGCGCCAACGGCTTCGCAAAAAGCGAGGATGAAACCAGAGTTCTGGGCCGGAAGTATGGAAAGGCCAAAGTTCCCAATCCGCAAGTAGCCCCAGCTACAGGGAAGAAGAAGCCAGGCAACCTTGTGCAACACGAGGGAGGTTTTAAGGGTGCCCATAACTACCAGGTGGACTCGCCCGGCTTTGGTCGAGGAAGGGGGCGAGGTCGCGGAAATGGCACTCCAGGTCGTAATAACGGCAATACGTGGATAAGGAACTCGCCTTACGACGAATCCGCATATTGCGACTTGTACAAAATGGGCGGACATTCGACGGCTAACTGCGAGTACTCGGAATGCGACTCGCAGCGAAGCTTGCCGCCGGAGAGCTCAGAGGCAATATAAATATTAACGATTTTCAGCTCGAGCAATTCGACGATGCAAGAGAAGGAGACAGTCCGTCCGGGGACAATAGCAATAATCACAAACGAGACAAGCAGAATAACAACGAGGTCCACCTCGGCCGGCAAAATAATAGTAATGGCCGAAGCGGCTCGAAACAAAAAGTCTGCAACATAATCATTGGCAGCTCGCGCTATTGTTCAAACACCATCTCGTCAATCAAAGCTTATCAAAGACGAGCTGAGGTAGGAGCGAACAAGCCCATACCGTCCAAGTTTCCAAACAATATCATCCAGTTCGAAGAGAATGAGATCGATAATATTGACAAACCTCACGACGACCCGCTTGTATTCCGAGTCGCCGTCGCAGGATGGGACACGGGTCGCGTTTTGATCGATACTGGAAGCACAGTCGACATCATTTTCACTGATGCTCTTAAGCGTATGGAAATCGACCTCGCTCAAGTCGAATCCTATCCCAAGCATTTGATCGGATTCAATGGCGAGACGACAATGACACTTGGAACGATCAAACTTCCAGTATGTGCGGAAGGAGTAACAAAAATAGTGGAGTTCGCGGTCTCGGACAACCCGACGATTTACAACGTCATAATGGGAACCCCATGGCTCAATTCGACGCGCGCCGTCGCCTCGACGTACCATCTCTGCCTTAAGTTTCCAACAAAAATCGGGATTAAAAAAATCAGAGGGAGTCAGTCGGCATCGCGGTCTTGCTTCATGACCGCGCACAAACTAAGGAATCAGGCGGCAGTGCCCATTCCGAGCGAGCCGTGAAAAAAGCTCAAAACAGACAGGGAACCCGTCAAGGAAATCTCGGACGTTTTGTAGCAACTACAGATCGCGGAAGCCGCCGAAGGAGAAGGAGCGTGTCCGACATGCAAACCCGTCATATCGGTTTGCATTGACGACGAGTTCTCGGAGAAGTGTGTGGAGATTGGCGCAACGCTAGATGAAGCCGTCCGGCTCGAACTCATCGTATTCCTTAAAAGGAACGTTAGCACTTTCGTGTGGGCCGTAGAGGACATGCCCGGGATCGATATCGACATCATCAGTCACAAGTTGAATGTCGATACGACCTTCAAACCCATAAAACAGAAGCGAGGACGACTCAGACCGGACAGAGCTCAAGCGGTGAACGACGAAGTAGAAAGACTCTTGTGAGCCGGTTCGATCGCTGAGGTCAGATATCCAGATTAGCTCGCTAATCTAGTCGTCGTGAAGAAGAAGAATGGGAAGTGGCGAGTCTGTGTGGACTTCACGGATTTGAACAGTTTCCCTCTTCCTCATATCGACCGCCTCGTCGAGGCGACATCTGGAAACAGGCTGTTATCATTTATGGATGCTTTTTCCGGCTACAATCAAATTTTTATGCACCCCGGCGATCGCGATAAAACATCTTTCATTACAGATCGCGGGATCTATTGCTACAAGGTCATGCCTTTTGGCCTGAAGAACGCTGGGGCTACTTATCAACGATTGGTGAAAAGGATGTACGAAGGCCTCCTCGGCAAGAAAATGGAGGTCTACATAGACGATATGCTCGTCAAATCGCTCGAGGAAAAAGACCATGTCGGCCACCTTGCAGAATGCTTAGCGCTATTAAACAAGTATAACATAAAGCTCAATCCGGCTAAGTGTCGTTTCGGCGTGACATCAGGCGAGTTCCTTGGCTATATGGTAACTCGTCGCGGGATCGAGGCAAATCCGAAGCAAATCCATGCGCTCATCCAGATGGCCTCGCCTAAAACGAAAAGGGAAGTCCAACGCTTGACAGGAAGAGTCGCAGCATTGAACAGATTCATCTCGTGCTCTACTGACAAATGCTTGCCTTTTTATAAAACGCTCAAGGATAAAAAGGGTGCTGCTCGACAAGCTTTCGAGTGGACAAAAAAATGCGACGAAGCCTTCCTGAAGTTGAAGCAATATCTCGCGACTCCAACGGTCTTGACCAAACATATAGCAGGCGAACCGCTCTACCTTTACATTACGGTCTCCGCCTCGGTAGTCAGTGGAGTTCTAATTCGCGAAGACGGCACCGAGCAAAAGCCCGTTTTCTACGTCAGTAAATCTTTAAACGATGCGGAAACAAGATATCCCCTGACAGAAATATTAGCACTCGCGGTTATTACGTCTGCTCGCAAACTCCGACCTTATTTCCAATCGCACTCGATCGTGATTCTCAGTACCTTTCCACTATGAGTTGTTCTCCATAGCCCAACTCAGTCTGGGCGACTCGCCAAATGGGCCATCGAATTAAGCGAATTCGACATCGAGTACCGAAGTAGGATGACAATCAAGGCACAAGTGTTGGCCGATTTTCTAATCGAACTACCAGAGGCCGCGGTCTCGTCAGAAAGCGAAAATAAAGACTCTTCCCAAATCTGGCAGTTAAATGTCGACGGCTCGTCGTCTAAACACGGATTGGGTGTAGGCATTCGACTATCGTCACCAGCCGGAGAATCTCTGGAACAGTCATTCCGCCTTGGCTTCAGAGCATCGAACAATGAGGCAGAATACGAGGCCTTACTCGCGGGTCTTTGATTGGCTAAAGATCTTAAGATGACAAGGATAGAAGCCTTTTGCGACTCGCAGCTCGTCGTAAATCAGTTCAACGGCGAGTACGCAACAAAAGACGAACGCATGGAGGAATACCTCGCACTCGTCAAGATATTAACGGCGAATTTTGAATTCTTTACCTTAACAAGAATTCCAAGGGCAGAGAACTCGCAAGCAGATGCCCTCGCTTCACTCGGCTCGTCGGCACAACCAGACAAGGATCTTCAAAGAATTGTCCAGGTTGAGTTCATCAAGAAACCAAGTATCGAACTCGCCAGGGAAGTCAACGTGGATCTTAACAAAAGCTTGCCCACTCGCCCAGCGACAGACATGATGGATTGCGACCACGCCGAAGATATTGTTGAACCGGTTCCAATGAATCTCGACCAGTCCGACGCAGCCGAAGCAGACGAAAAATCGGATGTGATGGCAGAAAACAACAGGCTCAACCCGGGTAATACGATTTTTAACCGTGGTTTTCTCCCTGAAAAGTTCGAAGAATTGCCAGAGGATGCTTACCCGAATAGCGAGGAGCCGCCACCAGCGCACGAAATCGTCGATATTCCCATTGACGACGAGACCGCAGTGTATGGTTGTGATACTAAGTGGATGGCTGACATTCGCGGATATCTTGCAGACGGCGAGGTGCCAAAAGATAAATAGTCGGCTCGCAAGCTAAAGGCACAGTCATCGCGTTTCATTCTGTTCCACGGGGAAGTCATCAAGTGGCGACTGTCTGGACCACTCCTCATATGCGTCGAGGGTGAAACAGCTCGCAAGATAATGCACGAAGTTCATGGCGGATCCTGCGGAAACCATTCGGGAGGTCGCCCACTCGCCATTCGAATTAAACGACATGGATATTTCTGGCCAACAATGATAAAAGACTGCGAGCTGTTCACGGCAAAATGCGAGAAATGTCAACGCCATGGTCCTTTCCTCTATCTACCTACAGAGTTTTTGAGTTCGGTCACCTCGCCTTATCCCTTCATGAGATGGGCAATGGACATCGTCGGACCGCTCCATCCATCTCGGCAGAAGCGATATCTGTTAGTCCTGACAGATTATTTTTCCAAGTGGATAGAGGCGGAAACATTCAGATCGATCAAGGACATGCATGTCGAAAACTTCGTCTGGAAGAATATCATATGTCGACACGGTGTGCCCTACGAAATAGTAACTGACAACAGTTCGCAGTTCATCTCCAAGCAGTTTGAACTTTTCTGCGATAAATGGGAGATCAGAGTCAGCAAGTCGACAACTCGCTGCCCATAAGGCAACGGTCAGGCGGAGGCGTCGAACAAAACAGTTATTCACGGGCTAAAGACTCGACTCGATGCTAAAAAGGGCCGTTGGGCAGATGAACTCGAAGGCGTTTTGTGGTTATATCGAACCACACCTTGTCGCGCTACGGGCGAGACACCTTTCCATCCAGGCGTCTACGAAATCGCTAACATGAAAGGCGAAATGATCCCGCGTTCCTGGAATGCGCGACGTCTAAAGAAATATTACTGCTAAAAAGTACTAAGTCATTTGACTTGAACTACGGCGCGACTTGATCCCTTCACAGGGTACGTAGGCAGCTCGCTTTCGAACGAGTTCAGTTGCCCCCCTATTCGAAAAAATGGGGGGGGGGGGGAGTGGACCCGTATATCCATACTCCCAAACCCGGTGTAATAAACTAAAGTTGTTACAACTCGATCAGCTCGCAAACGACTTAACTGTCTACACGCGACTTGATCAATTCGCAAATGACTTAAATGTCTACACGCGACAGTTGTTACAACTTGATCAGCTCGCAAAACGACTTAACTGTCTACGCGCGACTCGATCAATTCGCAAACGACTTAAATGTCTACACGCGACTCGATCAGCTCGCAAACGACTTAACTGTCTACACGCGACTCGATCAATTCGCAAACGACTTAAATGTCTATACGCCACAGTTGTTACAACTCAATCAGCTCGCAAAACAACTTAACTGTCTACACGCGACTCGATCAATTCGCAAACGACTTAAATGTCTACACGCGACTCGATCAGCTCGCAAAACGACTTAACTGTCTACACGCGACTCGATTAATTCGCAAACGACTTAAATGTCTACACGCGACTCGATCAGCTCGCAAACGACTTAAATGTCTACACGCGACTCGATCAACTTGCAAACGACTTAAATGTCTACACGCGACTCGTCGTCATTACTGACCATAATAACGATCTAAAACACTTCTTCGCGAATATTACCTATACATCCAAAGTGGATAAAGCGCGCTATATAAATTTAGAGTTCATCACTGGAGCGGATGTATTCAGTGGAATACGACCGTAAACCAGGGTGTTCGTCTCGCAAACCCAGTTATACTTAACACTGGTCGAACTTGGCAAATATAATCTGGTCAGAGATTATAATCGGGTAAGAGATTCTGTGGAATCCATCTATACTCCGAAATTTGCTTTAAGTAAACAAACTATAACAGGCCTAGTTGACGAGCTATAACAGGCCTCGCCAAGCATGGCGAATTTTGCGGCGACACTATCAGTGTAACGCCTCTAAGCGTCTTAAAACCGCATCGCCTCTAAGCGTCTTAAAACCGCATCGCCTCCAAAGCGTCTTAAAACAGCATCGCCTCTAAGCCACTATAAAACACCTCGCTAAGCAAGCCCTAACAGGTCTCGCCAAAAACGGCGAATCTAAAAACGACAAAACATGTCGCAAGAAATCCGAATTTTTCATAAAATATTTGGGTTCGACCAACAAGGCAGATAAAATGGCACAAGTTGGATAAAGCCGTCCAGGCACCAAAACAAAAACAAGTCTTAAAACCTTAGCAAAACAAAAGGAAAACAAAAAATCCTAGAAATCTATTACAAGGTGGATTAGGCGACAAGCTCGCCATCTTTGACACCTTTTTCTTCAGTGACCAGCTCGCCCTCTTCAACTCCTTTTTTTTTATGCTAAAACAACCTTACTAGCCGAACTCGCAGCCTCGCCAAACTTCGGATCCTGCTCTAAGGGAACCGGCTCGTGCTGAGGCTCAGCGACTACAGCTTGGTGGGGATCGGCAGTCTTATCGGTCTCGCCCGAGTCGCTGTCGCTCAACTCGTCGCTCGCGCTTTGCCGCCGCATACCCAAAGAGCCGTCATTAGAGCCAGAAGCTACATTAATACCAACAGACTTAGCGCTAAATTCGACTCGCAGAGAAACAACGATATCCGTTACATTAATGTGGACAACGTAATTCATACCTAATATCTTCTTCAAGTCGACAACCATCGCATCAAAGATCTCGTCAGCTTTTTCGAGCGATGCCTTATTCCCGACTAAAAGAGCTCGTTCGGCCTTAGGGTCGAAAGGTTCTTCAGTGCTCTCCATGTCGTCAAGAAGTTGGAGGTTGGACTCCGCTTGCGCGAGATGGCCCATTTTCGTAATCGGCTTCTTCATCAGTTGACGAAACATCTCGTTGGCACGGTCCAATTTAGCTTGAACCTCAGCCGCCGCAGATCGCCTCGCAGATGAAGCAGCCGCTTCGAGATCCTTTTCGCGGCTCGCTTTTAGAGCAGATAATTCTGCCTCCAGCTCGGCATTTTCCTCCTCGGCCTTCTTCTTCTCAAGACCAACTCTTTGAAGATGCATGCCCAAGTCGTCCGAGCTCTTCTTATACGTGTCGCGCTCAGCAGCGAGTACGCCCATCTTTTCCGCGAGCTCCTTCCTCTCGGCTTCTTCCTTCCTCCTGGCCTCGTCGATAAAGGCTCGCCTGGACCTCACCTCTTGGTCATATGCTATGACCATCCTGTTGCAATGGGCGAGGGCCTGTAAAAGGGTTGAAGTATGAGAAAAAGAGCGAGGCGGATCAGATAGAATAAATGAGGATTTATCTTGGCCTGGCGAGACGCGAATTCCTTATAGAGCTCGCTCTTTACAAACATCTCCGGGATGGGAATATTGTCACCAGGGTAAGTAATCTTTGCCATTAAGGCACCCGCGGAAGACGGGTCGTCATACAGCTCGGCGGGTTTTCCAGATCGTGGACCTGGAGGAATAGACTGGCCTGGAGACAGAGTCGGCATCTCGCGATGAGTTTTCTTCTTATCACCAGCTTTACCCTTGCCCATGTCAACAGCAGAGTGTTTTCGTTTTCGAGTCAGTTGTTTCTCAGACTCGACGGACACGTCCTCAATGGTAATTGACTGTGAAGGAATAACAACCAACGTACCACTTGCACCTACAGTTGCCACCTCGTCATTTTTAGCAGCAGGAGTACTTTCTTTGTCGACGCTCCGCTCAGACGTCTCGACAATAGAAACAACGGCCTTCGGATCGACCTTTTTCTTAGCCTTCACGGCTTTCTGCTTGGCGATATCGCGGAAAGTAGGCTTTGGCGGCATTATTTCGAGATCTTCGGACTCGCTTTGACCAGGCTTGTCTTCTTCGTCAATTAAAATAGACTCACGAGCTCGAACAACTCTCCGATGATGGAAGTGGCGATTCCAAAGACACTTTCGAGCCTTCAACTTGTTGAAAAAATCGTCGATTCCAAGAACAGGAGTGAATAGCGGTCTGCTAACTGTGAAAACAAGTAAACAAAAAGTTAATTTAAAACGTAAGATGGAAGCAGTTCGCGCGATAAACATCAAGAAAGTCTACCAAGTGTTCCCCACTTCGCCACCACCAAGTGTTCTTCTTCAACAGACGCAGCCGATATCGGTACAAAGAAGAATTTCTTTCGCCAACTGTGGTCTTTGTTTGGAAAGTCATCTAAAATCTTGTGCATGGGTCGACTCGCCAAGTTATACAACCTCTTGCCGCTCGGGTTGACATGCTTGCGAAACTCAAGGAAATTACGAACATGACGAACTCCGATGGGTTCGCCACATTCGGCAGCTCGAGTCAAAAGCCCGACCAGTTGACAAACTCCTCTGGTGTTGATCTGTGAAAGTGCGATTTTATGAACCCGCATGTACCGCATGATCAACGCTGGAATAAAGAATGTAAGGTAACAATCCCTAAACCAACATTCATAAGCGGTGAATGTGCCGATAGGCGGATCATCTTCTCGCTGCTTAGGAGTTGCAATAATCATCTCGACCGCGTCGGGGATTCCGCATTCTTGGCGAAGGATCGCCAGGGAATCCTCATCGCACCACGAAGAGCCTGGAGGTGGGCGTTGTTTTTGCCTCGACTTCGTCTTTTTCTTCTTGACAACCTCGGCCAGTCCGGATCCAATCCAGGCGTCCAATCTTTCTGCTTCTATGAGCGAGTTATACTCCCAAGCATATTCTTCGATCTTTACTCGAGGAGGCGGCTCGGCAGGGCTAAGCGACCCGTCGCGAAGTTCTGGAATTTCCACGACTAGCCTCTGCTCATTAGTAGCAGAAACCTTGCCAATTTGCGATGGGCGCGAGGTCCCAACTCCCTCTCGGAAATCAGGTCGTGGAGCTCGCATCGGTGCACCAATCTCCCTCGTCTCGCGACTTTGCCTTAAGGCAGGTGAGGGATAGAAGAACAATTCGGCAAGAGGAGAATGACCTCCAGCTCGATCCTCTCGACTAATAGGACTCGCTTCCTCGCGACCAGAGGTGCTCATCTCCTCATGACCAAGAAATCGGCCACAACTTGAACTCGCGTCAACGATCGACTCGCTATTTTCCGAGTACACCCAGATCAACTTTTCCTTCTCGACAAGCTCGGCAGACTTGATCGAATTTATTGACGACATTATTTTTGGATCAAAAATTGGAGACTCAGTTTTCTTCTCAAGAACACAACGGTGGCGATGAAGAACACGGCGGCGACGAAGTGATGGGACGGCAAAAACCCTATCAATACTTGAAGGAAAAACGAGAGAAAAGGGAGAGAGAGAGCAAACCTGTTTTCGGAGAAATGAGAATTATGGGAAGTATCTGAGGAGCATTGGTCCTTATAAAGGCATTTTTGGCGGATCGAATTTCAAGGTGGGCCTCATTTCATAATGGGCCCGAGATTCTTGGCTTGAAGGATCGATTTGCAACCCCGCGATTTTGTATTAGCTCGAAATGCGACGTCGCACTCGATCAACTCGCGACTTCACCAGATCAACTCGCGACTTCGTCTTCATCAGATCAACTCGCGACTTAATCTTCGTCAGATCGACTCGCGACTTCGCGACTTCATCTTCGTCAAAGCAACTCGCGACTTCATCAGATCAACTCGCGACTTCGTCTTCGTCAGATCGACTCGCGACTTCATCAGATCAACTCGCGACTTCATCAGATCAACTCGCGACTTCGTCTTCGTCAAATCGACTTGCGACTTCATCTCGCCACTTCGTAAATTCGAGATGGACTCGCAGATAACTCGTATCGATCGGCTCGCCGAATTTGGGACTCGGCGACAATGGCGACTTGAACGAGTGTGTGACTTGTGCTCTTTTCCCCTTTGTCTGGTTTTTTCGCACCGGGTTTTCTAGACAAGGTTTTTACCGAGGCTTGTTCACACACTTATACGTCTTCGTCTTGCCGCTTAGTATCGTATCGGCCAGTTCGCCGAAGTTGGAAACAATCTCGTCATCTCGCCAAAACCGATTTGTGACTTCACTTCGCCATCTCGCGGCTAATCTCTCGAATCACCTCGCGTCATCAACAACCCGCATCTTCAAAAGCAGCTCGCGTATTACGAGCTCGATCAGCTCGCGACTTCGCAGGATCGAAATCAAGTCGCTCATAATGTCACACGGTCAACTCGCCGAAATTGGGTACAAATCATGTCATCTGGGCTCGGCATCATCATCAACACGTAAACCGTTTAAACGGAAATCGATTCCTTACTCGGACACCCTTACTTCAACACTTTTATTTATAAAGCTGTTGAACTGGGGGGCTAACTGTAGGGGTCAAATCTCCCCTAGAAGAATCGATAAGCCTAAAACGACGTCGTATTCGCCAAACCGGCCCAACGGTCAAAGTCCAGAAGACAGAGGCCCATTAACGGCCCATCACTGTTTGTCTCAACCGAATTGTATTTCTCTATAAATAAGCATGTACCCCTCTCATTTGAGGGGATCCGATTTTCTGAGGGATAATAAGACAAAAACAGCTCTGATCTTGATAAATAAGAACAACTTCTAAGAACTCTAATTCTATCTCATTCACTCTTAAGTGTTTGAAAACCTAAAGAAGCTCTTTTTCGTAGAATCTTCACAAATTCTATTGTGTGAAATTCCAGCTCGCACAATGACCCAACAAATGGAAAAAATGGTCCAAGAATCCCATATAATAAAGATAAACGACAATAATTGGAATTACAGAAACTATCCAATAGTGACATAAAATGATAGAAAATGTATGTACCATAGTTTCATGTATGTAAAAAATGGAGTCTTTATCGGCACTTATCCAATCAACGACTATTTCAATACAAATAAACAAATTGAACAACACTTAAAAAATGTCAAGAAGAGAATTAAACAAAATATCAGGAACAGAACATTCAAGGCATTACGCCCCATAATCTCTTAAGCGAGGGCAAAGTCAACTTGCATTCCTCTCTCTCTCTCTCTCTCTCTCTCTCTCTCTCTCTCTCTCTCTCTCTCTCTCTCTCTCTCTCTCTCTCTCTCTCTCTCTCTCTCCATTGGACCATTGCATACACGTCCTGGAACCACAGAAAAACGCATAAAGATTGCCTCAACTCACAACATTCCTTAAGTTTGTGCGTTGTGTTCTGTTAGCAATGATGAAGGGGAACCCAAGCCCATTGGACCAAACCCAAAACCAAGATCATGTGGAGGAGGTATGTTCTCTCTCTCTGACAATCTTGACTAAATATGTCACATGTTAAGTAGAATTTACAAACTTGGTTCTCGAAGGAGTTTTCTTTTTGATGTCTTGTTAACATTTGCATGCATATGGGAATTCTGAGATAGTTTTAAGTTACAGAATCGACCACTGGATGATTGGCTTACAGTCACAGCATCAAGAAATGCCAAATGGTACTACTCTGCTTTCCACAACGTGACCGCCATAGTTGGTGCCGGAGTTCTTGGTCTCCCTTACGCCATGTCAGAGCTTGGATGGTACGTATTAGGGTATATACCCCACATTGGAAGTTAGAAGGGATCATATTAAGCAATATATAAAGAATATGAGCCTCTCCACTCATAGCCAATTGGTTTTTAGTTGGAAGCCTATAATCTAACACATATGATATATATTTATTTGATTTAGATTTTGGGAGCTTCAGTAATCAATAATTGCTTCTTTTGTGTTTCAGGGGACCTGGCATTGTGGTGTTGATCCTGTCTTGGGCCATAACACTATACACCCTGTGGCAAATGATTGAGATGCATGAAATGTTTCAAGGGCAACGGTTCAATAGGTACCACGAGCTGGGACAGGCAGCCTTTGGCGATAAGCTTGGTTTGTACATCATGGTTCCGTTACAGCTTCTTGTTAAAATCAGTACGTGTATAGTCTATATGGTGACAGGAGGTCAATCCCTGAAGAATGTTCATGACATTCTCGTGAGAGAGGAAAACTGCGCAAAGATGAAAACTACACACTTCATTTTGATCTTTGCCTCTTCACAGTTTGTGCTCTCTCTTATTAAAAACTTCAACTCCATCTCTGGTGTCTCCTTGGTAGCTGCTGTCATGTCAGTCAGGTAATAAACGTAAATATATAAACATGCCAGCCAGTGATGTTATATAATTAACATTGAAACCCAATTAACTTCTGTCGTATTCTCTATTGGATCCTCTATGAAACTAAAACGCCGTCTAAGAAAGAGATCAATTAGTAGGAGATTTTAACGTGGGTTAATTACTTTTTGTATTTGATTATATACTATTTTATCTTCTTTAGAATGTGCTGTTATTTATATCACATTAGTTTTACGTCTTAAATGCGTATAAGGATTTGTTACTATGATGTATTTTCCTTTAGGTTGCTTTTTTTTTTTCATTTTAGAAAAACCGTGGGAGTTCCGAACCTTTGACTCATAATACCCTATATACCCGGGAGTCAGCTTTAAGATATTCTAATTTTTTTAAAAAAATACTCCATATGAAAGGGGTTTGAATCTGAGGCACAAAGAAACCAACCCCTTGTGTTCCATTAGGCCACCACACCTTTGGTACCTCTTAATTTTTTTGATTGTTCATATAAGTTGGTTCACAAAGAATGTTCAACTTGTCATGCCTTCTTCTCCCATATCATCACATCATGTCCATATCTAGACGTATCACTCTGTTCATTTCTGATGAACCTTTACGATCTTACATTTATGTGCTATGTAAAGATTGACTAATACTTAGACTAAATGGAATATTAAGCCTTATCTTCTTTGTTTGTCTTGTGCCAACATAACAAAATAACAGTAATGATTATCTCTTTCCCACAGCTATTCCACAATTGCTTGGATAGCCTCAGTGACGAGGGATGTCACTGACAATGTAGAGTACGGCTATACGAAAAGAACGATTTCAGAGCCTTTAGCCTTCTTGAGTGCGTTGGGGGAGATGGCTTTTGCATATGGAGGTCATAACGTTGTTTTGGAGATTCAAGCAACGATCCCATCAACACCTGACGAACCATCAAGAAGACCCATGTGGAAGGGAGTCATTGTAGCCTATATCATTGTAGCTATTTGCTACTTTCCTGTGGCTCTTGTAGGGTTCTGGACCTTTGGAAACAATGTTGAAGAAATCATTCTCAAATCACTCAAAAAACCCAAGGAACTTATCATTGTGGCCAACTTGTTTGTGGTCATACATCTCTTGGGAGGCTACCAGGTACACCAGGAAACGCTTATTAGGCAAACTTGAAAGTACAAAACAAAAAAACAAAAATTTGCTTGTTTGTCTTAGGTGTACGCCATGCCCGTGTTTGACATGGCCGAGTCTGTAATGATAAGGAAATGGCACTTCAGACCGACAAACGTTCTACGGTATAGCATCCGGTGGACTTTTGTGGGTAAGCTTATAATAATAATAATCATATTTGCAATAATTTTTGGAGCATCGATGATTCACTTATTTCGCCTGTCGCCTATATTGCAGCCGCCACAATGGGTATTGCGACTGCAATACCGTATTTCAGTGCGTTGCTGTCATTTTTTGGAGGATTCGTCAATGCACCAAACACATACTTTGTAAGTGGAATGCTGCTCTTAGTTACAAATTTAACTCTTGTTGTTGAAAGAAAGAAGTTGTTTAAGTAAAAAAAACATATAATGTTTTCAGATTCCCTGCATCATGTGGTTGATCCTAAAAAGACCAGAGAGATTTAGTGTGTCATGGTGTATCAACTGGGTAAGCACAACTCCTCACTCCCTCCCTTTGGTATATGTATCATCAAGCTTATAATAATATAATGAGATTTTAATATTGAGCTAACACATAGAGATTTTGATATTTTTCTCAGATTTGCATCATTCTTGGAGTTCTCCTGACGATCCTAGCACCTATTGGGGGACTGGCCAAACTAATATATAATATTAAACACAACACTCTGCCTAATACAGACAGCTGCATAAAAGATTCATTTTAAACACAATTACAAAGATTTTCTTGGTATAAGCATTCATTTACACACGATTGGTTGGATGCATTGTGTAATCACTTTTTTTTTCCTTCTTTTTGTGTAATCACTTGTACTTGGCTATTGATGCAGCCCATCTTTCCTTTCTTCTTCGACAAGATTCAAGTTTTCCTTTTTGTTACATTGAAGTGTTTTAGTTTATTTTCCTTTATTCTTAAAAAGTAGTTTTCCTTTCTTACGAATGTCTTAGCTTATAAATAGTTTGTCTTTAGAACTTAAGAAAGTCAGACTTGATTTGATTAATAAAGCTTTTGTTTAGAGAAGAGTATTCTCGTTTTAATCCTTGTTCTTGGTATTCGATCTCTCGAATCGACAAGGTCAAGAAGAAGAAGTTCTTTACCGGCATTCAGGGAATCAACGGGTTGAGCTTACAAGAAACGCTTCCGCCTCCTTCAGCTATATAACAAACTCGAGTGTAACAACTTGCGTAATGCAAACACCAAGTTGCATTGAGGCAATCAGGCAAACACACGCCATAATTAAAAGGGAAGTTTGCTAAAACAACCTTAGAAAGTTGGTTTTGAACAAAAACAACCTTCCCATGAGAAAGTTGTATTTTTGAGAATTTTTACCCGTTTTACCCTTATTTGCCTTGATAACAAAAAACGTATTTACGAAACTGCCATTAATGAATCGGCGGGAAAAGTTCCCGCCAAGGAAAATAAATCTACCATGCTGTGATGGTAGATTTATATACGAACGCTAGACTTATTTTTTGAGCGGTAGATTTATATATGAACGGTAGACTTATTTGTCCCCATGATGGTAGAGATGTTTCCGAATGGTAGACTTATTAGAGTGATTGGTAGATTTATTATTTTCAGTGGTAGATTTATTTTGGAGCGGTAGACTTATTTTGTGAGTGGTAGATTTATTTCCGAAGATTGGTAGATTTATTTTCTTTAACGGTAGAGTTAAATTTGCGTGATAGATTTATTTTTGCGACTGGTAGACTTATTATAGTGGTGGTAGATTTATACTAGTAGACTGTAGTGGTAGACTTATTATAATGGTGGTAGATTTATACTGAGTGGTAGATTTAATATTTTTTACGGTAGACTTATTCAATCTTTTTCTCGTTTACTAGAACAATTTCCCGAAAAACATTGGTAGAGTTATTTTTTCTGTTTACCTTATGGTAGATTTGTTTTTCGGATGGTAGATTTGTTTTTCGGATGGTAGACTTTTTATCCGAAGATGGTTGTCATAGAGTTGTGGTACTTATTATCCGACGATGGTTGTTCATATAGTTGTGGTAGACTTGTTTTCTGACATAGGTTCATATAGTTATGGTAGACTTATTATCCGAAGATGGTTGTCATATAGTTGTGGTAAACTTATTATCCAACGATGGTTGTTCATATAGTTGTGGTAGACTTATTTTCTGACATAGGTTCATATAGTTGTAGTAGACTTATTATCCGGAGATGGTTGTGGTAGACTTGTTATCCGACGATGGTTGTGGTAGACTTGTTATCTGACCTAGGTTATTCAAACAACCCTGTGGTGGTAGATTTGTTATGTGACTTAGGTTCTTCAAACAACAATGTTATGGTAGACTTGTTATGTGACTTAGGTTTTTCAAACAACAATGTTGTGGTAGACTTGTTATCTGACTAAGCTTCTTTAAATACTATTGTTGTTGACTTGTTATCTGATTTAGGTTCTTTAAACAATGTGGCGGTAGACTTATTATTTGACTTAGATTCTTTGAATAATTTTGTGGTAGACTTATTATCTGACTTAGGTTCTTTAAATAATGTTGTAGTAGACTTATTATATGACTCATGGATAAAAGGTGCATTGGAGACTGAGATGTAGCGATACCAACCAAGAAAAGAACACAAGTGTTCTAATTGTTGTCAATACGATCATAATCATACCACTAGTGAAGCTTAAATATATGTCTATTATTATGTGTGCCTTTTCAATTTTAACTTGTTTTTCCTGTTTTAATGTTATAATAATTGATGCTAAAGACATTTGGAAATAGATTATATAGCGAGCAAATTTCTAGAGTACATAAATTCTGTCAATTCATTACATTAAACAGAAAATAAATCTACCATAAAAGAAAACAAATCTACAATCAAAGAAAAAAAAAATCTACCATACCATTGAACAGAGAATAAATCTACCATCAAACATAAATTTGTAGGTTATCCACGACCTCTGCCTTTTCTGCCACCACCTCTGAATCCTCCATGTCCACCAAATGAACCACCATCAGCGGCGGTTCCTTGAATCGGAGTACCGTCTGATCTAGTGTGGTCCGTCTTGACATCGTAAAATGTCAAAATAAATCTACCATTACAGAACAATAAATCTACCATGACAGAACAATAAATCTACCATGATAGAACAAACTTCCTACCAAATTAAACTACCATTACCACCGCCGAATCCAACTAATAAATCTACCAGCAAAGAAAAACAAATCTACCATCAAACTAAAATAAATCTACCATCAAATAAAAATAAATCTATCAACACTGAAGACTTTTGCTCACACGGCGATTCAATTCTACGATGTTCAAGACCGGCTTGGTTTCGACCTAGAAGAACCGCCGTTAAACCTCAAGTCTCTCCGCCACCACCTCTGAAACCTCCATGTTCACCAAAATAAATCTACCAGCAAAGAAAAACAAATCTACCATCAAACTAAAATAAATCTACCATCAAATAAAAATAAATCTATCAACACTAAAGACTTTTGCTCACACGGCGATTCAATTCTACGATGTTCAAGACCGGCATGGTTTCGACCCAGAAGAACCGCCGTTAAACCTCAAGTCTCTCCGCCACCACCTCTGAAACCTCCATGTTCACCAAAATAAATCTACCAGCAAAGAAAAACAAATCTGCCATCAAACTAAAATAAATCTACCATCAAATAAAAATAAATATATCAACACTGAAGACTTTTGCTCACACGGCGATTCAATTCTACGATGTTCAATACCGGCATGGTTTCAACCCAGAAGAACCGCCGTTAAACCTCAAGTCTCTCCGCCACCACCTCTGAAACCTCCATGTTCTCTAAAATAAATCTACCAGCAAAGAAAAACAACTCTACCATCAAACTAAAATAAATCTACCATCAAATAAAAATAAATCTATCATGCCATCAAACTAAAATAAATCTACCATGACATGACAAATTTTCTACCAAATGAAACTACCACCACCGCCGAATCCAACAGATCCATGACCTCCGCTTCTTTCGCCACCACCTCTAAAACCTCCACGTCCACCAGAATAAATCTACCATCAAAGAAAAATAAATCTACCATCAAAGAAAAACTACCATACCATCGAAGATAGAATAAATCTACCATGACAAAACAAACTTCCTACCAAATTAAACTACTTTTACCACCGCCGAATCCAATAGATCCACGGCTTCCGCTTCTTTTGCCACCACCTCCGAAGCCTCCACGTCCATCAGAATAAATCTACCATCAAAGAAAAATAAATCTACCTTAAACTAAATTAAATCAACCATCAAATAAAAATAAATCTATCAACACTGAAGACTTTTGCTCACACGGCGATTTAATTTTACGATGTTCAAGACCAGCTTGGTTTCGACCCAGAAGAACCGCCGTTAAACCTCAAGTCTCTCCGCCACCACCTCTGAAACCTCCATGTTCACCAAAATAAATCTACCAGCAAAGAAAAACAAATCTACCATCAAACTAAAATAAATCTACCATCAAATAAAAATAAATCTATCAACACTGAAGACTTTTCAGATCCAGAAACGAAGAGACTCGCCGGCGACGAAAAATTTGGTCGGAGAAGACGATGCCCAGAAATCTACCATCAAAGAAAAATAAATCTACCATCAAAGAACAATAAATCTACCATCAAAGAACACGAACCCAGAAATCGAATCGGAACAAAACCACCGAAACGAAGCCGGAATTGTAATTACATGTTGTTGAATGCACCGAAACTTTTGAAAAGTGCACAAGAACAACAACAAACCCAGAAATTGCCGGAAGCACAAGAACACGGTTGAGAGAAGACAAAACGAAGAGAAGAAACGAAGAGAAGAGAAGTTGAGAGAAGCCCGAAACTTACCTTTGGAGTCGCCGGAGACGAGGAAATCGCCGGAGAAGACGAAGAAACACGGTTATGTCGTCGTTGGGTCGCTCAAGGTTTTTTCTTCGTCGATGAGAATATCAAAAAAAAAATGTGAGAATTTTTTTTATACAAAACCTAAAAAAAAATTTCTATGGCATTTCTGTAACAAATAGAACATTACAAGGTTTAAAAGACTTTTCATATGGAGTCTTCTCTTCAAGTTTGTTTTAGTTATTAATAGACTTTTCAAGGTTGTTTTAATTATTATCTCTAATTAAAATGGTTGTCAGGACCTGCCAGTCTCTTTCGAGTGCCAACCATTTTAATCGATCAGTCGGATAAAAAGCCACTGCATTCGTTAAATTTGACCCCAACCTACCATGCTACATTTATTTCTTGGATTCATTTACAAATCAAAGCTCTCAGTTTATTTTAACCGACTTCTCCATCTGTGTATACCATCCATTCATTCACACATGCCAATAATTAATATTTCAGTCAACACAAACATATAGCCAAGCCATAAGCAGCTATTTTCATTTCACCTCAAGTTTGACTTATGGGCCGCCTGTAAATGTGTGGCCTTATGGCATGTGCATTGGAGACTTTTAACATAAGTGTCTAAAATTGTTTTAAAATTAAATATATTAAATTTTAGATACTTATGTTAAAAGTCTCCAATGCACATGCCCTTAACAGATCGGATTTAATGATATTTTTTGCTTTCTCATGATTTAGTATGGTTACTCTTTTTTCGTTGTCATATATTATTATTAAAGATTTTTTTAACACATCCAAGATAAACCAAGGGAGGCTCCATCGACTTATTCATCGAATTTACATCCACTAATTATTAACAAAGATTATTCTTCTCATCAGCCAAACAAAAGAGTAAATTTGAATTCTACATTGACTTTTCACTTATAATGTTTAACTTTCTTAGCATCCATACACTTTCCAGCTAGTTGCATTCGTAGAAATTCTGCAGAAATGACTAAAATACAAAAATTGTGATAAACAATAATCAGAATTACACAACTCGTCCAATCTTGACATATACAATTGCGTAACGTGTAACCAATGGCATCAACGACCATTTCAATGCAAATAAACGAATTGAGCAACACTGAAAAACTTCCAGGTAATTTCAACAAAAATAAATCAGGAACGCATCATTCAAGGTCAAAGCATCTCCTCAGTGAGGTCAAAGTCAACTTTCTTTCTCTCTCTCTCTTCTAAGCTTCCCTCTCTATATCTGTCTCTCTTGCATATACCATTTGGAACAGACTGATTGCCTCACAACATTCCTTCCTAAGATTGTGTGTTGGCAATGATGAAGAACCCTACTGCATCAATACAAATCCAAAACCAAGATCTTGTGGAGGTATGTGTGCTCTTTCGTGTTTTTTTATATGTAGAGAAATTCATCACATAGTAAGATGAATTTAGAAACTCTGGTCTTGAAAGTGCTTCCCTTATGATGCTTGATGTGTTCTTAAGATAAAGTTTTTTCATACGAACAAGACTTATAGAATTCTGAGATTCTTACTTACTTACAGGATCAATTATTTGACCTGGATGATTGGCTTCCCATCACAGCATCAAGAAATGCCAATTGGTACTACTCTGCTTTCCACAACGTGACCGCCATAGTTGGTGCCGGAGTTCTTGGTCTTCCTTACGCCATGTCAGAGCTCGGATGGTATATCTTTGTCAAATTGAAATTTCAATATGACTTACCATTTGCAGCTTCTTTTACTAAACATTAATATGCATGACTTACCATTGGCTTCTCTTGTTTCCAGGGGACCTGGGGTTGTGGTGTTGATCTTGTCATGGGTCATCACATTATACACACTGTGGCAAATGATTGAGATGCACGAGATGTTCGAAGGGACACGGTTTGATAGATACCATGAGCTTGGTCAGGCAGCCTTTGGCAAAAAGCTTGGTTTGTACATCGTGGTGCCACTACAACTGCTAGTTGAAATCAGTGTGTGCATAGTCTATATGGTGACAGGAGGTAAATCCCTGAAGAATGTACATGACCTTGCTGTTGAACATGAGCAGTGCAAAAAGATGACAATTAGACACTTCATTTTGATCTTTGCCTCTTCCCAGTTTGTGTTTTCACTTCTTAAGAACTTCAACTCCATTTCTGGTGTCTCCTTGGTGGCTGCTGTCATGTCAGTCAGGTAATAAAGCCCCTCTTTTTTGCTTTATCTTGTTCCACGGAGAAGAAGGAAGTTGCATTAATTGTTGGTTATTGTTTTCCCAAAGCTATTCCACAATTGCTTGGGTAGCCTCGGTGAGGCAGGGTGTCACGGACGATGTAGAGTACAGCTATAAGAAAAGAACAACCTCAGTGCCATTAGCCTTCTTGAGTGCACTTGGGGAAATGGCTTTCGCGTACGCTGGTCATAACGTTGTTTTAGAGATTCAAGCAACGATCCCATCAACACCTGAAAAGCCATCAAAAAGACCAATGTGGAAGGGAGCCCTTGTAGCCTATATCATTGTAGCTATTTGCTACTTCCCTGTGGCTCTTGCAGGGTACAGGACCTTTGGTAACAATGTTGAAGAAAGCATCGTGGAATCACTCACAAGACCCAAGGCACTTGTCATTGTGGCTAACATGTTTGTGGTCATACATCTCTTGGGAAGCTACCAGGTACGCCTTATCAGACAAACTTGTAACTAGTACCAAACAAAACAAAAACCAATTTGCCTCTCTGTCTTAGGTGTACGCAATGCCCGTGTTTGACATGGTGGAATCTGTAATGATAAAGAAATGGCACTTCAGTCCGTCAAAAGTTTTGCGGTATACCATCCGCTGGTCTTTTGTGGGTAAGTCTAAAATACCAAGAAAGCAGAGTAAATTGACATAATTTGATGATTCACTTACCTTTTCTGCATTGCAGCTGCAACGATGGGTATTGCAGTGGGATTACCGTATTTCAGTGCGCTGCTGTCGTTTTTCGGGGGATTCGTGTTTGCCCCGACCACATACTTTGTAAGCGGATAAACAGCTCCTAAATCAATAAACATGTTAATAGTATATAGATAATATGAGAAAAGGTCTAAGAATGTTGTGTGTTTCAGATCCCTTGCATAATGTGGTTGATCCTAAAGAAACCAAGAAGATTTAGTGTATCATGGTGTCTCAACTGGGTAAGCACAACTACTCCTTTACCTACCATGTCAAGTTGTTTCAGATAATCATCATGTTAAGTAATTAAGGTGATACAGAGGAGATTTAATTTTGGTTTTTGCAGAGTTGCATCATACTTGGGATTGTGCTGATGATCATAGCACCTATTGGAGGACTTGCGAAGCTAATTGATCATATTAAAAAGCACAATCTAAACAGCTCCAAGTGCAGAAACACCTAAAAGAATATACTAAATTGCTAGATTTCGATAGAAAACCCCAAATTTCAATGTCTATTATTTATTCATTCCATTCACCTAAACACTAAATGCAATACGAGATTTCTTTCTATAACTTTTTTCTTACTTGATCAGTCAGTCCGGTTTTGAATTAAACAAAAATTGGGACTCACTCGGCACGGCTAAATAGCCATTGCATTTGTTAAATTTTGTCTCATAACATTTCTTATTTTACAACTCGAATCCTATTCATGTACACTACAAGACAGACGAATCTCAATCGATTTCACCCTCTTCTATATCTGGAGAAGCGAGTGGGTCAGCATCATCTTCGTCCTCGTCGTGTTTCATAAACAACCCGAGCTGCTCTAGAGCATTGCTGCCTCCAAACCCCAATACACCCAACCCCTCATCATCATCATCCTCTCTTTTACTTGTCAAATGGTCCGTGTTTACTGCTTTAAGCAGTTCTAGGTCCTTGAAAAACCTTGAGTTCTCGTTTATTTCAACCGACTTCTCCATCTGTGTTTTCCATTCATTCACCCATGCCAATCAATTAATATTTCAGTAAACACAAACATATAGCCAAGCCAGAAGCAGCTATTTTCATTTCACCTCAAGCAATGCCTGGCGTGCTGCTTCTCTTTCAAGTTCCAGTTTCCTCCTGGCCTCAGCCGCAGCTTCTGCTGCAGCTTGTGCCTCCGCTTTTCTACTGGCTTCTTCAGCCTCCTTGGCTTCTGCTTGTAACCGTGCTTTTTCTGTAGCAAATCAGAGGACAAAGTTTATGTTCAAGGTCAGACTCCACGTATTTCACTCGGACATACTTGGTAGTACATCATATCATCAATCAGAAACTTAAAGGAAGCAAATAAAAAACACTGTACCTTTCTTCTTTTGCAGTTCGAGTTCTTCCTTCTCTCGTCGTAATTTCTCTGGGTCTCGCTTCTCATTCTGATCCCAGACACATAATTTATTGAGCAAATAATTTCCAAAGTCAAAGGGAACCAGAATAGCAGGCCACAACTCTGGAAACACATCTAACCTGATTAGGAGTTTTCTCTCGAGCCTTCAAGATTAGATCTGCAAATCGATTTTTCAGTAGAGCTGCTCTGTACCGCTTTTCTGGAGGTAGTTCCTTTTCATTTGGAGCACTATTTCCTAAATTATTAACGGGTCAAAAGTGAGATGCCACCCCCAGACATTAGAGCAGAGACATTTTTCTGCCACACTCCTGAGCTTACCATCTTGACGACAATCTGCCCCCTCAGCAGAATTTGGCTTCTCTATGGATGCATCTTCCAGCTGACCCAACCCACCGACAGAAGCTGCTTTCAGAAAGGGAATACAACAACCAGGGGTCAATAATCAAAATCAACAAAACATAACGTCTTTTGCACAAAAATTAGAATCCGCTCACGTTTTCTCCTTGGGGAATTACTTGTCGTTCTGTCCAAGGGAGATTCTGAATCCATGCTTTCAGGCCCCTGTGTTGGAGGATGAAACGAAAAGAAAAAGCGATCAGAAAAATTAATGTCTGACCAAATCTAAGACAGTATTAAGTCATCTGTCAGGTACTAAGAATATATATTAAAGGTTTGTATTGTGGCCATGTCAATCATTTCAATCAGAAATATTGGTCATGCCTAAATTGGTTCGCCCATATCCCAAATGCGGCAAGGCCTTTGCATAGGCATACATATAATTAATATGACCTACATTGATATTTACCTTTGATGAACTCAATAATCTTGTGGTTTTAGTATCATCTGGTACACTCTCCAAGCTACTGGAGCCTAATCAGTTGCATACACCAAAAGAGGGGAACCATATATTAGAACATGCAAGGAATCATATGACCAAGAAAACAGCAAACAGTAACATAGAGTAAATCAAGCAGAGAATGCATGTAATATGAAATGCTAGCAGCTAGCAGCAAGTAAAAAGGTCAATTAAATAATAATAGGGAGTTCCAGTCCACATAAAACTACAGAGGGAATATGAGTGTTCTAGATCAACATTGGTAATTCTGACAAGAAAATATAAGGATGGTTATAAGCGTTAATGTACATAAAAAAACTGCAACAACTAAGCATTTGCAAAAAATCCATAGAGACAAAACCGAGATAATATACAAAAATGAAAAAAACACACCAGTAAAGTTACCTAACACCATACCTTTCTCTGTCCTGACAGGAGAGATCCGAGATCTAGGGAACTCATAATCACCAATGTCAACATCCTCGTCCTCCATTTCACTCCCTGTAGAGAAGAGGAAGAAAAGACAGTTTAAACATACAGCAGGACATCAGAATTTGCTCAAATCACAACAACAATGTATGCTAACCATCACAGTTTTGCATCAATGAATTCCCTGGCCCTGACCCATGCAAAAGCTACATGAAAAAAAAAGTTTCCATGTTTCTCAGTCACGTTATCACATAGTTAAAACATGAGATATAGAAGGAGAATTACCTCTAACTCACAGGGTTCACTGTTTGAATCCTTCTTCTGATTTTCTCGCGAAAACTCATCTAAGAGGTCTCGCAACTGGAACAAGGCATCATGACTGAGACCATTAATGTCAATCTCTATCTCATCCTCTCCAGTTCCCCCCACTTTGGAGCTGTGATCTCTCAGGAAATTTATTATATGTATCGGGTATTCTGTCAAGGACCCCAAATCTCTGCCAAGCTTTACTCTATCCTCATCTGCCATAACCCGCTTAGCAGGCTCTAAGGCGCTGTCATGGACCACTGCATTCATCTTTCTCTTCTTAGCCAAAGGCGCAGGGATTACAATCTCTCTGTCAGCAGGAGTATCCGAGTTGCTTGGTTTAGATTTGGTTCCGGGTGACTTCTTATCAATAACTTTCCACCTCACTTCAAAAAACTTGCTGAGCGTATCAGCAATAATATAAACATTATTGCCCGGAGGGTTATATGTCATTGCATTAGAGAAAGTAAGACGGACATCAGCAGAAAACTCTGATGGGCTTGAATATGTGCCCGAGGTTAACTTGCTCTTTACGGTTCCAAAATCCATTGGATGTTTGATAATGGTGAAATAATCAGGTATCTTCAGCTTGACCACATCCACAGGAGCATTAAAGAGCCAAGCATCCCGATGCGACATCAATCGTTTCAGGAGAGCCTCACATTGCTTCATCTGAAGCATTGTAGTAGCGGTGACTGAAGTTGGTTTAGCTAAGCTTGAGGGAAGTACTTTTTTCCCCGGCCCAGAAGAACATCGGGACATTCCAAAACTCTTGGCTCGAGACAGATTACTTGCAGGCGTACTAGTGACACAATTTGATCTAGGAAGCATAACATCCTTCTGGAAGGATCGTATCTGTTCCAGCTCCTGCCGTAGCCTATTAATCAAATGATTCCTTTCTGAAGATGACAAGCCAGACAACGGTAAAACAATTCTCGGGACACCAAAGGGTTCATCTTCGGTATAACTCATCCCGGTAAACTTTCTTTTGAAACAGTTTGAACCCTCGGAAACATTAGGGCTGCCAGGCCCTTCATCATCATGCCCGCCGGGTGTGTCAATATTATTACGATAGTAATCTCCTGGGAAATCACCGTTCCTCACAGTCATATCGCCAAATTGAAAGCGTTTGCCAAAATTAAAATTCCCCTGCACCAATCAAACAATTAACTAAGGTGTATCAATTTTGGAACCCAAAACCTGAAAATCTCTATAATCCAAACCTCCTAATAGCAAGCTCTAGCTTCGGACGAGAGAACTTAGATTATAATTCAAAACCCTATCCCTGAGCCTGAGCAATTCAATTCAAAAACCTTGTACTTCCATAGGAACCTAAATCACTAAACGAAAGTGAACATTCGATATGAATGGAGAATTAGATGGGGAAAAACGAACTAACCGACTAGAAATCCTGAGCAACCGCTCGAACCGAAGATCCAACCGAAGCGGAAGCAGGAGAATCTGGACAGATGCGTAAATCTAGAGAACCCTAGAGTTCGATGTGGAAGAAGATAGAGTAAAACCCTAACAAAGGAGGAAGACGACCGAAAAGTAGAGACGAGAGAGAAACAAAAAAATCGCAAAGCTTCTCTCGCCCTCTCTACCCTCGAGTGTCTTTAGCGATGTAGCAGTGTCTAACGCCGTTTTGGTTCCACGGACGAGTCAATCTGGACCGTCGGATCTGATCACTTGATTAAAATCGAATGGACTAGCACACAGTGTCTTGGGCTTTATAGTAATTGGGCTAATAACTCAAAGGAATCTACAAGAAACGGCATGCTGTGAAAGCTCAAATCATACGAACGCCACGCTGTTTTTACCATCGGAAAAGCTTCCACTACTATTTCGCCTTATCTTCTTCAGTTCTTCAATGTCGCATCCGTAGTAGGCAGATATACAGCAAAGCTAGCTCAGATCCTCCGGTTAGGATCTCGGATTTCAGGTAATTCGATCCGGAAATGGACATACTCTTCACTCAGATTCAGGCGGATCTCCGTTCAAATGACGCGCTTCGCCAGTCATCGGCGCTTCTTCAGGCGCTGCAGCAATCCGCCGCCGGAAGGGATATCTCCGTGATCGCCAAGTCTGCAGTGGAGGAGATTGTGGCTTCTCCGGCATCTGCTGTTTGTAAGAAGCTCGCATTTGATCTCATCCGATCTACCCGCCTCACTCCGGATCTTTGGGATACGGTTTGTTCTGGTGTCAAAACGGATCTTCATTTCCCGGACCCTGACGTCACCGCCGCTGCAGTCTCGATCCTCGCTGCTCTTCCGTCATTCTCTCTTCCTAAACTGATCTCTGATTGCAGCAGTGAGATTGCTTCATGTTTCGATTCCCCATCTGATAATCTTCGTTTCTCCATTACTGAGACACTTGGCTGCATCCTTGCGCGTGATGATCTCGTTACATTGTGCGAGAACAATGTGGGTCTCCTTGACAAGGTCTCCAACTGGTGGGCTCGGATCGGCCAGAATATGCTCGACAAATCCGACGCTGTCTCCAAAGTTGCGTTTGAGTCTGTAGGCAGACTGTTCCAGGAGTTTGACTCCAAGCGGATGAGCCGTCTTGCTGGTGATAAGCTCGTAGATAGCGAGAATTCTCTGGCCATCAGGTCCAAGTGGGTATCTTCCATGGTTGACATTGTATGGAAAAAGAGGAGCGCTTTGATGGCTAGGTCTTTAGTTCTCCCTGTTGAAACCTTTAGAGCCACTGTTTTCCCTCTTGTATTTGCTGTGAAGGCTGTAGCTTCGGGTAGTGTGGAAGTGATAAGACAGCTTTCCAAGGCTTCCAATGGTGCTGCAGCTAATGCCGCCGTTGTGGACTCCAACGCCGAGAAGCTTGTTGGCGTCTCAGATTTGGTTACTCATTTGGCGCCATTCTTAGCTTCCTCTTTGGATCCAGCTTTGATTTTTGAAGTGGGAATCAACATGCTGTACCTGGCAGATGTTGCCGGAGGGAAGCCAGAGTGGGCTTCACAGTCCATTATTGCAATTTTAACGCTTTGGGACCGCCAAGAGTTTTCTTCTGCTCGAGAGAGTATAGTCAGGGCGGTAGTGACCAACCTGCACTTGCTTGATCTGCATATGCAGGTATGTGGTTTCTTTACTTCTTTCAGTCTTCATTTAACGTATCTTTTGGTTGTGCACATATGTTTTCTTGAAGCATGATTTCTGAACCATACGTTTTGTTACATGAAGGTCTCTTTGTTTAGAAGACTGCTGCTTATGGTGAGGAACTTGAGAGCAGAATCAGACAGGATGCACGCATTGGCCTGTATCTGCCGGACAGCTCTGTGTGTTCACCTTTTTGCCCGAGAAAGTGCCCGAAGAGGTCAGAAGCCTCTTCCTGGGACAGATATTATTTCGCTCTTTGAGGATGCAAGGATAAAAGATGATCTCAATAGTGTTACCAGTAAAAGCCTTTTCCGGGAAGAGCTGGTGGCAATGCTTGTGGAAAGTTGCTTCCAGTTATCTCTACCTTTGCCTGAACAAAAAAACTCGGGTATGGAAAGCAGAGTGATTGGTGCACTAGCATATGGCACTGGTTATGGTGCTCTGAACTGGACCGAACCAGCCCTTGAGGTTGTGGAAGTTTGCAGGCCTTGTGTCAAATGGGATTGTGATGGCAGGACGTACGCTATAGATTGCTATTTGAAATTGCTTGTTAGGCTCTGCCATATCTATGATACCCGTGGAGGAGTGAAGAGGCTTAAAGACGGTGCTTCGCAGGATCAAATCTTAAATGAAACGCGATTGCAGAACTTGCAACGTGAGCTTGTTAAGGATCTCCTCGAGGTAATTAAGTCTCAGCTGAATGTTGAAATCACACTTAGCAACTCATCTGTGTATTTGTATTTTTTCTTGGAGAGGATTAGTTATGAATTTCTAAGTACTATTTATTACCAAACTGGAGAGAAATACTGCCTGTTGAATTAAAAGTGGTCATTTTCTTATTTTTCCCATGTATAAATCTTGATCTCAATTTGGCAGGTAAATACCCCCAGAATCCTTGGGCGTCTTATATGGACTATCGCAGAACATATTGATCTAGAAGGTCTGGATCCACTTTTGGCTGATGACCCCGATGATCCGTTAAATATTATCATAGCAAATATACATAAGGTTCTCTTTAACTTGGATGCCGCTGCAACTACATCAAATAGGATACAAGATGTTCAGGCAGTCTTATTATGCGCCCAGAGGATGGCATCACGTCATGCAAGAGCTGGCCAATTAATAACCAAAGAGCTTGAAGAGTATAGGAACCATGCTGCAGCAGATACAGTTAGCAAACATCAGACCCGTTTCATATTGCAGAGAATCAAATACGTTTCAAATATCCCTGAAAGAAAGTGAGCCTTCTCCTTGGCTTGTATGATTTTACTTCATTTCTGGATTGGAACAATCTTAACCTATTGTTTTTCAGGTGGGCTGGAGTTAGTGAGACAAGAGGAGATTACCCATTTAGTCACCATAAGCTTACTGTTCAGTTTTACGAGCCATCAGCTGCTCAAGACAGAAAATTAGAAGGCTTAATTCACAAGGCCATTCTAGAGCTTTGGAGGCCAAAGCCCACTGAGTTAACTCTCTTCCTTACAAAAGGGGTCGACTCAACTTCTATCAAGGTTCCTCCCACAGCAATTCCTTTGACTGGAAGCAGTGATCCTTGCTATATAGAAGCTTACCATTTAGCAGATACAAATGACGGAAGGGTCACTTTGCACTTGAAGGTTGGTATATATTCTAGTGTATCATCCTGCAGTTTACTTGAATGCCAGATTAGTTGGTGAAGTTTATCGTCTCAACACTTTTATGTTACTTTTCAGATCATTAATTTGACAGAACTTGAACTGAATCGTGTGGATATACGGGTTGGATTATCTGGTGCCCTATACTTCATGGATTGTTCTCCTCAAGCAGTTCGGCAATTGCGTAATCTCGTCTCACAGGTTGCATTTCAGTCTCTAATGCTTATATACTCCCATCTCTTTACAGTTCTCTAACACCTAAAGTTTTGTCAGTTGAGAACCATTTCTGTTCCTTATAGATTGATTGGTTTTATGTCTGTTAACTGTATTCTCATCCACTCTTTGCTTTACTCTTGTAGGATCCTGTACAATGCAGTGTCACCGTTGGTGTGTCCCAATTTGAAAGATGTGGTTTCTGGGTTCAAGTCCTTTACTACCCATTCCGTGGCGGTAGAGGAGATTATGACGGTGACTACATAGAAGAGGAACCACAGGTCATGAAGCAAAAGAGAGGTTCAAAAGCAGAGCTCGGAGAGCCTGTGATCTTAAGATGTCAGCCTTACAAGATTCCACTGACTGAGCTTCTTCTCCCACACAAAATCTCACCAGTTGAGTTCTTTCGCTTGTGGCCTAGCTTGCCAGCTGTTGCAGAGTACACTGGCACATACATGTATGAAGGAAGTGGCTTCATGGCGACTGCTGCACAACAATATGGTGCATCACCATTTTTAAGCGGACTCAAATCATTATCCTCCAAGCCGTTCCACAGAGTCTGTTCCCACATTATACGCACAGTTGCTGGCTTTCAGGTGAATTAATCAGTTCCACTGTGTTCTTCTAAACCTTCTTGTTCCTTTTACTGAAATTATTGGTGGTCTGATAAACCCCTAACTTTATTTCATTACAGCTTTGTTACGCTGCAAAAACATGGCATGGAGGTTTTGTGGGTATGATGATCTTTGGAGCTAGTGAAGTGAGCAGGAACGTGGACCTTGGTGACGAGACGACCACCATGATGTGCAAGTTCGTGGTTAGGGCCTCAGAAGCATCAATCACAAAGCAAATAGAGTCGGATATTCAGGGATGGTGTGATGATCTAACTGACGGGGGCGTTGAGTACATGCCAGAGGATGAAGTGAAGGCAACAGCAGCTGAGAAACTGAAAATCTCAATGGAGAGAATAGCTTTGCTGAAGGCAGCTCAGCCGAAAAAGACTGCAAAGGAAACAGAAGAAGAGGAGGAAGAAGAAGAGGAAGAAGGAGAAGAAGAAGAAGAGGAAGATATAGATGAAGAGAAAAAGGAGAAAGAAAAGGGAAAGGACAAAGAAGAGGGAAAGAGCAAAGAAGAGAAGAAGAAGAAAAAAGAAAAGGAGAAAGGAACATTTTCTAAGCTGACAGCTGAAGAAACAGAGCACATGGCGCTTCAGGCAGCCGTGCTTCAAGAATGGCACATGTTGTGTAAAGATAGAAAATATACCAAAGTTAAATAAAAACAACCAGAATGAAAATGTTGTTTCCCAGATTAAGGTACGACAATCTTTGTATTCTTGTGTGTGTGGTTTTCTCTTAGGAGTTAGATGTTTTGTCCTGTTGGTGAAGAAAAGAAACAATGATGTTATTATTGCTACTCTTATGAATCCTTCTGAGTTATTCACGAATTTGAAATTCTTGATGCATTTACGCATTTCCAAAAGTTAAATGCCGAACACGAAAGGGACAAGCCTTCTTTCTGTAGTCATCGAGAGCCTCAGTTTGGCAACGAGAAAACCAAAAGAGAACCGAGAAAGGATCCATGCCTATTGTCTAGTACTAATTAAACAATAACAAGCTTATTCACGCCTGCATTTATGATAGTTGCTTACAGAGATGATAAGACATTTACTCTGTGAACAAGAACTAGGTTCCTCTGCAAAGCTTTTCTTTTACGCAGTTACATGAGTGGGAGACCTCTTCTTGCCTTTCTTTACGTCTGTTCCCTCATTTTCTGCTTGTTCTGCTTTCTTCTGGGCACGGATCATTGCTCGCCTTGCACGTGGTCGCATCTCTCTCACTCTACGAGGCGGCATCACGAATGGCTCAAGTGGCTTGTCCCCAAAAGGATGCTCATCGCCTTCAAATATCCTCAGCTTCCGATCTCTGTCCTATATACCCCACATGAAGCAACAACAAAAAAACTCAGCACATTCTTGTTTTAAGCAACGAATTTTAATCTAGGCAAGCAATCCATCACTAGCACCAAATGACCGAGTACGCAAGCTAACTAATGAGAACGTATTGATATAAATAAGCCAGTTTTCCCACCAAAGATTAAGGTAAAGAAATAAATAAATAAAATCGCCAAACCAAATGCGCAGAACCATCTTCCTTACAAACCTAAATCATATCTCAATCAACAAGACCGGCTTTGTGAGGAAGAAAACCGACTAGTTATAATGCACCTAGGAATTTCTAAGTTGATTCATGAGGGATTCTAGCGAACAAGTAAGAGAAAATCCAGGTCCAGGGTAATTTCTGTAGCTAGAGTTTAGGGACTAGGGATTCAGGTGATATGAAAATGTTTCAGTTGATAGAGTACTCACATCACGCAAATTGTTACTTGGAAGCATACGCCAGACAGCCTTACGTATGACCTCTGTGGGGTCTTTGGCCATCTGATCTTTCAGACTCCGTTCCTTCAGGTGTCCAACATACCTGCAAACAGAGATTTATATATAAATACGGTAGTAGAAAACGGGAGATAGTTGCCAAAAAAATAATGCGAAATCCCATCTTGCAGCTGAAAATTTAAGAGAAGAATGGTACTTGCCCAGTATGCCAGCGGTAGAATTTGTCAGTGAGCTTTCTTCCTGTGAAGCCTATTTCCTTAGCATTGAGAACAATACAGATATCCCCATCATCGCGGTTTGGACAATAAGTTGGCTTATCTTTGGCTTGAAGCACGGTTGATATCTGAGATGCTAGTCTACCAAGAACCTACATTACATAACAGACTATATGTAATGCAATGAAACAAGAAAGATGTAATTCAGTTTAAGATGCAATAAGATAAGGTAGGTTATATGAAATCTGGAAGACAGTAATGTTTGAATCACAATTTCCAGTGTGGTCATATATGGTTCTGTGTATTCTAAAGAATAAATATGGAGGCATGATGGAACTAACCAAACTTAAGAATATAGAGAAGAAGAAGAAAAGGGAAAAGAGTGGAAGAACCTGGCCTCTAGCATCAAAAACTCGCCAACGAAGACCATCGAGATTGATACGCTTGATACCTGCCATGGCTTTCTGCACATAGAGTCGACAACACATATTGAAGATGAAGAAAGAATAAAAACAGAAATTGGTTTGTTGCATCCTATCATTTTCTAACTTGTGGAATTTGGTATCACCAGAATCGAGAGAAAGGTTTCAACGAGAAAATGAAGGAAAAAAAAAGAGTAAAATGTTTTGACCTTTAAGTTTCCACTGAAAGAGGCAGCAGCCTGAGTCGCCATCGTTCTTCAGCTATTCAAAGCTGAGATAACAAAAAAAAAACAAATCAATTCCATAATCACTAAATAAATCACAGAAGATTTGGTCGCCGAAATGTGTAGTTTCAGTTATACAGATTCGTATATAGGAATCAGCGACGAAGGATTTTATAATCAGCTGCGCAAGAATGACAAGAGAGAGAGAGAGAGAGAGAGCTCACTCAGCGGTGAGGAGGAGAGATCTGGGAGGATTGCAGCAGTGTAGGAGAAAGGGTTTTACAAGGCAGCACAGGGGTAGTTTTGTAATTTTTACGACACAGAGACCCATTTTTATATCAAAACATTTCATCATTCTCAGTCGTCAAGGGTTTTAGCTAAACAAGGCGAGAGAGAGAGGAGACGGAATCTTAAACCCCGAGGAAGAAGGAATAATAATTGGAGATGGCTATGTTCGTTAGACGAGCCGTATCGAGTCGAAATGCGATTGGGTTTCTCTTAAGAAGCTCCCTAGCTGCTCAATCTCGCGATTTCTCTCACAAATCCCTCTTTTCACCCTATCTGGTTATAGCCCGAGATTCGCAATTCGATTTGTCCACGCCCGATTTCCTCAGAGATTCTCGTCGTGGATTCGCAAAAGGAAAAAAATCAAGTAACTTTCTTATTCCCCATCTCCTTCCTCGAAATCAATCGCTTAATCACTGAATCCAAGAATGATTTTAGACTTTACAAGTAATGGATAAGTAGATAGATACATGATTGATTCGTGTAGTAGTAGTAGTTGCTGTGAAAGATGATTTAGCATTTCTGCCATTTCTTCTTCTTCAGAGGATGATTCATCATCGGGTTTGGTCGACGTAGCTCCAGATATCGGTCCTACGGTGAAAGCAACTGCTTCTTCGCAGATGGAGGCAGCCATCGAGGCGTTGGCTCGAGATTTAACTAAACTAAGAACTGGAAGAGCAGCACCAGGTAATTAAAAACATTACTTGTTTCTGCTGGGTTTACGTTTTAAGCATGTGCTTTTGCAGGAATGCTTGATCATATCATTGTTGAAACTGGTGGAGTAAAGATGCCACTGAGTCATTTAGCTTTGGTTTCTGTGCTTGATCCAAAGACATTGTCTATCAATCCATATGATCCTGATGTAATACTCATTCTTTCTCTCTCTCTCTCTCTTCATTGCAACGTTTGTGTGATTTTTCCTCATTAACTGTTTGTTTCTGCAGACGGTGAAAGAGCTTGAGAAAGCAATAGTCTCATCGCCACTGGGATTAAACCCCAAGCTGGACGGGAACCGACTAGTTGCATCAATCCCAGCGTACGGAACAAATACTCTTCTCTCTCAGAATTTGACTTGTTTTTGACCACAGCCGAATCTCACTTGTTTTTTTTTCTGCTTTCCCTGTTATGTTTTGAGCAGATTGACTAAGGAGCATATTCATGAAATGTGCAAGATTGTAACAAAGTCAAGTGAAGTTGTCAAACAAAGCATACGAAGAGCTAGGCAAAAGGTAGTATGAATGTCTCTGTCTCTTCTACTTCTGAATCTAATGATGAGAGATGTTTCTTTTTGTTTATTGTCAGGCACTGGACACAATAAAGAAAGCAAGTCTATCAAAAGATGAAATGAAAAGACTAGAGAAGGAAGTGAGTACCCTCTACCTCTCCTTCCCCTAATTGGTTTACTTGTTCCATTATCTAAGGAAGAGGTGATCATCTCTTTATCTTTTGTGTTTACAGGTAGAAGAGTTGACAAAGAAGTTTGTAAAGTCAGCAGAGGAAATGTGCAAGTCCAAAGAGAAAGAGATCACTACACAAGCCTGATCTCATCACTTCCCACCTTAACATTATCCATCACTAGCTCAACAAGTTTCACTCTTCTTTATTTTGACGGTGCCTTAATGATTTGGCCATAAGAAATCCTATTATTCATTTTGTTATGAATGTTCAATTTGGTGATATTGATTGATTGCAAACTGATGGTGCTTGGGGGGCCTTAAAAGGTACCCAACAAAGGAGGCCTTAAAAAAGTCCATTGAATTGCTTTTGTTAAACTTGATTAGAGAGAATTAACGAAAATTCATGTGTTGGTATTTGTAGTTGAAGGGAACTTTCCAAAACTTGAAAACCAGGCAAGTGAGGTAGGAGATAAGTCAATTTTGTTACATCATAATGAAATTGATGTTTGGTAAATTTGACCCATTCCTAATCTTGTTGTGCTTAGCATAGTATATAGTTCAATGATTATTATAATGAGAAAAGTATCCATGTATAAATACATAGTTTGTCACAACATTCCAAATTGATACTGCTTTCAAACTTATTTAATAATTCATATAGTTTAACTCTAAAACTCGGTCCATCTCTGCAACAAATCTTAAAAAACAAAAACGTCATTCACCTACCACAAATGTTTTAATTAATTAATTGATTGCATTTAGAAATGCATTTTATCACTATAAATAAGTGTACGTATATAATAAGCTGTATAGTTTGTCGGCAAAAAGATATATACATGTACATCATATATATGAAATTAAATTAAGACATAAATAATGGTATCCAGTTTGCCCACTCGCATTCGTGTAAGAGATAATGACGCAATCTAGCACAACTAATGAGAGGTTTTCTAACCACGTGCGAGTAAAGCGCGTGAATATTTCTTAATCAGGACTGAGAAATGTTCGTAACGTCGCCGTTTAGTTAGATCTTTGCACGATCAATCAAACCCCTTTTTCTTTATAAATTTTTGTTGTCATTTTCAGCAATAGAAATTCTTCTTCACTTTTGACATCATAATTATGTAATTATCTCTCGAAATATTTCTAAATTTTCTTCATACTAAAGATTCTTCATTCTCTGTCAGTGGCTCACATCCGATTAACCAAACACACACACAAAAAGAAGAAAAAGTAAGAAATAAAACCCAGAAATCTCATTCATTTTTCTGTAGAGAAGAAGAGGAAGAAGAAGAGATCGAAACAAACATTCACATTTTCATCTCATTTGTCAGAGATTCTGCAGTTATTTGGTATTCTCTCATATTACTTTGTCCAATTCTTACTCTTGTCTCCAATGCAATGCTGCATTACATGTATCTGTTGGTTTTTCTTTAACTTGCTTGGATCTGATGTTAGAGATGCAAAAACCGACCAATATTAGCTTTCTTCTTCTGGGTTTTGTTTCTTGATCAATCAAATCAATATATGTATATGGAATATCAAATTAGCAGAAATTTTTACTTTTTCTTGTTCATGAGTGCTTAGGGGATGTATAACATGTTTATGCATTGTCTGAATAAAGTTCAAATTTTTAGCTCTCTCTCTGGGTTAAAAATGTTTGCTTTTGTGCTTTGTGTTCCCATGTTTATGCAGCTATTGATTCTGGATTTTGTATTTTAGTTTTTGTAGTTTGTTGGGGAAATGGTTTTGGGTTTAAGCTCCAAGAATCGAAGAGGTACATCATCGGTACAAGTTGATTACCAAATCCACATTCATGAGATCAAGCCTTGGCCACCTTCTCAGTCCCTTCGATCACTACGCTCCGTTGTAATCCAATGGGAGAACGGTGACCGCAATTCCGGAACTACAAATGTCGTTGCTCCTTCTCTTGGTTCTGTCATTGGTGAAGGCAAAATCGAATTCAACGAATCGTTTAAGCTTCCCGTGACCTTATCGAAAGATGTGTCTGCTCGGAACAAGACTGGTGATGTGTTCTTCAAGAACGTCTTGGATTTCAACTTATACGAGCCTCGAAGAGAGAAAACACATCAGCTTTTGGCTACTGCAACTATAGATTTGGCAGATTACGGTATTGTCAAAGAAAGTTTCAGCTTAACTGCTTCGATGAACAGTAAAAGAAGCTACCGGAATACCACTCAGCCTGTTTTGTACCTCACTATTCAACCGATTGATAGACGCCGGGCAAGTTCTTCGTCTAGGAACAGCTTCAAGGTTGATGCTACTAACGGTGGTGAATCTGTTTCTGCGTTGATGAACGAGGAATACTATAAGGAAGCTGAGATTGCTTCCATTACCGACGATGACATTTCCTCCCACTCCTCCTTGACGGTTTCATCTTCAACTCTGGAGTCTAATGGCGGTTTTTCCGTGCGAACCGAAGAAGTAACATTGCAATACTTCAATATTCATTTTTGTGATAAGTTATGTGTATGATATGTTTTTGAGCTGTTTGATGTCTTATTTGCAGGAAGAACATGAGAGGGTAAACAAGAATGCCAAAGGAAGTCGTCACGAGAGATCACAATCAGCATCGGATAGCAGACAAGGAGAAATTCCTAACAAGATTCCTTCACGTTCCTCGTCAGTAGATCTATCTTCTGTGTTTAATAATCTCCCGGTAGACATTTCTGATTCTGCACCGAACACGTCTGTGCCTGGGATGGACAACTGTACTAATGTGTTTATAACTGATACTAACGACAGTTCTAAGCTGTTAACCAGTAATAACGGAGAGACCAAGTCTACGCCTATCCAAATTGATGATCACTCGGGAAATGCTTCGCCTCGAGCTTCTGTGAATAGTCAAGATTTGATCAGTGATCAGGAATCAGAGAGTAGAGTTGAGAAATCAAGAAAGGTGAAGTCTGTCCGATCATCCACGGATCTTTCCCGGAGCAATAGCCGGTTGAGTCTATCAAGTGAAAGAAAAGAAGCTAAAGTGTATCCAAACTCTACACACGACACAACTTTGGAGAGCAAAGTCAAGAACTTGGAAAGTAAAGTAAAGAAGCTTGAGGGTGAGTTACGTGAGGCTGCAGCCATCGAAGCAGCTCTCTACTCCGTGGTTGCAGAGCACGGAAGCTCATCAAGTAAAGTCCATGCACCTGCTAGACGTCTTTTGAGGCTGTATCTTCATGCTTGTAAAGAAAACCATCTATCAAGAAGAGCCAATGCAGCTAAAAGTGCTGTCTCCGGGTTAGTTCTTGTCGCCAAAGCGTGTGGGAACGATGTCCCTAGGTATGGTGATATTTTACTTTGCTTATATATCAATTTTGTGTAAACTTTCAAAAAAAAGTTATGGTGTCATTGGATTGCAGATTGACATTTTGGTTGTCCAACACTATTGTTCTGAGGGCGATCGTGAGTGATACTAATGCAGAAGAAGAACTGCCTGTTTCTGCTGGTCCTGGACCAAGGAGACATAACACTGAGAGAGAGAAAACCGAGAAACGATCATCGTTAAGGTGGAAAGAGTCTTCTCTGAGCAAAAAGGGCATTGAGAGTTTTGGTGCCTGGGATGACCCTATAACCTTCATAACAGCGCTTGAGAAGGTCGAAGCTTGGATCTTCTCACGTGTTGTAGAATCCATTTGGTGGCAGGTAATGTTACTCTGTTTCTATATGTTTCATTTTCATTCTCTTAACCAAATATAAACACAAATGTTATTGTCCTTTCGATTGCAGATTTTAACACCCCGTATGCAGTCTTCGGCAGCAGCATCCACTAGAGAGTTTGACAACGCCAATGGCTCTGCCTCAAAGAAAAACTTTGGTAGAACGCCGAGTTCTATGAACCAAGAACAAGGTGACTTTTCATTAGAGCTTTGGAAAAAAGCGTTCAGGGAGGCACACGAACGTTTATGCCCTCTGAGAGCTAGTGGGCACGAATGTGGTTGTTTACCCGTGCCTGCGCGTCTGGTAAACATTTCTTCTTTTGAAGTTTTCACTATGGTTGGGACCTTACACTTCATTTACAAATAAACGTCAATGTTTTGTAATGCAGATAATGGAACAGTGCGTGGCTCGGCTAGATGTCGCAATGTTCAATGCAATCCTTCGTGATTCTGATGAAAATTTCCCAACAGACCCTGTATCTGATCCCATTGCAGACTCAAGGGTTTTGCCAATTCCTTGTACAACATCAAGTTTCGGTTCTGGTGCCCAGCTGAAAAACTCGGTCAGTGCCACTCAACTTCATTTCTAGCAGATGCTTTTAGTGTAGTCTCAGTAACATTTCTAGTGTTTAAGCAGATAGGAAACTGGTCAAGGTGGCTCACCGATCTATTCGGCATCGATGACGAAGACGGTGGAAGCAACGATGATGAGAATAGCTACGTTGATAAATCATTCAAGACTTTCAATCTTCTCAAGGCGTTAAGCGATCTAATGATGCTTCCAAAAGATATGCTCCTCAACAGCTCTGTGAGAAAAGAGGTTTGTCCAATGTTTGGTGCATCGTTGATCAAAAGAGTGTTGGACAATTTTGTCCCGGATGAGTTTTGCCCTGACCCAGTTCCTGATGCTGTATTTAAGGCTCTGGAAACCGAGGTGAGACTAACATTTTTTTGTATGGACGACGAATATAAGGTGAAGAAGCTAATTTTGCTAACAGAAATGTGATGTCTTCTTGTAGGAGGAAGCCGAGAAGGCTATCATCACAAGCTATCCATGCACTGCACCTCCTCCAGTGTACACTCCTCCTTCAGGTTCTTCAATATCCACTATCATTGGAGACTTTGGACAGCCTCAATCGCCGCAGTTATGCAGAATCAGGTCTTCGGTTACAAGAAAAGCATACACAAGCGATGACGAGCTCGATGAGCTGACTTCACCTTTGACTGTTGTTGTACTTCAACAGGCGGATTCTAAGAAGGTCAATAATGGCGGTGCAGATGAGACAGTCAGGTATGAACTTCTCAGGGAGTGTTGGACAGACGGCGAATGATCAAACATTGATGTGTTTAGCAATTCAATTCTCATATGTGATGGTTGTAAATGTTCAAAAGAAAAAATTATTGGTGTTGTTTTTGTTGTTGCCATGTATAGAGAATGTAGTAACAGTAGCAGAGACATGTTTGAGCTTGACGTGCGCAAGGTTGTAACAAGTGAAGCAAATCTAGACTACTTATTATTTGTCATTCAAAGGTAAAGGAAATGGGAACAATATTTTACATTAGTAATTATCATGAACAATAGTATTTAGGAAATTCTTGCGCTATATTATAGACTCATTACAAGCTTTAGTGTTTCATCCTCATCACTTTGGATCTCTCGCAAAACTTTGAATTACAGATTAAGAAAAACAAAAGAAAAAAATTAGGGGTTGCCTGAAGCAATATACCCATAAAATGAAGAAAGGAAGATCAAAATTTATATAGCAAAGCTCAGCAAACTCAACTTTGCGATACGACTATGTGTGTTGTTCATCATCACAAAGTCAGCTTCTGTGAAGTCGCCAAATTCGCCTGCTTCAGATGCAAAGCTGCCAACAAGCCCTGCCATGTTTCTGCGGATGATGTGGCACCACCAACATGAAAGTCTAGAAGTTTCCTCTGCTTCCTGTAGTACTCTTCCAGAGGCTTCACCTGATGCATCACCCACAATATTTTCAGTTGAAGCAACCTTGTAACTAGATAGTATAACAGAGACACAGTCATAAACCAGGAAGGGTACCTCCTCTGCATAGGCACTGAGACTCTCCTTCCGAGCGTTCATTGCAACAGCTGAGTGTAACATAGAGCCTAGGAACTCCTGTCGAGGCAGAGCACTTCCATTTAGAGCAGTTCGGTTTACCAGCTGCTCCTCAGAGCGTTTAAGATTCACAACGAGGTCAATCTGAGCGATCTGATCAAGAGTTTCCTGCAAAACATTCAGAAATATATAAGGAATCGCTAAGGCCGAACCGTGTAATCTATTAAATGCTCAGGACACTATATAATAAGAGCTTCCCTGATTCAAAACACTGCCTATACATGTGAAGTTTCTTAGAGATAATAAACTCACAGCTTGATTACGAGTGCGGGGAATTCCATCGAGAATGAAACCAGTTTCCCCTCTTGCATATCCTTCCTCCAGCCTCTTTGCTAGCAAAGCAAATACAACTCCCTTTGGTACAAGCTTTTGTTCATTTACAGCGCTTGCAATCTAGTATAGACCAGAGCTTAATTAGTTCCATTTCACCGAGGAAGAACACAATCCAAAACCAAAACAGGAATCAGTGTACGTAATTGTGGATTAATAATAATGATATTGCCATAAGAAACCAACAAGGAAACTTCATTTAAAGCATTTGGAATCAATGCACGATACACAAATCTATAGCTCCCAATCTTCTTTAAAGAGCAAAATTAACCCTAATTAAACATAAATCAGGAAAGAAAAGCAAAAGATGGCATTTTTTTAAAGGTAAGGAGATTGAGAATCTGTAAATACCTCTTTGTAGAGAGAAGATCTAGGGTTAAGCTCTTGACGAACAAGGGATCCCATGGAAATGTAAGGAACTTCGAGAAGGTTAGAGAGCCTCTCGGCGAAGACGTGCCTCCACACTCCAGGCGCACCCATCAGAACCCACTGGACTCCTCTCTCCGGACCCGACCCATCCAATCCAAGCCTCGGATCATCTCCGTACGAATACTCGTCATCGGAGTCGTAGTCAAACGCCAACGCGGCGGCTGATCCGTACGATCGACGCGTGGCGAAGAGCCTGGACACCGGAGAAAAGCCTCTCATTCGGCTCAGCCATGCCATGGAGAAAGGCGTGGCGGCGGATTCAGAGAGAGTAAGAGAAAAAGAGGACAGAGCTTAAAAGAGGGGTTTGAATGGAGAAGGAGGCGAGGTTTAAGGCAAACCCAACGACGCAACAGCTGGATCTATTTTCTCTCTTAATTGCCCTTCTTTTATCCACGTAATCACGGAAATGCCACTGGCTTCAGTCTTCTCCACGTGTCGAGTTATTATCTGTTGGTCACTCATTTCACTTTGCTGGACCCAACTCTTTGTCTCTGTACTAGTGAATTGAATGGACAACGATATGACACGCTTTAGCCCAAATCTATGATAGCCCAGACTAGGCCCAACTATATTCAACGATCCAAATTTGTCAACGCATGTTAACCACACAAAAAGATAAATATTGATGATATTATTATTCACATGATACTTGCTTACGATCACCAAAGTTTCTTTAATCGAAGAAGAAGAGTCAAAGTAAACGGAATCTTCCTCGTCCTCTAGTAGTATAATGAAACCACCACGAAACTCATTTGTGTAAGAAATACAAAAAAAAATGGAAACTTGTCAACATAGACATAGAAAGCCGTGGAAACAAAGCGTTTGAGGACTTTGAATCGCCGTAAATAACAATAACAAGTCCGTCCATGCACATTTGAAACAAACTAGTACGATCCATTTTTTTATATTTCAACTTATCAAACGTTTCGGTCCACCTTTTCTCCTTCTCTATATATATATGTATTCCACATTCCTATTGACAAAACTTCCAAGGAACTAAGATATCTAGTCTTATATTCCTATCATTTTTTTTACTCTCCTTCTCTCAAGTCTCCAATGAAGAGCGAGAACGTTAACAAACTTGAAGAGTATCAAAGGGTCTTTAGTTGCTTTGACAAGAGCCAAGAAGGTAAAGTGTCCGTTTCCACCATCGAAAGATGCGTCGAAGCTATTAAGTCCGGGAAAAAGCTGGTGGTACCACAAGAGACGGCTAATCCCCAACAAACCGATAAATCGTTGGAACTCGAGGAATTCGTGAAATTGGTGGAAGAAGGAGAGGAGGAAGAGAAGGAGAAGGACTTGAAGGAAGCTTTCAATATGTACGAAGAGAATGAAGGCATCACACCTAAAAGTTTGAAGAGGATGCTAAGTTTGTTGGGAGAGTCCAAAAGCCTTAAAGAATGCGAGGTTATGATTTCGGAATTCGATATTAATAGGGATGGAGTTGTTAATTTTGATGAGTTTAGGGTCATGATGCAATAGTACATATACATATATAAGTTACTACTATATTATTACTCATATATATTACTACTACTCTTTCTTTACTAAAGGCTTGTAAGAACTCTCTGAAATTAAGGTATTATTCTCTCTCTCTCTGTTACTGATTCATCTTCCTCGCCTTCGTCTTCATCAACCAACCTTGAAACCCTCTCTGCAATATCAACCGCGCTTGGCCTTAACTCGGGCTCTTCTGCTGTACAATCTCTTGCAATCCTTGCGATTTCAAACGCAGAATCAACTGAATAGCTCTCTCCCAATGTGATATCCATCACTTCCCTCAGCCTTTCCTTATCCTCTAGAACCTTTCTCATTCTCTTCCACTCGGTTTCTTGTATCCCAAGCGATGTATCTTTTTCTTGCCGTCCAAGCAACGTCTCTGGGGTTTGTCCAGACAAAACCTCCATCACGATAATCCCGTAGGCGAAAACGTCAATATCTGGAGATGTAGAACCATCTAGAATGTTCTCCTCGCTCGCTACTTCATCCCTTGCACACTTTGACATCCCAAAGCTTCCGACTTTACCTCTGAGGTCTTCGTTCAAGAAGATGTTTCTGCTCTTGATGTTACCGTGAACGTAGTTTATCCGATGCATATACTTTAACGCGATGGCGACATCATGGCAGATCTTGATCCTCTGTTTCCATGCCAAGAAACAGTAACAAGACTCGATGAACTGATTCTTGATGGCCAGTTTGTTCTGAAGCCAATCCCAAAGAGACCCATTCTTCGCATACTCAAAAACAAGATAAGAGTCCTGATCTGTTTCTCTTAAACATGTCCCAACAACCCTAATCAGATTGTGGTTATAGTAGTGTGACTGGTCATTGAGAAGCCCGAAATTGAATCTTTTCATTGCAACTGCACTCACTTGCTTTATAGCCAAGTCTTTGCCTTTGAGCGAACCGAAATAAACCGAACCTTTGATGTGATTGCTTGAGCTGAAATTCTCAGTGGCTTTCTCCAACTCCTCGAACGCGTAAATCTCCAAAACGGGTTTTCGCGGCGTTGTGGTACCGACAGTGTTCTGAGAATCCAATATGGAACCGTCCTGTGACCCTTCGAACGAGATTTTCTTGTCGCTCGTGGTTCGGATGCTCAGGCTAAGCTGCCTCGTCTCGGAATCTTTGTTGCTTATCCAGTTTTGCGTTCGCAATTGCGTTTCTTTCTTCCAGTGCAAGTAACCGAACACCATGATAGCGATCAGACCGCAGAGTCCAGCAATCGCGCTGCTCATAGCGATCATGAGCTTCTTCATCTTTGACTGTTTTTTCTTGGATGGTTGTTTCTTCTGGCGATTATAATCGGTCGTGGTGTTTCCCGGTTTAGGCGAGGAATCGAGAACCGGTTTGTGATCAAGAGGGATGAGAGCAGGCGTGAGTGGAACCACTCCACCAGATTTGTTGTTTGCAGAGAGAATAGCGTCTTCTGTTGTGTTGAATTTAACCGCAAGGCTGGAAACGCTGTCGCGGTCGCTCACGGGATATGTAACGAGAAAACTCGCGTTTGAAACGCCTTCTTCTGGACAAGAACACCTGATCGCCAAACGCAACTTAACTTTTTCGCCGAGTTCGTCTTCGGAAACGTCTGGATTCATTTCTCTTATAGACCTACAATGAAAGTTTCAGTAATAAGATTTAAGAACATTTTTCATATGGAAAATCATATAAGCTCTGTTTTCATATGGAACCTAATTGACATTTTTTCAAACTTAAGTTACAGTCATTGTTAAAAAAAAGATTTTGGTATGAATAAATTTAACATTCATTTCAAAAATATATATATATATATAGGCATGTAAACAGATATATTTAGTAATATATATATATATATATATGTTACTAAAGTTAGTTTTGGCTTACAGGCAGGTGGTCAAGCCTTGCAGAGATTCAGAAACAGAGCGAAAGGTGTCGCCTTTAACGCAAGACTTGATAAGATTGGCCTCGAAGATCCTTCCATTGCATCTACAGTCAATTGGGATCAACAGTGACTGACCTTGTTGAACAAACTCGACTTCAAAGGGGTCGAGACCAAGATCGGAGAGGGAATTGGCTCTGAGAATGGCGAAAGTGCGGCATTTTTGGATGTTTGAGTGGCAAACGTAGCTAAAGGAGGAAGCTTCTTCTTCTTCTTCTGTGTCGCAGTTGTGTGAAGTTGCAGAGAGAGATGATGGTGTGGAGATGAAGAAGAAGAAGATCACTGCAAGGCTTTTCATGTACTGTTTGCTGACTGAACCAGCCATGTCGACTACAATAGATGCGGCGATACAATAAATGCTTGTCTATATATATTGGCCAAGAGGAATTATGGATTGAAAAAGTTGATGGGCTCCGACAATTTATGGTTTTTTCGCATCTAAACAAAAAATTATGGTTTTTTCGCATCTAAACAAAAAATTGATGTTACTTGTTGCGTTAAAAAGAAACCAGTATTTGTTGGTGTTGCAAAGTAAATTATTTTGTACTACATTGTACACATGGCTTCCACTTACATATAATTATTCCTTTTTCATTATGCGAATTTGAACTGATCAGGTTATTGATACCATAAATTACACTATTGGTTAGTGATAGTTTATATGTATGTATGCGATATTTGGGAAACAAAAAAGGATCTTGGAGCCTTGGAGATTTGTCGACAAGAGGGGGGTGGTTATGAATCCCAAGTAAGTTTTTTTTTTTTAAACGTATTTAATTAGGAGGACACCTTCTTGTGCTTGGAACCTGTTCTTCATAAACTCAACAACATTCACAAAGTGCAAAGTCCAAGCTAAGTGAATCTAAATGGTACAAACTCACTTTGTCCTAAGAATATCATATTTTCTAGATATGTGCTTTTGATTGGTTCAGAACAAGGTTTAGGCAGAGTTGGGGGTACATCTTGGAGTCATGCCCATGTTTTTATAACTTAGTGATAAATTCTGATACTGGGGCAAAAGCATGTGCATTAGTTCATCACGTTCGGAGATATAGATTTTCAGAATTGACCCATACCTAAAAAGATTTTCAGAAGTCATAACCATAAGTTCAGATGCGTATCCAGCTAATGTTAGTCTAGTAATACTGCTTCATTGATTGATCGTTTTTTAAGGAATATGGTTAATCTACTTGAAAGGTTTCAAGCCGACTAATAAAAAGATTTAGACAAAACTTTACGATCCAATGGTTCTTCTCGGTAAATACCAAAACAGTGTGTGTGGCAAAATGATTTGGAAATTGATAGTAGAGGGGAAACAAAACCAGAGACACAAAAACATTATCAAGAAACTGAAAAGACATGCAAAACAAAGCAAGGACAAAGCATCAAAGAGCAAAAAGGCTAAGTACTCTTTTAGGTCCATTTTGCAATAAATCCCTAAGTTGACCCCAAAAAGAAAAAAACAAGGATAAAGGAAAAGAGGTTACTCTAAAATTAGTACTTTATTTATTCAAGTACCCATTGAAATGATTGAACCTAATGCTAATAGACTAATAGTGTTCCCTTTATTGAATTACATCACATAGTATACATTGCACACTACACTTAGTACCCAATTCCTATCAAATAAACTATATCATGAAAGTATGTGTGTAAAGGGAATTAATACTTCAAAATGACTTGTTACAGTTCTTGGAGCCAAGACTATACCACACGATTCACGAAATAACATTAAAAATTAAGGACCAACTTTTTAACCTTTGAGAGAAACGAAGGGATACCAAATTCCGATGAGAATACGAAGCCGTCTAAGCACCACCGCCAACACGTGCAGCTTACATTCTTGAAAAAATAAATACAAAAACTATTAAGCTTAATTATACTTGGAATTGCATATATCTTGGGTGCATAAAGATCTTACATTTAGAAACTGGCACTCACTCAACTCAAGTGATAATGGGTTGGGCTTTCTCAACAGTGGACCGCAGGAGGGATATGACATCCCCTGGCTCCGGAGCTCCAAACACTGAACTTCCGGCAACAATACAGTTGGCCCCGGCTGCAGCCGCTGTGTCGATTGTCGAAGGGCCTAAGCCGCCATCCACCTTATTTAGGATAATCAGAAGATGGACTCAGTTTAAGGAAAAGATCAAAACCCTGTAGAATCAGAGGCCTTACCTCAATATCAAGTGTTGGGTATTTTCGCCTCAATGCCCGGACCTATCTCATTCATAACCAAGAAGAGTATATCAAAATATAGCACTGAGATTACGAGGGGACTCAATAAGCAAATGGCATCAAATCTAGGGAGTTTAAACATTTCCAAGAAGCTGAGAGTCTGAGAACCTTGTCCATCATGTTAGGCATGAACTTCTGGCCTCCAAATCCGGGCTCCACAGTCATCACAAGAACCATTTCAACAGGAGTTGACCCTTCAACCTGTCATTGGTCAACAAGAATGATCACTCTAGAACGGGGATAATGCCAAAGGATCCTCTTAAACATAAGAAGATTCATACCAGAGGATAGACTTCTTCAACAGGTGTGCCAGGCTTTACAGCCACACCAGGCCTCATCCCCGAAGACTTGATCTTGTCGACAAGTTGTTGCCAATTATCTGAGAAAAGCAAGCAATACAAGTTAAGATCATTAAGATGAACGAAAATGAAGGATGGTCTGTCTATACCTTTGGCCACCTCAACGTGGAATGTGAAACCAGAGGCCCCGGCTTTAGCCATCTCTTCCACGTAGTCCATGGGGTTGGTAACCATTAGGTGGCAATCAAGATATGCACTGTGATGAAGGGAAAGATAAAGCTTTCATAGATGACATTACTCGAACAAGTCAGAGATTATGAACTCAAGGGAAGGAGAGGAGAGTGTTACTTTGTGTGCTTTCTCAAACTCTTGATGACAGGAGCACCAATTGTCAGATTGGGAACAAAATGCCTGCCCGAGTAACAGAATTATACCGACTATCTTGATACAAAATTTACTTGAATAAATAATGCATAAGCAAAAATACCCGTCCTGCAAATGAAATAGCAAAGGGATAAGTGAATGCACACTTGTAGTAGTATGTTTCAAATAATATATATCAAGAGTACATAGAAGCTGATGATTCAGACTCAGTTCCATTAAGCAACCACATTCAGTATCAGGTCAAGTTGATCCACAATTCATGACTCTTAGTACGATCGTTCGGAATCTCACAAACTGGTAAACACATTTTGGTACGATTAACAAACGGTTTTGAGACGACAAATCGATTTCGGAGATAGTGGACTCTGAAGATTGTACAAATTCCAAAGTTGAGATTGAGAGAAGAAAGGAGGTACCATGATGTCCATGTGAAGCCAGTTGGCGCCCAAATCAATCATCCGTTTGGCCTCCGCCGCTAGATTTGCGAAGTCCGAAGAGAGCATCGACGGAGCAATTTTCGGGGACACACCCATCTTCCCTGATTCGATTCTGGTAGAGAGGATCTGCGTTAGGTGAAAAAGACCGACGAGAAAAAGGATTTAGATATCAAAAAATGGCGGAACTCGGGTCAACCCGTTAACCCGCCCCACTTTGATCCATCATTTTGGTGACGTGGAGTTTTATGGATCTGCTTATGACCTGGCCCAAGTCTATACAGATTTGGCCCAATTATCTCTTCTTTTTTTGGGGGGGGTCAACGGTCTAATGATCTAAATGATCTACTTTCATATACATAAACCAACTAGATCATTCATATACTAAACTTATTTATCCTAATCGAAATTAAAAAAAAAATCTAGATCTTTCCAATTAGCTGTGACTTGTGTGAGAGGGACACACATTTGAGAGTTGATAGAGAGCATGAAACATAACAAGAAAAGTAGTGTATGTAAGAATCGAGTCATAACACACATTAATAAACCAGGAAAATAAGAAGATTAGATTAGAAAAGGATGGGCCCACATTATAATGTTAGGACCAATACGAAGCCATAACCTAAATAAAAATACTACACGGGATTAATTAAGACGCTTACCAAATCGAAACTGCTCCTTTTTCCTCCATTTACTTGACTTTGAAGAAGCCCCATTCCATTTCACTCTCTTTCTCTCTCTCTCTCTCTCTCTCTCTCTCTCTCTCCTCTACTAATCTTTGCTTCTTCATCTTCCATTTCTCTATGCCTTTTAGATTCCATCCTAAACCACACAATTCTCTCCCTATACACACGCACCTACAATTGTGATTAATCTTGTTCAATCTAGATGGGTTCGTGCGTCTCCTCTTCTCACAACAAGAGCTCTGATTCCGTCGTCAAGCTTGCCGCTTTAATCTCTCAACCTGACGTGATCGCCACATCGCCCGTCAAGAATGACGTCAATACTCCGGCGACATTTAACGGCAACTCTATGATAGATTCCGGTCGTCAGGATTCGTCAGGTATATATATATATATATATATATGGTCGTATAATTAATACTTTGCGTTTGGTTTAGTTCTGCGTTTATTTTATATATGTATTTTGTTTTATCTAGAAACAATAATTAAAGGTTTACCAAATACTACTCCCTACTAATTATAATTAAAGTTGTTAATGGCTGTAATCGATTGGTTGCTTTAGTGCCGACAAATGTAAAGTCGTTTGCTTTTTACGACCCCGACCAAGATGTAGGAATTACAAATGGATTACAAAACCGTATACTATAAGTAGATAAAATTGTTATGATCATGGTGATATGATCATAGACATGGGTAATCGTGCAAAAATGTCTATCAATCTTTCGATGTACCACATGGGCAACGGTGAACCGTACGATAGAGGTTAGAATGTCTTCAAGGCATGATATATATGGACCACACTTCAAGTTGCCACTTCCATGGATAAAAATCTTAAATATTCATTAATGTATGATGTGGAAATGTATTGTTCTAAATTTATAACAACCGTATAGTTAGGGGTGCAGCTAGCTAGTGCCTCCAATTTTAATAATATCATCTTCTTTATATACGCGACATATAATTATACGAGAAAACAATGGTTTAGTTTGGATTTTCTCTTAATTAAGGTTATAAAGAGGAGATGATGTTTTTCGATTCAAGAGGGTGGCTTGATTCTGATTGCGAAGATGATTTCATGAGCGTTGATGGTGGTACGTTTATTCATCACTTTTTTTTGTGTATTGTTGCAAAACTTGATATTTTCTCAAATAAATGAATTTAATTACGAAATTTGATCTAACTTACGGTAGAGTTTACGCCGTCGCGAGAAACAACACCGGTGCATCACAAATTCTGCAACCAAGCTCCTAAAGCAGAGGAAACCAAACACGAAGAAGAAACACCGTCTCCGACCGATAACAAGAAGAGACTCATGGAACTCTTCAAAGAGACACAAGACGAGGATGAAGAAGAAGAAGTAGATGGTTTGGCAGAAAGCAAAGCGAGAGCATGTCTCTGGCTAAGAACTCCAGTTAGATCTTCTGCGCCGGCGACTCCTTATAACAACGATAGAGAGAAACAACGACTCAAGAGAGTGCGTTTGGCGACTCTAAGCGGCTGCGTTCCGCGTTTGGTTTCATGTAGCAGTTTCACTGAGCGGCGACGGAAGATGATGAGTCATGTCCCCGTAGACGTCCAACGCTAAGATGACAAAAACTTAATACTATAAATTACTATACATTTGTTATCTAATTTGTCTTTTTATTTGTTGGCTTTTTAAAAGATCGAACAATATGCTCTTTTCAGCTAATAATGCTTATAACAGTTGCAATGCATTGTTTTCTATATTTTTTTCAGAAGATTATTTGTCACTTAATAGATGTGTATACTCTTGCGTAATTTCTCTGACATTAAACTAAATTCTTTAATGTAATGTTTGCATGAATTTAAAGAAAGTTTATAGGTTTACATTGAATTTTGCTTTGTTTCGTAATACTGGTTTACTATTTCCTTAACACTCTCTGTATTAATTTTGACGAGTCAACATTTTAACAACATGGTTACAAAAAAAAAACACAACCCAAAATATTATCTTTTATATAAAGTTAATTTTTTGTTTTTGTTTTATGAATAACACATGGTAATTACAATCAACAGAATGTGACTTTTAAATAAATTTAATTTACTTATTTTGGGAAATTATAGATTGATATCATAAAATGGTTTTGTATCATGTGTAAAAATCGTATAACGTACATTCCACTAAAGGGAAATGAAGACATTTTATGCATACAAAAAGGTATTATATAAATGCATAAAAAGGTATTATGCACTTAAATAACATTCTATTTAAGGGAAATGAAGACATTATTACATTACTAAACTTCAAAAAGGTATTATTTAAATGGAATGTTAATTAAATTATTTAACAAAACTTCAAAAAGGACCCCAAAAATGAGTACATACAATATAGAATGAAACAAATAATGGACGTAAATACACGATATCATTAAGTCAAAGATGGAGAATCAAATACTCATAATCATGTAAAGAACTATACATTAAGTACTTGAAAATTGTATGCTATAATTGGAAGTCCGCCATAAAATTATGGTACTTTTTTAGATTTTTCCCAAAATATAAATGGATAAAATTATAGCAAGTCATCTATAAATATTGTTGACTGCATTTACCATGCCCATTATACATTTTTCCTTATTAGTAAGACTCTGACTAAGAATTAGTGTATATAAATATTTTGGAGAATTAGAGGTGGAACCGTTGAAGGGTAGCTAAAATTTGAAATGCAACCATCTATTGAAAAAGCCTTTGTACTTTTCTGTTTTCTTGTCATTTTCTTTGTAAACCAATATGTGTTTTGCATCGAACTTGGGGATACACCCTTCACATTCCCATCTCCATTACTTTTAGTATAATCTAAATAAAATGGATTATCTTCATTAATCTTCAAATGTACAGTTGGTTCTCATTATATACAACAAAGATAAATGAAGTAAACCGTAAATTACTAATGTCGCCTATTAACCGGATCTAACCGGGATCTAACCAATGTATATACTAAAACCCCCCCTGAAGATGTGACTGCATAGATGTTTCGAAGTCCCATCTTGGAAATCAAATGGTTAAACTGAGTAGGATATAAGGGTTTAGTAAGAGCATCTGCAAGCTGATGTTCACTCCGAACATGAAGAGTCTTCAAGAAACCAGATTGAATACACTCCCTGACCTTGTGACAATCAATATCAAGGTATTTAGTCCGTTCATGAAATACTGGATTCTTGGCAATGTGAAGAGCTGCAGTACTATCACAAAACAGAGTAACAGGAAGTTGAGAAGGAAGACACAAATCTTTCATAACCAGAGCAATCCAAATCAATTCCTTTGTACCAGCTGCCATGGCTCTATATTCTGCCTCTGCAGAGCTACAAGATACAGTATCCTGCTTCTTAGACCGCCATGAAATGAGAGCATCACCAATAAACATACAAAAGCCAGTAACAGACTTCCTTGTCTCAGGACAAACTGCCCAATCCGAATCAGTGAAGCCTTTAACAGAGATATCAGGATCAGAGGAGTAAAAGAGTCTTGTACCTATACTTCCTTTGAGATATCGGAGTATCTTATGAGCAGCCTATAAATGGATCTCCCTAGGAGCAGCAGAGAATTGACAGAGCTTTGTGACAGCAAAAGAAATATCAGGTCTGGTATTGCAAAGATAAAGCAGTTTACCAACCAATCTTCGATAGAATTCTGCATCTTCAAGAAAAGGAGTATCATCTTTATGAAGAGACTGACTTGGTTCCATGGGTATAGAAGAAGGTTTACACCCGAGAAAACCAGTGTCAGAAAGTAACTCCAACACATATTTGCGTTGACAAATAGAAATACCAGCTGAAGTACGAGCAATCTCCAAGCCCAAAAAATATTGCAAGTCCCCAAGGTCTCTAAGTTTGAAGAAATCATTCAATTGAACCTTTAGAAGAGGAACCACACTACTATCAGAACTGGCGATTATGATGTCATCAACATAGACCAATATAACCACAAAAATCCCATCAGCAAATCTTGTAAAAAGAGTGTGAACACCATAGGAAGAAGCAAATCCCAACTGGTGGAGGGTAGAAGAAAATTTAATGAACCATTGGCGAGATGTTTGTTTTAAACCATAAATGGATTTTTGCAGTTTACACACCATTGTACCTTCAACCACCACATCAGAAGGAATCTGATAACCCGGAGGCAAATCCATATATATCTCCTCATCCAATTCCCCATTCAAGAACGCATTAGACACATCTAATTGAGTCAAATGCCAGTTCAATTTGACAGCAATGGCCAAAAGAATCTTCACAGTTGCAAATTTAGCCACTGGGGAAAAGGTATCTACAAAATCTATACCTTCTTCTTGGGTATAACCCTTGGCCACAAGCCTTGCTTTGTACCTTTCAATACTTCCATCAGAATGATGCTTAATAGTGTAAACAAATTTACACCCAATCGCCTTCTTGTCAGGAGGGAGAGTACAAACAATCCAGCTATGAGTTCTGTCCATAACCGCATACTCCAGGTCCATAGCATCACACCAAACTTTCAACTTCTTAGCCTCAGAATATGTTTTAGGTGGAAGGTCATGAGTAATATTATGAATGAAAAGGCTGAAAAAAGGGTTAATTTGTCATAAGAAATGAAATTAGTAATAGGATAAGGAGTAGTATGAACAGAAGTGGTGTTATTACATATATAATCCTGCAAATGAGTAGGTAATTTTGTTTGTCTACGAGAAGTCACTGGCAAAGACCGTAAAATCTCAGAAGATGAATCCTGGATGATAGGAATATCATCAGAAGATGAAGGAGCAGAATGCTCATTTTCATCAGGGATAGCAGGAGAAGGAAGATGAGGAAAGAAGCTCCGGATATCTTCTGTCAGTGTAGAAGATAAGAACGGAAAAATAACCTCATGAAAAATGACATTGCGAGAAATTGAAATGACATTGCTCTCCATATCTAAAATCTTGTATCCTTTATAACCTGAGGGATATCCTAAGAAAGTACAAGCTTTGGCTCTAGGTTGAAACTTATGTCTAGACTTAGAAGAAGTAGACACATAGCATAAACAACCAAAGGCCCTAAGTTGACTGTAATCAGGTGGTTTGCTAGTTAAAAGTTCATATGGAGTCTTATTCTTAAGAACAGGGGTGGGTAATCTATTTATTAAGAATACGGCAGTCATGACACAATCACCCCAATAATCTAAAGGAATATGAGATTGAAACATTAAAGATCTAGCCACAGTAAGTATATGTTGATGCTTGCGTTCCACAACAGAATTCTGTTGTGGTGTGTCAAGGGAAGAAAGATAATGAACAATGCCTTTTTCAAGAAATAGATCATGAAATTTCAATTCATGAGCATTATCAGACCTAACAGCTTTAATTTTCTTACCATATTGTGTTTCAATGAGTTGAATAAAGGCAGGAAAAACAGTGAGCACATCAGATTTCAATTTTAACAAGTAAAGCCATGTAGCCCTACTATGATCATCAACTATGGTCAAAAAATATCTAAAACCATCATGAGTTGAAACAGAAAAAGGTCCCCAAGTATCTATATGAATCAAATCAAATATTTCATTACAGATATGAGGATTCAACTGAAACGGTAAATGTTTCTGTTTAGCCAATGGACAAATAGAACAATGCTCATTTTTATTAGATTTTGATAAAGGTAATACATGGCGAAGAAGATCAAGTCTAGATTGAGATGGATGACCTAATCTATTATGCCACAAATGAGAATCAACAACAAAAACTGCATAACAAGAAGTACCTTGAAATTCAAAAGTAGATTGTTCTTTATTGAAGTTTAATATGTAAAGATTTGAAACTTGACTACCCTGACCAAGCATCAACTCCTGAGTAAGATCCTGAATCAAGCAAGAAGTAGAAGTGAAACTAATAATAGATGGAATGTGTTTAGTTAACATGCTGACACTAAGCAAATTAAAACGAAACACAGGGATGAATAGAACTTCATGCAAAAGAATCTTATCAGATAGTTGAATAGAACCTATACCTACTATGTTGACTGTGGTTTCATTAGGAAGCTTAACAAACGTATTGACTAATTCCTTAAACTCTAGAAACATAGACCTATAATGGGTGACATGATGGGTTGCCCCTGAATCTATGACCCAAGAACTAGGAGAGATATCAGTTTCAACAGAGGAAGAAGTAAGCATGTCATAATAGGTGAGAGGATAGAGAGAAAGGAATGTACCAGACATCTGTGAGATATTTGGTACGGAGGTTGAAATTGAGGTTTGAGAAGCAGTCAGCGGAGTAATGACACTAGAGGTATGAAGTTTAGAGCTTAGGAAGGAGATCATATCCTGAATCTGTCCTGTAGTCATGTTATCTCCCAACTTATCTGATCCATCAACAACCTTAGTCTCCAAGTGATGCAAAGAGGGCATGTGTGTACCCAAAGTAGCCATATTTGTGCTTGGAATAGATTTCTGAACAGGCAAAGGAGTAGTAGAAGATTGCGGAATAAACTTCTTCTTTCCTGTCCAGCCAGGAGGATATCCATGCACCTTGTAGCATCTGTCCTTGAGATGACCAATCATACCACAATGACTACACACATGACGAGGTCTTTGCTGAAAATTTGTAGCAGCAATCAAACTTCCTTCATACTGATTGCTAGGTGTTGAATTCTCTTTACCACTCATCTGAAATGCAACAGGAGAAGGAACATAGCCTTTAGCTGTAGAATTAACCCTTCTTTGGCTTTGATCCTGATCTAACATGTTGTAGATAGAACTCAAACTCGGACGATGTTTCTTATTGATGATCTGACCTCTAATATTTGCATAAGAGTCATTCAATCCCATGAGAAACTGAATGATTCTACTAGTCTCTGCATCTTCCAAGAGTTCTTCTACTTTACCACAATCACAGGTACAAATCTTTTGAGATTTTGTACTAACCAAATTCTGCCAAAGAGTCTTCAATTTCGTGTAGTAGGTAGATAATTCCATAAAACCTTGCCTTAATGTTAAAATTTCTTGCTCCAACTGATATATTCGAGGAAGATTGTTGACATTGAATCTCTTAAGCAACTCAGACCAAATCTCAGCAGCATCATTATAGTATAAGATACTATCATATATCTCTGAAGAAACCACATTGAGCAACCAAGACTTAACCAAGTTGTTACATCTATTCCAAATTTTGAACAAAGGATCCGATTCAGCAAGTCGGGGCAAAGATCCATCCACAAAACTCCATTTATTCTTAGATTCTAAGCCTATAGTCATCGCTACTTTCCAGCTATTATAATTTGATCCATCCAGCTTAGTAGAAACCAAAGTTAAGCCAGGATGATCCGCAGCATGAAGAAAATAGGGACTATGCATACTATCAATCGATGTGAGACTTGATAATACCTGCTCAGGAAGAACCGACGCACTAAAACTTCGACGATTATCCTTTGTTGCTCTAGATCCATTGTGAATCGGAGATTGAGCTAAAACAGGGGAAATCGGAGAAGTTGGAGCCGGCGAAGCTGTACGGTTTCTCGATTTAGCACCTCGTTTCGCCATTGATGAAAAACGAAGCTAAGAAAAGAGAAATCCAGAAAACACGATGAAATCTGAGCCAAAAACACGAATCCCAGTGAAATTCACCGGTGAAATCGATCCAATCAACAGAAAAAGAAGAAGAAATCGATCAATTTGAGTGAAGAAATCGATTCAACAGAGAAAATCGAAGAGTCGCGAGGAAGACGAAGAGAAAAGTTTGTTATATCGCTCTGATACCATTTTAGTATAATCTAAATAAAATGGATTATCTTCATTAATCTTCAAATGTACAGTTGGTTCTCATTATATACAACAAAGATAAATGAAGTAAACCGTAAATTACTAATGTCGCCTATTAACCGGATCTAACCGGGATCTAACCAATGTATATACTAAAAATTACCAAATTTTGGCAAAGGAAAGATAGATCTTGGAGGTCTTGAGGTGATCCAAGTCTCACTCTCAAACTCATCGTCTTTACGGAGAGTATGGAGAACATTCGAGGGAGGGTTGGACAATATGGGATTCAGCATCTTCGAACCTATCAATCTTCCTCCCGATTTCTATAAACTTGGTCTCTATGCACAACCCAACAACCGTCGGCTTTTTGGTTGGGTTCTTATTGCAAGAGACGTGTCCGGGACTAGCTTGAGACCACCCGTTGACTACATTGGAGTCGGGGACACTACGACCATCATTATCCATCAAGACGGGCCTGCGTACTTTTGGCAGCCGGTATGTCCCAATGGGTATCAAGCGGTCGGTCTGTTTTTCACTAATCATCCTGAGAAGCCACCTTTAACACAAGAATCCATAAGCTGTGTCCGGTCTGATCTCACGGAACAGAGTGAAGTCGATGCATCGGTATGGGGGATTAACGAAATAAGTGTTTCTAGTTTGAAACCGGCCAATCGAGGAACCGAAGCGATGGGTGTGTACACAGGCACATTCAGTTTTCAGCAAGTAAACTTTCCTTCACAGACTTTGTTCTGTTTGAAAAACACGAAATTCGACTTGTCTAGTATGCCAAACGAAGATCAAGCCAGAGTTTTGTTCCAATCGTATTCTCCTTGGATATATTTACATCCGGATGAGGAATTTCATCCTTCCTCTGTTAACTAGTTTTTTGATAACGGTGCCTTGCTTTACCAGCAAGGAAACGAATCCAACCCCGTCCCTATACAGCCGAACGGTTCAAACCTTCCACAAGGCGGTTCCACTGATGACTTGTTCTCGTTAGACTATCCCGTCGATAAGACGGCAAAGGAAAAGGTGAAGAGGGGAGACTTAGGGAGCACAAAGACGTATCTACACATCAAACCTATGTTCGGAGGCACTTTCACGGACATTGTCGTCTGGATATTCTATCCTTTCAACGGCAATGCCCGCCTCAAGTTTTTGTTCATCAAGGGCTTGCCGCTAGATGATATCGGCGAACACATTGGCGATTGGGAACACATTACCTTGCGCATCAGCAACTTCAACGGCGAGCTATGGCGCGTCTACTTCTCCGAGCACTGTGCAGGAACTCTAGTTGAGGCATGCGATCTAGAGTTTCAAGGTGGGAACAAACCTGTGGCCTATGCGTCGCTTCACGGGCACGCAGTGTTCTCGAGACCCGGACTTGTGTTGCAAGGAAAAGACGGAAACGGCATAAGGAACGACATGGCAAGAAGTGACAAGTTCTTTGACGTTGGTGCTGGATATGAGTTGATTTCAGGACCAGGAATTGTTGAGCCAGCTTGGTTGAACTATATGAGGAAATGGGGACCAACGGTCCAACTTGACATTCTAAGGACTCTTGAAGGTATCGCAAAAGCACTGCCGGGATTTATGCGGAAAAAATTCCGAAACCTTACTAGCAATATTCCTCCTGAAGTGCTTGAAGAAAAAGGTCCAACTGGTCCCAAAGGCAAAAGGTCTTGGACCGGTGATGAATAGTATTCATTCGTTCATTCGTTTAATTCAGATTTAAAATTAAATTGTTGGGTTATTTGCTACTTAATGAGATTTTGGTTATGGGATTTGAATTTTAGAAGTGAAATTATTAAAAATCTGATTGAACTACTTATTTAAGAAACAAATTTACTTTCTTTTAAAAATTAAATTAAGAATCTCTTCGTGTCCTTCATTTGTTTCATGTTTTCTTTGACTATATCACACACATATGGTAGTTTTAGATTTTTTCTATTAAAAAATTGAACATATTTGAAAAGATCTACTAGTTCTAGTAAATAACAAAAACATATTTATATCCATTGTATATTGTTTTCAATGTTTATAGATTATAGATTTTTTTTTTCTTATTGCATATTTTTGTTTATCATTTGTTGCTTCTTTTTGGCAAATTGTTTTTGGTAGTCATCAAAGGTTTTATGTGTTTCTTTTTCTTTCTCAGACATAAAAATATAGTTTTAAGATATATGTAGGGAATCAAAGTTGAACAAACTTAATCTTAAATTAATTTTGTATCAACAATTCAAAGAAAATGCAAATCTTTATTGAAACTCTACTATTTTATCTACTTCTATTTGGTAACCAAATGTCATGGGCGGAAACTCAAAGTAATCTCAGGACCAACGGTTCCCATGTAAATTCCTCAGCGCATCCATACAAGTCTACGTATCTTTTGTCCAATGGTTTACCTGTGGAAACAAGCTTTTCATTTTCCGGTCCTTTGCCTACTATGCTTCCCTCCGGGGGAAACTTTGGCAAAGGGACCAAAGACTTGGGAGGTCTTGAGGTTACCCAAGTCTCCATCTCAAACTTAACGTCACAAAGAGTATGGAGAACATATGATGGAGGACCGGACAACATGGGATTTAGCATCTTCGAACCTATCAAACTTCCTTCTAATTTCTCTAAACTTGGCTTCTATGCACAACCAAACAACCGTCTGCTTTATTGAAATTAAACTTGATTTTGGTTTAGCTTAATGAAGAGTTTAGAATTTTCTAGAAACATCATATAATCTCATCACCTCCTTTGAGATTCTAGAGAATTCTTTTAGTTTATTATCTAGATAAGAATGTAGAACAATCTAGATAATTGTAGGATAAATAATCTAGATGTTGTAGAGATGTCTAGATGTTGTAGAAAATTCTAGAGACTTGTAAAATATTTAGTAAGTAAGCAGGTTAGTAGAATAATCTAGAAATTTAGGGAGAGATCTTTGGGAGGTTATAAATACCTCCTCACCCTCTCATTTGTAAAACATACAATAACCAAGAACATCCAAGAAAGTTAAACGAGTCTAATAAAATTAAAGTTTTAAAAAGAGTGTTCCAATTCATAAGTTCTCTCATTTTCCCTAAGTGTCTTTCAAGTATTCTCTAAAAGTCCTTCCATATTTCTTCATCATACTTAGAGGGTCTTTTGTTTATTTCAGGTTTTTCGGGGTTGTACGGTCTTGGGCTAATGCTAAGCACTATCAAGGGAGGTTTCTTTACATAGTATCAGAGTCATTCTAATTGTGCTCATCAAGATCGGGTATTAGAGAGCTCGGGTTTACTCTAAGTATGGAATCAACGGGTCGTGTTGTTGGATTGGGAATGGAGATCCTAAACCAATCTAACTACCGGTTATGGAAGTCATGTATGGAGTCATACTTGGTCAGTGAGGATTTATGGGATGTCGTCGGCGGTAGTATCACAATACCACCAAGGGGAGCTGCTGCGACAGCGGAAGCGACAAAGGAATGGACACGGAAGAATGCCAAGGCGGAGTTTGCTTTAAAGAGGTCAATATCCTCGGGAGTATTTGAGCATGTCTCAAGGTGCAAATCTGCTAGTTCTATATGGCGGGCGCTAGATCAATTGTTCAACAAGAAGAATGAAGCTCGACTACAGTTGTTAGAGAATGAGCTGGCGAATGCGAAGCAGGGGGAGTCTACAATCTCAGAGTTCTTCATTAAGGTAAAGAACCTTTGCTCTGAGATTAACTCTCTTAATCGAGAGTAGTCAATCTCGGAGGCGAGGTTAAAACGGTCTATTATTCGAGGTCTACGACCCGAATATACACCGTTTGTGACCTCGGTTCAAGGATGGTCTACACAACCTTCCTTGGAGGAGTTTGAAAATGTATTAGCTTCGCAAGAATCCTTAGTCATGCAAATGGCAGGTGTTAAAGTCCACGATGACTCGGGAAGTGCTTTTGTAGCTCGGAGATAACAAAGCTTCAAAGCTAAACATAAGGATAATCTTGGAAGAGAAGGATCGTCCATGGGAGAGAAGAAGCGATTCAAGTGCTACCAGTGTGGGAAACTTGAGCATTTTAAAAAAGATTATCGAGTCAAGCTGAAGGAAACGAATATGGCAGAATCAAAAGGTCATACTGAAGACGAAGAATGGGGAAAGTGTTTCACGGTGGAGGCTGCATCTTCAGGTACATCCACAACTAAAACTTTGGAAAATAATTGGATAGTGGATTCGGGTTGTAGCCATCATATCACCGGAGACGAGAAGTTATTTTCTAGTCTTCAGAATAATGATGGGAAAGATGTCATTATTATCGCGGATAATTCAGTCTACCGAGTTGAAGAGGAAGGTATTGTTGTCATTAAAGGAGATGATAGAAGTCCAATCACACTCAAGAACGTGTACCATGTTCCTGGAGTTAAGAAGAACCTTCTTTCTGTGGTGAATGTGGTAGACGCGGGTAACTACGTTCTATTTGTCCCAAGAGACGTTAAGTTCTTAAAGAACATTAAAGAGCTAAAGGCGGATGTGGTTCACACTGGAGCACGGGTTAAAGATTTATATGTCTTATCGGCCTCAAACACTTATGTGGAGAAGATGAGTGCCAATGACAATGCCTATATATGGCACGCTCGACTTGGTCATATAAATATGACTAAGCTGAAAGTCATGGTGAATAAGGATTTGGTAAATGGGCACCCAAAGTTGAAGATTCAAGATGAAGGAAAGCTTTGTGAAGGATATCAATATGGAAAATCACACAGACTTCCATTTGACAACTCTACTTCAAGGTGTAGTGCTCCGTTAGAGAGGATCCATAGTGATTTGATGGGTCCAACAAGAACATCCTCCTATTCCGGGTTTCGCTACATGTTGTTGTTCGTTGATAATTTTTCACGGTACACCTGGGTATACTTTGTGAAAGAAAAATCAGAAATATTTTCCAGGTTTCAAGAATTCAAGGTTACTGTAGAAGGCGAGTTGGGTCGGAAAATAAAGACTCTAAGGACGGATAATGGAGGAGAGTTTATGTCAAAGGAGTTTCTCTCTTTTTGTCGAGACCGTGGCATCAAGAGAGAGTTTACATGTCCATATACACCTCAACAAAATGGAGTAGTAGAGAGAAATATCAGACATCTAAGCGAGACATGTAGAAGCTGGTTACATGGAAAGAACTTGCCTAAAGCTTTATGGGCAAAAGGCATGAGATGTGCAGCGTATGTCATCAACCGAATGCCACTTAGTCCGAACAATATGAAGTCTCCTTATGAGATAGTTCACAAGAAGAAGCCAACGGTGAAACATCTCAGGATATTTGGGTCAGTCTGCTACGTTCATGTGTTTGACTCTCAGAGAACAAAATTGGAGGCAAAGGCAAAGAAGTGCATCTTTGTCGGCTATGATGAACAAAGAAAGGGATGGAGGTGTATGGATCCTGAGACACACAAGTATGTTGTGTCTCGTGATGTTGTCTTTGACAAAGTCTCTTCATACTATGGGCCACCTCAAGTCTTGATTGAGAAAGAAGGTGACGGTTCTTCTAAGATCGATGAACCAGTTCTCGAAGTACCAAGTGAGGGTGAATGTCCGAGAACAGAAACACAAGGTGAAAGGGGGAGCACTAACCAAGAGGAGAATCAAGATAATGGTTCTTTGGTAAATCAAAGACCAAAGAGGAACATTATCAGGCATGCTCGGTTCAGGGATGAAGAATTTATCACTACTTACTCATGCTATTTTGCAGCTCCATTAGATGAAGAGGAGCCATCATCATCATATGATGAAGCAAAAGGAGTTTGTGAGTGGGAGATCGCAATGAAGGAGGAAATGGATGCTCTTATGAAGAATAAAACTTGGGATTTGGTTCCAAATCCCAAGGATGTCCAACCAGTTCTTGCAAATGGGTGTATCGAATTAAGCGAAAGACCAATGGAAGCATTAACAGATATAAGGCAAGGCTGGTTGCTCGAGAGTTCTCTCCGAAATATGGAGAAGATTATGATGAGACTTTCAGTCTTGTGGCTAAGATGACAACGGTACGCTCTCTCTTATCCTTAGCTGTAAGTTTTGGTTGGAAGTTATGGCAATTGGACGTGAAGAATGCTTTTTTATACGGTGAGCTTGATAAGAATATTTTTATGGAGCAACCATTTGGTTTCAAATCACGAGAGCATCCTGATTATGTGTGCAAGCTTAAGAAGGCTCTGTATGGGTTAAAACAAGCTCCACGAGCCTGGTATGGAAAGCTTGCTCACTTTCTTCAGTTTTGTGGGTATGTGCCATCGAATTCTGATCCGAGTCTCTTCTTGAAGAAAATAGAGGAGTCCATGTGGTAGTTCTACTTTATGTAGATGACATGATAATTACGGGGAATGATTAGGCAGAAATTACTCGTCTACAAGAGGATATGTCGATAAGGTTTGAGATGAAAAAGTTGGGTGAGTTGAATAACTTCCTTGGTTTGGAAGTTGAAAGGATTAAGGATGGAATATTCATCGGCCAGCAAAGTTATGCAAGAAGGATTGTTGATAAGTTTGGAGTACACGAAGGGAAGACGCGTACTACTCCTATGGATGTGAACATGAAGCTTAGGCGTGATGAAGGGTCCTTACTACCCGATCCTCGACCATATCGCTCTCTTGTGGGAAATCTCTAATACTTAACCATTACAAGACCTGGTATTGCCTTCGTAGTAGGTCTTGTAAGTCGGTTTATGCAGGCACCAAGGAAGCCGCATCTCGAGGCAACTAAGAAGATTTTGAAGTATGTGAAAACAACTCTTGGCATGGGTTTGGTGTACAAGTACAATGCCAAGGTTTCCCTTCATGGTTTCACAGATGCTGACTTTGGTGGAGATCTAGATGACCGAAAGTCAACATCGGGGTATGTGTTCTTATGTGGAGACACAAGTGTTTCGTGGTGCAGCAAGAAGCAACCAACAGTGTCGCTGTCTACCACTGAAGCAGAGTATAAAGCTTCGACTCTCGCAGCTCAAGAATGTATATGGCTTCGTATGCTTCTTGAAGATTTGTTCGAGCCAATCAATAAAGCGACTGCAATCTATGGAGATAATCAAAGTGCTATCAAGTAGGCTAATAATTCAGTGTTTCATGCAAGGACGAAGCATATTGAGCTGGAACATCACTTCATAAGAGAAAAGGTGCTTGATGGGACAATCGAAGCTTTGGAAGTTCGAAGTGAGGACAATGTTGCAGATATCTTCACCGAGTCATTACCGAAGGGACAGTTTGAGTTACTTCGTTCGAAGCTCGGGATGGTTGACAAAATCAAGTGTAAGGGGGAGTATTGAAATTAAACTTGATTTTGGTTTAGCTTAATGAAGAGTTTAGAATTTTTTAGAAACATCATATAATCTCATCACCTCCTTTGAGATTCTAGAGAATTCTTTTAATTTATTATCTAGATAAGAATGTAGAACAATCTAGATAATTGTAGGATAAATAATCTAGATGTTGTAGAGATGTCTAGATGTTGTAGAAAATTCTAGAGACTTGTAAAATATTTAGTAAGTAAAAGCATCATCAACGCCGTATATAACAGGGTTTGTTATTGGGTCTCTAGAAGGCAAAAATAATAAACAAATCAAAACTGGGCTAATTAAAGAAGAGACGTCTCCAGATCAAGAGACTTTGTATACGTCTCCGGAAGTGACATGTCGGCAATCTATTGGTGGTAACTAAAAAAAAATTAAAAACAAAACAAAACCGAACAAAAATCAAACTTTTCGTTTTCTCTCTCTGCAAAACATATTAATAACAAATTTTCTTGAGCACACCGGCGTTGAGGATGCTCTAAGGAGGTTAGTAAAATAATCTAGAAATTTAGGGAGAGATCTTTGGGAGGCTATAAATACATCCTCACCCTCTTATTTGTAAAACATACAATAACCAAGAACATCCAAGAAAGTTAAACAAGTCTAATAAAATTAAAGTTTTAAACAAAGTGTTCCAATTCATAAGTTCTCTCATTTTCCCTAAGTGTCTTTCAAGTATTCTCTAAAAGTCGTTCCATATTTCTTCATCATACTTAGAGGGTCTTTTGTTTATTTCGGGTTTCTCGGGGTTGTACGGTCTTGGGCTAGTGCTAAGCACTATCAAGGGAGGTTTCTTTACATGCTTTTCGGTTGGATTCTTGTTGCAACAGACGTCTTTGGAAGTAGCTTGAGACCACCAGTCGACTACACTGAAGTCGGTAGCACGGCTACACTACATTTCAAGTAAGATGGGCTGGCATGTTTTTGGCAGCCCGTATGTCCCAGTGGGTATCAAGCGGTTGATCTATTTGTCACTTCTTCCCCTCAGAAGCCGCTTCTAGGACAAGTATCTATAAGCTGCGTTCGCTCCGACCTCACGGAACAGAGCGAGGCCGATACCTAGATATGGGTGATTAAAGGAATCAGTGTTTCTAGTTTGAGACCGGTCAAACGAGGAGTACAAGCAACGGGTGTGTACACAGGGACATTCAGCTTTAAACAGCTAAACGCTCCTCCCCCCTCTTTATTTTGCTTGAAAAGTACGAAATTTGACTTGTCTAGTATGCTAAACCAAAATCAAACCAGAGTTCTATTTGGAGCGTATTCTCCTTGGATATATTTCCATCCAAAAGAAGATTTTTTTCCTTCCTCCGTGAATTGGTTTTTTGCCCATGGTGCGTTGCTCTACCAGAAAGGAAGCGAATCCAACACTGTCCCTATACAGCCAAATGGTTCAAACCTTCCACAAGGCGGTTCCAATGATGACTTGTTCTGGTTAGATTATCCAGACGACAAGACCGCAAAGGAAAAGGTCAAGAGAGGAGATTTTGGAAACACAAAGGTGTATCTACACATCAAACCAATGTTTGGAGGTACTTTCACCGACATTGTCGTTTGGATATTTTATACTTTCAACGGAAATGCCCGCCTCAAGTTTTTGTTCATCAAGAGCTTGCCGTTAGGGGATATCGGCGGACACATCGGAGACTGGGAACATGTTATGTTACGCATCAGCAACTTCAACGGCGAGTTGTGGCGCGTCTACTTGTCACAAAACAGTGGAGGAGTTCTAGTGGATGCATGCGATCTAGAGTTTAAAGGAGGAAACAAACCAGTGGTATACTCGTCTCTTCACGGCCACGCAATGTTCACGAAACCTGGACTTGTGTTGCAAGGCGGTGGCAAGAACGGAATAAGAAACGACATGGCAACAAGTTATAAGTTTATCCTTATGATTACAAACTTGTAATCCATCCCATAATTGCCACTAGAACAAATGAATCAACAATTTCATATTGATGGAGTTTTCGGTTATGAGAAGGAAGAATGCCTAACCTTGATCCATTGCATTGTTAGGCATGATGATGATTCCTTGATGATTTTTTTATCTTCTCCTTCCCTTCTTTACTGCGATCTCCCCTTCGACGGAGCCGGGGTGTTCTGATTCCGATCACAATCTCTAATCTCTCTTTTGTGTCTTTATGTTATGTCTCTTTGTCTTAAAACAGAAAATGAGAACTTGTGTTCTCTGCAATAACTTCCTCCTTCCCTTATATATGAGGGCCCACGTGATTAGAAGAAAGGAGGAGGAAAATGTGTCTCTTAATGAGACACCCATTCATTAAGACATAACATATAAACTATACTTTAATACATATACATTCATATAAGTTAATCCATTATATATAAATATATATGAACCTATAGAATAAATTCTTTATTGGGTGGAGTAAGAGGGTTGACATCAAACCCATTCCGGTATCTTTTTTTTATTCAGTCCATCACCGTATCCGGTTATATACCGGAAACCTTAAGCCTTACATTAAACTTAAACTATAATAGTTGGACCGTTAATACGTCGGCCACACTAACGGAAATAGTCTTACATTCTCCCACTTGGCCGTGTATTAACTTAATGGTTTAACTTTCTTTAATGCGCATCTTTTCATTAAGTTTAATTATTCTTTTAAGTACCATAAAATCAGAACTCATCGAATGAGGCGGTCCCCTATCTTTTACAGGAGAAGTTCCCTTCCATCATTACGAACAAAATCCAACTTTACTACTTCTTTAATATTTGAGAGGTTACCTAATTCTCAAAATCCATTATGTTGAGATATAGCTTTATTCTCAACTCATATGTTATCCAAACACTACATGTACATATCCTAATGATAACATATTTGATTTGCAGAAAACACTTAAACTTTATTGAATTCATAATACTTGAGTTAGCATCTTTACAATAGCATAATATCAATACAGCAAGGTCTTATCAATTATTCCCATCCTCTCTACATGGCCAGCAAATATACCAGGAGGGAGTCCTTTCGTTAACGGATCCGCAACCATCATATCCGTTCTTATATGCTCAATTGCTACTCTGCGTTTCTGCACTTCTTCCTTTACGGACAAGTATTTTATCTCCATGTGTTTAGCACCTTTCGAATACTTGTCATTCTTTGAGAAGAAGACTGTTGCGGAATTATCACAATACATTCTCAGCGGCTTGGAAATACTGTCAATAAGTCCAAGTCCTGAGACAAAGTTCCGCAGCCACAATGCTTGAATTGTGGCCTCATAGCATGCCACAAATTCTGCTTCCATGGTGGAAGTAGCAATGACGGACTCCTTTCCACTCTTCCATGATACTGCTTCTCCAGCTAATAGGAACAGATAGCCAAACGTCGATTTTCGAGTATCGACGCACCCGGCATAGTCTGAATCAGAGTATCCGATTACTTCAAGATTATCGGATCTCCTGTACGTAAGCATAAACTCTTTGGTGCCTTGCAAGTACCTGAGAACTTTCTTTGCAGCCTTCCAGTGGTCCATTCCAGGATTACTTTGATATCGACCTAAGACACCAACCGCAAAACTGATGTCTGGTCGAGTACATGTTTGAATATAATTCAAACTTCCTACCACTGATAGGTAAGGGATCATCTCCATTTCTTTCCTCTCTAGTTCATTCTTTGGATATTGACATTTATTAAATTTGTCTCCTTTCTGAACTGGAGCTTTGCTTAACTTGCACTTTTCCATCCCATATCTCTTCAAGATTTTATCTATGTATCCTTTCTGAGACAAACTCAATAAACCTTGTGATCTATCCCGGATTATTTCAATCCCTATCACATAGTTTTCCTCACCCATATCCTTCATTTTGAAGTTCTTGGAGAGATATTTCTTTACATCACTCAACATACTCATATCATTTGTAGCCAACAATATGTCGTCAACATACAATACTAGAATAACAAACTTGCTCCCACTGACTTTCATATAAATACATCGATCAACGATGACCTCTATGAAACCGTATGATAAAATGGTATCATTGAACTTTAAATACCATTGTCGGGAGGCCTGTTTCAATCCATATATTGACTTCCTCAGCCTACACACAAGATTTTCTTTTCCTGCAGCCACATAACCTTCCGACTGGTCCATGTAAACTTCTTCCTCAAGTTCTCCATTAAGAAAGGCGGTTTTAACATCCATTTGGTGAAGCTCTAAATCATAATGAGCTACCAATCCCATGACAAATCTTAAAGAATCCTTCTTTGAAACTTGAGAGAAGGTATCCGTATAGTCAATGCCATCCTTTTGAGTGAACCCTTTAGCAACAAGGCGAGCCTTATACCTTTCTATGTCACCTTTAGAGTCCTGTTTGGTCGTAAAGATTCATTTACACCCAATAGTTTTGAAACCATCAGGCAACTCTACTAGGTCCCACACTCTGTTCACGTTCATAGAAGACATTTCTTCATCTGAAGCATTCGACCACTTTTCAGAATTTTCACTTTCCATGGCTTTTCTGAATGTTTTCTGTTCTTCATCAAGACTAAGGTCACATTCATTCTCAACATCATAAACCACATAGTCATCTGAAATGGCGGATCTTCTTTCCCTTCCAGATCGCCTTAATTGTTCTTGTGGTATAACGTTATGTTCTTGAATGACGACTTGTTCATTTTCGGTTTCCTGAACTAGTGGGTCCGTATGTTCTTCATTCTGTTGTTCTGTTTCGATATTTGGTTGTACACCAACAACAGGAACAACAACTTGGGTCGGAACTACGGGTGAAGAATCTTCTACCCGAATTTCTTTAATGTTCACTCTCCTAGATTCTGAACTCCCACTAGATTCACCATTTTCAATGAACTTAGCATTACCAGTCTCGATAATTCTCGTACTATGGTTAGGACAGTAGAACACAAACCCCTTTGACTTTTCTGGATAGCCAATGAAAAATCCACTGAACGTCCTAGAGTCCAATTTCTTTTCATGCGGATTATACGACTTTACTTCAGCTGGACATCCCCAGACACGTAAGTGTCTTAAACTGGGTTTCCTTCCCGTAAATAGTTCAAATGGAGTCATTGGAACCGCTTTGCTAGGAACCCGGTTTAAAATATATGTCGCAGTCCTTAATGAGTATGTCCACATCGACAATGGTAGTTTGCAATTACTTAACATGCTCATAACCATTTCCATTAAAGTACGGTTACACCTTTCAGCTACACCGTTCTGCTGAGGTGTTCCGGGCATTGTGTATTGAGCAAAAATGCCCTTACTTTCCAGAAATTTAGCAAATGGCCCTGGACATTGTCCTCTTTCGGTGAATCGACCATAATATTCACCACCTCTATCAGATCTCACAACTTTTACTTTCTTTTCAAGTTGCCTTTCTACTTCATCAATGAACACTTTCAGTACGTCCACCGATTGAGCTTTTTCATGCAACAAATAAGTATATCCATACCGTGAGTAATCATCAATAAAAGTGATGAAATACTTCTGACCACCCCATGACGGAGCATCTATAGGGCCACAAATATCTGTGTGAATTAACTCTAAGAGTTCATTGCTTCTTGTGGCTTGTTTCTTTGTGATGTGTTTGGTTTGCTTTCCTTTAATGCATTTTATACACACATCCAAGTCACTAAAATCCAATGGAGGTAATAATTCTTTCTTTATTAACCTCATCATCCGTTCTTTGGATATGTGACCTAATTTTTTATGCCACAAAAATACTGAGTTTTCACTAGTTGCACTACGTTTAATTCCTTAATACTCAATATTAAACAAAGATTCAGAGAAGGCTTTATCAAGATTGAACTTATAAAGTGAATCACACAATGTACCATTACCATAAAAGTATCTGTTACGGTACAACGAAAACACACCATTACCAATCTCAAAGTTAAAACCTACATCATCCAACCTACTTACTGAAACAAGGTTTTAGCACACTCAGGTACAAAGAGACAATTTTCAAGATCTACAAAACATCCAGTGTTGAAGATCAATCTATACGTCCCAATGCCTTCTATTTGCGCCTTCATCCTGTTTCCCATGAACAAGTACCTTTCAGTTCCTTTTAAAGGCTGGATCGAATTGAATCTCTGTTCAATATGAGATACATGAGTAGAAGCTCCAGAATCAAGCCACCAAGTATTTCTAGGCACTTCTACAAGATTCATTTCTGAACAAACATATAAATGTTCGGTACCTTTCTTGTCGAACCATGCCTTCCTTTTAGGACAGTCTTTCTTTATGTGTCCCTCCTTCTTGCAGAAGAAACACTTGACAACTTTACGGATTTTGCTTTCAGGAGTCTTGAAGACAGCCTTATCCTTCTTTTTGCCCTTGCTTGGTTTCTTGGAGCTGCAAAATTTTATATATGCTTACCATTAGTTCTATGAGACTTTAATAGATTCATCGACAACAAATAATCTAAACACTTTCATTTGTATGTATTCAAGCAACCTTTGGGCAATACTTTAAACACATACACTTAAATTGATGCTTGTTTAGATTTTCTTTAATAATTAATCAATCCATAGTTATAGTGGATAGCAATGCTACCTTTGGGTATACACACCATCAACTACAACATGGGTGATTAATACTTTAGTTGTTATTTAATACACCCAATGATCCACCTTTGGGTGATCTCCTAGGATATACTAAGTAAGCAATTGATCAATCAATAAACTTTTCATGTCATTTAGCATCCTTTAATCATGATCAATTATGAATCTTTACTTTACCGTCACATTAAATATAACCAGACCACTTTGGTGATTAACAAGTTATACGTAATATGAACTTTTTCTTATAAGCTTTCCAGTGGTCCATTCTAGGATTACTTTGATATCGACCCAAGACACCAACCGCAAAACTGATGTCTGGTCGAGTACATGGTTGAATATAATTCAAACTTCCTACCACTGATAGGTAAGGGATCATCTCCATTTCTTTCCTCTCTAGTTCATTCTTTGGACATTGACCTTTATTAAATTTGTCCCCTTTCTGAACTGGAGCTTTGCTTAACTTGCACTTTTCCATCCCATATCTCTTCAAGACTTTATCTATGTATTCTTTCTGAGACAAACTCAATAAACCTTGTGATCTATCCCGGATTATTTCAATCCCTATCACATAGTTTGCCTCACCCATATCCTTCATTTCGAAGTTCTTGGAGAGATATTTCTTTACATCACTCAACATACTCATATCATTTGTAGCCAACAATATGTCGTCAACATACAATACTAGAATAACAAACTTGCTCCCACTGACTTTCATATAAATACATCAATCAACGATGACCTCTATGAAACCGTATGACAAAATGGTATCATTGAACTTTAAATACCATTGTCGGGAGGCCTGTTTCAATCCATATATTGACTTCTTCAGCCTACACACAAGATTTTCTTTTCCTGCAGCCACATAACCTTCCGGCTGGTCCATGTAAACTTCTTCCTCAAGTTCTCCATTAAGAAAGGCGGTTTTAACATCCATTTGGTGAAGCTCTAAATCATAATGAGCTACCAATACCATGACAACTCTTAAAGAATCCTTCTTTGAAACTGGAGAGAAGGTATCCGTATAGTCAATGCCATCATTTTGAGTGAACCCTTTAGCACAAGGCGATCTTTTCCTTCCCTTCTTTACTGCGATCTCCCCTTCGACGGAGCCGGGGTGTTCCGATTCCGATCACAATCTCTAATCTCTCTTTTGTGTCTCTATGTTATGTCTCTTTGTTTCAAAACAGAAAATGAGAACTTGTGTTCTCTGCAATAACTTCCTCCTTCCCTTATATATGAGGGCCCACGTGATTAGAAAAAAGGAGGAGGAAAATGTGTCTCTTAATGAGACACCCATTCATTAAGACATAACATATAAACTATATTTTAATACATATACATTCATATAAGTTAATCCATTATATATAAATGTATATGAACCTATAGATTAGATTCTTTATTGGGTGGAGTAAGAGGGTTGACATCAAACTCATTCCGGTATCTTTTTTTTGATTCGGTTGATCACCGTATCCCGTTATATACCGGAAACCTTAAGCCTTACATTAAACTTAAACTATAATAGTTGGACCGTTAATACTTCGGCCACACTAACGGAAATAGTCTTACACAAGTGCCAAATTGTTGGACTGTGGTGTAGGATATGAGATGATTGCTGGACCGGGGATTGTTGTGGAGCCACCATGGACGAACTATTTCAGGAAATGGGGACCTCGGGTACGTTACAACGTTGTCAAGTCGCTTAACACTATCGCTAAGTTTTTGCCGTCATTTATACGAAAATTATTCCGAAAACTTATCGGCAAGATTCCTATTGAAATGCTAGGTGAAGATGGCCCCACCGGTCCCAAAGTCAAGCTGACTTGGACCGGTGATGAAAAATATTCTTGAAAACTTTTTCTTTTAGATTTTTGTATTTATTTATAGGATCACTAAAGTTTATAAGAAAATAGTTTGATAACAATAATATAAAATTATAATGATCTTTCTTTAATTAGGAATACAAAAACGCATATTAATTTATAAAGTTTTTTTAGTAATATATGATTTATAATATTTAGTTGGCTTAATTTTAATTTTATTTTTTACCTAATATCAAGGATTTTAGGAAGCAATAATGTTTGAATCATAATCTTCAAAATTCTATGTAATGTTTTCTTACTATACGGTCACGGATAAATGTTGACCCAAAAAAATCCTTGTGATGAAAGTTCGCGAGATGGTTACTTTCACTACAAGTCACTAGGGCATGAGCATTGGAAACATTCTCATAAAGGTCTAAAAAATTTTTAGAATTAAATATATTAAATATTATGAATCTTGAGTGTCCAAAACCAGAAAAATGATCTAAAATGTTTTTAGACTACAGCTTCTCTTCCTTTTAGGGCTATATGAAAGTTACCATGAAGCAATATTGTTATTACTCAAGAGTTAACTTTGGTATTTTGCTGGTACATCATGAACATTTGACTCTCTTTGTTTCTGTAAAGTGCATGCTACTTACTTATCTCTGTTTTCCTTTAATCTTACGTGTTGACTACAATTGGCTGGATTTAGTCTTTTAGAATAATAATACTGTATTACTACGGATATATAAAGACCAAGGAGTGTACGTTGCATTTTATATAGTCACCCCATAAGATTACAAAAATGTAAATGATTGCTTGCTTCTAAAGTGAACATATATTTCAAACAAAAGTATATAAATTTTTTACTGATGTTCATTGAAATTTCGAAATTAAAAAATGGGTTGGTTCATGATCATGGAAACATTTTACGTTGAAAAGAAGGAGCCATGATCTATATTGTTGTTGTTGACTTTTGTTAAAAGAAATGCAAATCTGATGGTCTCTTCGCTCGAGATCCGTTTCTCCGGCGAACGCGGACTTGCATCCCACCAGCCATGTGAGCCGTGAGCATGGGCACAAAAACCGGTTTATTAGCAGCGATCGGTTCGATCTCGAACCGGTCAAGTATCGAAGCCACAACGTACTTCATCTGCACGTACGCCATCTCTTCCCCGAGACAAACCCTCGGACCGGCTTGGAAAACCGGAAACTTAAAGGGACTCACCTTCTTCAAAACTCTGGTGGTTTGATCATAAGACTCAAACCACCGGTTTGGCTTAAACTCATCACAATCTTTTCCCCAAAGCTCCTCCATTCTCCCCATACCGTATGGAAAATACGTTACCCGATCTCCCGCACGCACCATCGTACCGTCTGGTAACCGGTCATCGGCTAAGGCGTGTTTGGAATCCCACGGCACAGGAGGATACAATCGCATCGCTTCACACAAGCACGCTTTCAACAAACTCAGTTTGTTCAATGATCCGTAATCAAAACCACCGGTTATCTCATCCCTAACCGACCGGATTTCATTAACCAACTCGTGCTCGGTTTCCTCATGACCGGCGATTATCCAAAACAACCTCGTGGTCACCGCTGATGTCGTGTCCCTCCCGGCCAATACTATACTAATTACCATATCTCTCACCGTCTCGTCGCTGATTTCTCCGACGGCGATCAAACGCGAAAGAAAATCACGGTTGGCACTCATAGTCATCGTCTTCTTCTCTCGAATGATCGCATCGACGCAGCTATGAACTTCTCCGATAGCGTTTTTGAGTTCTCTTTCAGATCCACATCCGACCGTTCTCTTGAGCTTCCACACGAAAGACAGGGGTGCGGAACCGCGTCCAGCGCTAACCGCTGACGCTGTCTGGAACGCCCGATCGAACTCAGAAACCGGAGACGCCGGGTTTAAACTGCATCGATGATCGATCCCGAGGAAAACAATGCAGACGATATTGAACGTGAATCTCCGGAGAAGCTCGTGGAGATCAAAGGGTTGCGAATCTTCGGCGGCCGCGTCTTCTAAGAACGGCAAAAGGTCGTTCTCGACGGCGTTTCTCAAAACGGTGACGTATTCTCTGAGAGACTTTGGGGTAAAATCGTGAGCCGCGAGTCTCCTCTGCTTTAACCAGAGGTTGCCGTCCACGTTAAAGATGCCGCGGCCGAGAAAGTCACCGAGAATATCAGTAAAGGGTTTGCCTTTTGGGTAGTTATCGAAGTTTGTTTTGAGAATATACTCTACGTTCGTTGGATTTGCCGTCACCACGGTTCTCCGGGCAGCTAGCCGGTTAATAACTACGGTCCCACTTGCTGAATCCGTTAGGAGCTCCGTGTACCAATCAAGTAACCGGTTTCGGTTAGTGTAGAACGAGATTAAGCATCCGATAACCGGGTATGTTTTCGGTATGGCGTTGCGGCAAGGATGTATTAGAGTTTTTCCGGTTAAGACTATCAAAGGCAAAAGGAGTATAAGGAGAAGAAAAATAATAGTTGTATCTTCCATTGTTGATGATGAGCTTCTTCAAAACCAAAAAAACGACAATGAGGAAATGGTCAATATAGAGGAATTTTTTTCACAAGTCAATCGATATTTTGACGCACGAGCTTGAATTCATTTTCGTGGATGGATCCCACTCATATAAAACAAACAAGTACTATAGTATTATTATTTCTTATCAGAAACTAATTATATTTTTAAGACTTTCGTCAATGAATGATATATATTTAATAACTTTCCCCTTAAATCTAAATTTTTATCTACAGTTGAATGCCATTATATTTTACCTGAACATTATCTTATTTAATAATCCTCTTGCTTCTTCAATCTTCTGCGTAGTACGAAATTAATAATATATATTTCATCCATATGATATTGTAACATATTTGCCAAGTGTGTGGGTTTGATAAATAGGTGATCAAATTATAACCAAACAGTTTTATTGTATTGGAGATTAACGCGAGAATTGCGGTACCGATGACGAATAGAATTTGTTATACATGCAACACAAATGGACAGGAGGTGCATACTGAGAGACGGTGCATACTCATTAAACAAACAAAAAAAGTGAGTAGACAGATGAATAAAATAAGAGATGAGACGTGACATTAGATCATACTAATCATTAATAAACCACGGAATCTATGGGTTAGTCATAAATAAATAAATAAGGTTGAGAGGGGAAATTAAAAGAAAATTCATATTACGAGTTATAAAACGTGTTCCTGCAATTATGATTATGAATACTAACATAGAAGTCAAATTATGACTCTAAATGGTAACAGCATAATGATTAAATTTCTGGCATAATGATTAAATTTCTAGCTGAATTTGGCAGAATAAAAGAAAGTTAAATGGTGTCAGTAGAACTATTATACCAATGATAGAATCATTCTAGAGACAAAAACTGACAGTATAACCATTAAACTGATAGTAGAACCATTAATTGGTGTCAGTAGAACCATTATACCAATGGTAGAATCATTCTAGAGACAAAACTGACAATATAACCATTAAACTGATAGTAGAACTATTAAACTGACAGTAGAACCATTAAACGAATGGTGTCAGTAAAACCATTAAACCAATGGTGGAACCATTAAACTGGTACCATTTAGAGTCTATATATAGATATATCTGTTTGGAATGGATTTTGGAGATACACAGCCGATTTGTTAGTCGTCCGTGGTATTGGATTTGCAATTAATGGTTTGACTATTGGAGAAGGAAGAAACTAGTATTTCGCAAGGGCATGTACATTAGAGACCCCTTGGAGTTTAAAGTGTGTGTTCTTATAGTATAAAATTATTAAAATGGTTGTAAAAAGAAGAAAGAGAGTGTTTTTGTGGGGTATATTGAAATATAAAATTAATAAAATTTGAGTAAAGAGAGTATAGAGTGTCTAAAAGGAAGAGAGAGTGTCTAAAATTAGATATTTTGGAGAGTATTCTTAAAAACAAGAGAAAGTGTTTAAATATAAAATTAATAAAAATTGAGTAAAAGAATGAAAAAGAAAGTATAAAGTTGAGTAAAAAAAAGAAAGAGTATGTATTTTAATAATTTTATATTATAAAAACACCACGTTAGGCCCCAAAAGATCTCCAATGCACATTGCCTTATCTCGATCCTCCGACCATCCTCCACGGACCGCATATACAAACGTGACATGATGATTAATAGAAAGAAATTAGTCAAACAAACAAATAATCACTTGTAAGAAAGTGGACCGTGAAGCAATCAATGAGGATAAATTATTGAGAAATGTGCTCAACCATATAATGAGCATGATTATTAATAGGTTATAAGGAGGGTTGGCAGTGGAATAAAAACAATTAAATATTTTTTGAATTGTTAAAAAAGTGAGGTGGAGATGCTTATTTTAGCTTCTTATGTCCCTTAAAATTTTTTTTTATTTAAAATACCAAAATATCCTAAAATTAATATTATTTAATTATAAAAAAAGTTTAGACACTTTTATTAATGTCACCATTGAACATGCCCTACAAACCTAAAATAAGCACCCCATTTCACACTTTTAACAACTCAAAAAATATTTAATTGTTTTTAATCTACTAGCAACTCTCCCTGATAATCATGCTCTTGCATCACGAACTGTAAATAGTTCCACCATAGTATTATATTGTAATTTATAATGCACCACATGATCACAAGAGCAAAAGTTTAAAGTAATCACAGGTGGGTTTTTCTCATTTTATTTAACTAGCTCACATATCCACAGGCATATTCAAAGCAAATCATAGTCTGAAACAAAAGGTAGAGAGAGGATAGACAACTAAGACAAGTGGAGATAACTTCATCTACAAGTTCGAGTGCCCAAGCCGAAGAAGAACTCGGTGCCACGATGTGTTGAGCACCCCTCTTAGGTTCCACACTGACTCCACTTCTTCCGGCTGAACATTCGCTGCCGAATCCACCTGCCCATTTCCACATTTTCGTTTGTCAAAAGTCCATTAACTCTATAATTAGCGGTGCAAAATGTGTTGAAGCTTTACCGCTTTGGCGATGACCTCGGTAGTCTGCGAAACATCAATGGTGGCTTCAAACAACACCCACGCCCATTTGTCGCTGGAGTCGTGTTCAGAGATGTAATCCTTTCCTGGTTTCTGGATTCTAGAAGCTTCCATCCAGTTTTTGCCTCCATCCAGGGATATGTCCACTCTCTCTATCCCACGCCCACCTCCTGAAACCGCATATCCGTTGATGCTTATCTGCAAAGAACCAAATCAGATTAACTTTGCACCTACTACACTGGCTAGAACAGATTTGGTAGGGAATTCGGCACGAAAGCTCTCACCTTTCCAGGCTTCACCATTTGCACGTCCTCTACGGAGCAGATTGCACTCTGTTAACCATAAAAACAAATATGGGGGAAATAAATTATACTATCTGATCAAGTTCACAAGTCAACTGGTTCATCCAAGTAACCCAGTAGAAAAATGATCAGTTGATTCAATAAGAGACACAGAAAACTATGAACATGGCAAGGAAATTGGAAGATACTAAATTATGAGCGCAGTTACACCATCACAGCGTATTCTGTAAGAAAGAGGGTATTTACCTGAACAGGGAAATCCATTTGCGGCCTCCTTGAGGACCAGTCGATATTATCCCAATTGACAGAGGGTGGAAACATTTTGTAATCTTTTTGCATAAAGAAACCCTACGCCACAATTTTTTATCCAAGTCTCTGATAACGTTAGAGCCGTTTCCAATTGGTAAAAACAGAGTAAATCAATACACTTTTGTTGAGACCTGGCATTCTTCAGCTAGTAAATTGATGGAATCAAGCCATTTGACAGAACGAGCACCAATGACACCCGGGACAACCACCCTTAACGGAAATCCGTGATCCCTGTTCAGGGTCTTTGCAGAAAAAAAAAAAGAGTACTTTTCAACAAGTGATGATTTAAAGACACATATGAGACGAATATGTAGAGGAAGTAAGAGAAAGATTTGAACCTCTCCATTCATCTCATAAGCGAGTAGAACATCAGCTTGAGGATTAGTGGCTTGAATCAGAGGGATTGACGCCTTATAAGGCCCACCATTCTCCTCCTAGAGAAACAAAGACTTTTGATGTAAATGAAGGAATGCATACGAAAACATGAAAGAAATCGATCTATGTATATATGTATACCTTACAGCGATCAACACTAACAAACTCGACATGCCTGCCTCCCAAATTGGTTGAGCCTGTCAGCTTTGGGATCCCCAAAAGCTCAAGAACGTCGGCCAATTTGGCCCCGCCCCAGACAGCTGCACAAGAAATGAAAGGCACAGTCCTTGATATCTACTTGAAGCCAAGTACTATTATGAATCCGTGCATATGGGCAAAAAGGGAAAAGAAACAAACCATTGCCAATAGCAGAAACATCCCATCCAACTCCTCTAACAGTCCTGACTATGCTCATGGCAGTTCTTCTGTTACCGGCACACTGCATTTGAACATACAAAAGTGGTGGTTGTTGTAATTAAGGAAAAACTTGAAGATAGAGCAATGAATAATAAATAATATACCTGAAGAGTAGCAGTAACATTGTACTTTGGCAGGGACCTGCAATATGATAAACGCTTGATAGAGAGTTTGGTAAAAGAATATAAAAACTTGTATCTGAAGAGAGCATGAAACCTGATATCTTTCATAAACAGCTTTCTGGGGTTGTCGATCAATCCGGTGAAGGCGACGGAGTAGCTGAACAAATTCTAGAATCAGAGGTTGATATATATAAGCGATATGAGAGAGAGTGTGTTAGTTACCTTTGAAGGTCATCAACAATGGGGATCGGGCCATGATTTCTCTTGTAGAAAAGTTCAACGGGAGTGACGTAGGATGAAACCAAGGCGGAGCGAGGAGGTTCAGCGTTAAAGGGCTCCTGAATCACCCAGATCCCGATTGGATTGGATTGGAAAGGGGAAAAGAAAGAAGTCGAGTGGTTACCTTGGCGTTGACCTTGAGAGAAGGGTGACGAGGTGGTTCCTGCGAGTATTCCGCTGGTCCTCGAATTCCAGGCATCCTTCTTGTCTTGGATTTGATTTGAGAGTTATCTTTCAGTGATCACGGATAATAATCTTCTCGTATCCAAACGATGCCGTTTTGAGAGTCCCGTTTTTTTTGTTTTGATGTGAGGCCATAGAAGAAGAGTCCACAAACTGAGCCCAACGACGAGGTTGTCTTTGTCTTTCTTTCAGAGGAAAACAAAGGCTCCAATGGCTATGGCGGCCAAACTTCACGGCGGCGACACGGCGGTGCGTCTTCCTTTCTCGATGACGCAACGGCGTAATTCAACTATGCCGAGCATTCTCTCTTTCCTTCCACGGAGGCAAATCGTTGCGATGTCGACGAAGAGAAGCCCTAAGCGTCTCAAATACTCTACTCCTCGCTTCACTAAGGTCTTGTTAGGCATTCCTTCCCCTTTTCACCTTAATAAGGCGATTAATTGTGATTCTAATCTCTTGGATTGTGTAAACAGGAAGGTGAATTTCTATCTATAGAGGTTGATCCTTCGAGTGTTGATGCCTGGAAACTGGAACCTGTTATTCAGCTTCTCAAGCAGGGAGCTATTGGTGTTATTCCCACTGATACAGTGTTAGCCTTTCTTCTTCTCATTTGTTTCACATTTTTGTGCATCTCTCTCACCATCTTCTTTTTTTTTTGCTCTAGATATGCAATTGCCTGTGATTCTAAAAACCATTCTGCTGTTGAGCGCCTCCGAAGGTTATTCCACTCTCTTGTCTTGTATTGTAAATCATCATAATAGGCATTTACTACTTTTTAGCTAACACAAACTAACTTGCGTCTTTCTTCTTGTCTTTCTAGGATTAAAAAGATTGAATCATCCAAGGTAAGTAAGCCTCTCTTCTCTGCCCAAATATATTCCACCGCTTGGGATTTTGGTGTGTTTATGCTTATCTCACATGCTTGTTTCGTTTGGCATACCCTCTTATGCAGCCACTTAGCATCTTATGCCGTTCCTTCCGGGACATTGACACATATACAATGGGCTTTCCTCGTGGTGATGGTCATGGTCATGCTAACATTTTCCGAGCTGTCAAGCAATGCTTACCTGGACCTGTGAGAAACTCTCTTCACTCTTTTGCATTTTTCTACATTCTTTTGATGGAAGTTAGTCATGATGACAAGGGCTGGGGATAATGATACTTAACATATTAGCAATCTCCATTAACATGGATTATCTATGCCATCACAGTACACCTTCATCTTGACTGCAAGCAAGGAATTACCCAAGCAGTGTGTAGGGTATGGCACTACAAGTGTGAAATACGCATCCAGGAAAAACGTCGGTGTCCGGATATCTGATGATGCTGTCTGCCAAGCTATATTGCAGGAGATGGATTCCCCGCTCATTTGCACCAGGTTCATTAACTCCTTCTTAATCCCATCATCACACTAGTAAATTTTATATCTACATTATCTCTCTGTACAGTGCAAATGTATAATGTGTTACTTTATGACAGTGTGAAAGGGCCAAAAGATAATGAATGGATGATTGATCCAGTCGCCATAGGTGACATATATGGACCAGAGGTATAGATAGTTCTCACTCAGTCTCAGTGACTAAAAGAAGCTCTTTGGTTGCTCTACTCTCTGTTTCGGTTTCCTTTTATAGGGTCTGGATTTTGTGATAGATGGAGGTGTACGAGTAGCTGAAGCATCCACCATCGTGGATATGACAGGACCATATCCCAAGGTCATACGCCAAGGGAAGGTAACAGATATATCTAACATTTGGTGTTTCATCCATTGAAGGAGCTTAAAGTCTGTGTGGGGTTTATACAGGGACCTATATTGCCATGGATGGTGGTTGAGGACGACGAGTCTAGCCTGCACCAAGATGCTATCGTTTCTGGCACTTAAAACAGAGACAGGCGTAGATTAGGTCTTTGTTTGACATCTAGACACAGGGCACCTTGTAGCTGAAGTATATGCATGATGTGAATACATATATTACGAGAGTGAATCCAATATTCATACAAAAAAATCGATACAGAAACAATTACACCTGTACGAGGAAGACTAAGACCGAGCCAAAGAATAAGAAGATGAACACAATCATGTATGAAATTCAAAGGAGCCAGGTTTTCTCTTCGCAGGATGTCTTCATGATAGAATGATCTTAAATCAGCTGCGGGTTTTGCCGTAGAGATTTGTGTAAACCGACTTGGTACGCTGCACAAGAATCATACTCAAAGCGGCTGCAATGAGGCAGAATCCAGACATTATGAGTGACGTCAAGAAGTAACAGATGGAGCCATGGCATCTCAGGACATCGTCAGGAGCAAACATGGATCCATGTGCTTGCCGCTCTGCTTCACGGTCATATATGGAGCTTGCGATCAGACCCGAGAAGACTAAGGACCCAGCCGGGTTGGCAAGTGTCAGGAAATTGTATAAAGCTCCAAACTTTTTGAGACCAAAGAGCTCAGAGGCAGTGGCTGGGACGATGGCCCAATGAGCACCATAGCCAAGTCCAATCAATAGTGTGCCAATGTGCATAGCTCCAGGCCATCCATATGCAAAGAAGATGTGTCCGACTGACATTACAAGCTGAGCCACAGCTATTGCAACCGGTCTTGGATATGCATAGTCCCTGCAAAATATTTCGAACCAAAATCAACTTCACAGCCAAATGTCACTTGACTGTCCTTCCTATGGGACGGACAAATCATACCTGACGATGAGTTCGGAGAAATAGCCGCCACCGATGCGTCCTAGGAAGTTCCAAATGCTAATCATCGAGACAAAAACGTGAGTGTTATCGTACCCCAGAGACTGACTCATCTGCCCAAGGTTGTCTATAACCGTTAGACCCGAACCAGATCCAAGCAAGAGTGAGAAGAATATGAGCCAGAAATCAGCTTTCACAAGTGCCTGCGTTAAAGTAAAATCCTCGCCTCTGTGAGGTCCTCTCCGTCTCTTGACCCGAACTGCACCCTCTGCAGCTGCCTGCATCAGCTTTGCTTGCAACTGAGCAATTCTCTTATGCCTCTCCAATGCAGGAAGAAGATCCACTTCTTTCGGTTTCTCGTCTTCCACTTCACTCAAAATAAACTCAGGATCAGGGTCAGAGGTTGACCCCGGATGCTGGCCTTGGTGATCTCCGACGAGAGGTTCTTCTAGCGTATCACAAGGGTCGGTTGATGCTGTGAAGCAACTTGTAGCGATGGGGATAAAGATGGGTACAAGAAGGATTGCAAACAAGACTACGGTGAAAGCAATGATGATTGAATGGCTAAGATCGATGAAATCTTCGACAAGCATCACCGCCATGAGGTAGGCAGCAAGTAGAATGCAGACGGCGTAGATGAGGGTAAAGCTGGTGGTATCGGAAGCACGGATCTGCCTGTGACCACCGACGGGTCTGATGAAGAACATGAGAGGAACAACAACAACAGCTGGGGCAACAGCAACCATGAAGATGAGGGAAGCACGGTCGGAGGAGTGGATCATAGTGTAAACCTGAGAGAGGATGGCACCGCCAAGGCCAGCAAAGCCCTTGAGGATACCAACCACAGGACCACGGCTCTTGGGGAAGTTCTGAACACCGGAGACTAATGTAGCCGTGTTGAAGTAGGTCTCCCCGTTGTTCCCAACGAATATGAGGATACACATCTGAAACATGACAAAGATTCAGGAATATTCAGCAACAAGTAAACAAGAATCCTGCACTTTGACAATCTTTGACTTACTGTGCATTGTTACTCTTAGTCAACTCATTTGAATCGATCAATTCTAATTCATTTCTTAAGAACAGAACTAATAGATGAATTGGAAAAGGGAAAAGGAAAAGGATAAATCTCTCTCTCCCACAGATTTGACCAAACAACAACCTTAACCGAAAGAAAGAAAGAAAGAAAAAGCAGATTCTCCAAACATTAATAAAGCAAACATTAATAGAAAGAAAGTCTCCCAACTTTCCAAAAAATGCAAAATCATTCGGAACACTCACAGCCCATAAGGGAAGAATCGGAGCTCGACCGGTGACGATGAGCCAGACCCAGCCATAGCCGACAAGGTTCTGGACTGACCCAACGAGAAGAGCAGCCCAGAGAGGTAAGATCTCGGACAGAGTGCCGGCGATGAAGCCGACACTATCGCCGAGATCTTTAGCAACACCGAGCCTGGAGAGCTGTTTCTGATTGTAGTTCAAGGAGCTCTTGATCACCGGAGATATGCTTCCGAACAAGTAACCGATCCCAGCGCACGACTGAATCCACATAGCCGCCACAAACACTAACCATCTGTTGTTTATGAAAGACAACAGCTTTTCTCGAGTCGTCCTCCTCCTTGCCATTTTTCGGATTGAAATTGCAGAGAGATTCCGTGTCTCGCTTTAATCTTTTTATCTTGGTATGATTAGTACATTACCGTTTTTTAATACAATATTTTTTCCTTTTTTATAAATAAAATGATTTACACATGTTTTTTTTACCGCCGATGTAAACTTTTCCACGGTCAAATAATATTTTATCACTACTCCAAATTGAATCTTAATATACTTATACATTTTCTTATATGTTATCAACTTGATCACACTAACGGACCAAAAATATTTATTGTTTAAAAAGAAAATCAACTCGGGATTGTGTTTTCCTTGTTATTTGCGGTTAACGGAAGGGTATATGCATCATCAATGATTATTGATTTCCTTAATTAGCTGTCCCGTCGGAAACCGAATGGTCGACGGATCAATTTCTTATTCGTCAGTGTTTTACTTAATAACATAAAGCCTTAAACCACATTTTTCTAACCAAAATATTCACATGCATACATTACAACAGTTATTGTTGATCAGTCTGTAAAAGAATAATATCCTTACCTTATGTCACGTTATAGGAGCTAGGAATTGAACTTGATAACTGGGTGCGGTCCGTGGGCAGTCCTTTTCTGCATATGTAACTTTTATGGGATTTGTCGAAAATAAAAAGATGAAAATGTCTTTAATCGCGGATTGCGTTGTAATTATATGCAGCGATGTATAACAGTGTGTGAAATGGATAGCTGTTGCATTTTCTATGGACAAGGATGCAGTAGATGTTTTTTGCCTCAATTATGTCATTTTCTTACGTATTTGTTTCCTTATCGATCGATTGTGATTGTGTGATCAGGCAATTCGGAGGGTATGTATTGTATATTTTTGCATAATATAATATGAATGTAAAGTGAACGTTAAAATTGGACCGTATGTGTATTTTTTTGTTGTCAATAATTCAATTGGTTGTGCTCTATTACAAATCAAAAGATATCATAATTTTTTTTCTTGTGACAAAAACATTAATGGAACTTACAAAAGAAACCATCACATGATTGTGCGTGCAGGTTGCTATTGCTTGCGTGAACAAATAAGAGTGATGGCTTTGACCGATAGAGACCCTACCGAACCAAAAACTTGATTATATGCGGCAGTGATTTTAATTTGCTTCGACAAAGAAAATTCAGAAGAAACAAATACTAAAATTTTTTTTGGTCGAAGAAACAATACTAAATAAACACATTTTTAAGACAGCAAACATATCGCAATCATATGCCATAAATGCAGATGCAAATTCACCCTTTATATGTTTGTTTGTTTGTTTTTAATATAAAATGCAGTCTTTAGTTTTATTTACAATTTTCGTAATGGAATCGTGGAAACATAATAATAGCTCCATGTCGGATTGCGCCAGAAATAACTAAAGAGGTTAGGGTAAAACTTTATTTATTATCAAGTGTTTTTTATATATTACTCGATCTCTTGCTACAATTAATTTTAGGAGTTTTAACAGTACTCTAGCTTGTAAACTTAGATGTTAAAAGGAAACAAATGATAGACATATAACAATATTAACAAGGTTTTTTTTTGCTAAAAATATATTAACAAGGTTACTAGGACATGAGAGAAGTAGATAGGTGAATATAGTAAAGATGCTAGATGTGAATGTGAATTTGAATGGCGATGACCAAGATGGTGATAATAGCGAAGAAGAGAATGGCATGAACCAATATTGAGATGCCGCTTGTGGTCATGTTGCCGCACTCCAACACTCTCCTCCTCGCCGGCAGCTGAAAGAGAAGCCCCGGCGATAACACCACGAACAGCACCACCGCGACAGCCACCGGCCCCCAGTCAGCTCCTCCCATATCTACCTTGATCGGTAAGACGGACCTCCAAAATATTCGATCGTTAATTTTATTTCAACGAACTAATTAACTAGAGAAACATTGATTGTATATATACTCACACAAGTGTATTAATGCATTTGGTATATGTGTGGTCTTATACTTTTATTAAAGCTCAGAAGTTGATGAGATTATTTAAGGATGATATAAAAAGGCAGAGACTTGATTGGTATCTTCCTTTCTTGTTGAATAGATATCATCAATGGCTTCTTTATGAGACCACATTTAGTGGCAATGTATATAAACTTTATGAAAAGTTAAAGTCTTGATACTTGATTGCGTTTATTGGTTTGTTTCGATTCTTTTGCTTTCCACATGCGTCCTCTCGATTCATAACTATATGATTTGATTGGTAACATCGTTAGTGCATAATGATAATACATGCATTAACTTTTGTTGATTTCTACTACTTAATTATTCATGATATTTTTCTTTACATATTCAACGATTTCGTACGTCTAATATAGTACCAAAGCCGGCCCTGACCTAACGCATGAGAAGCATCATGCGTTAGGCATCAACATATATTACGTATTTGTGGGCATCATTTTAATAAAAGTATCTTATAATCTAGTGGTAAAATGTGGTTAAATCAACTTCAATGTGAGGAGTTTGAACCGTGGAACATGATAAATCTGCAATTGTTTTTTTTATTTTTTTTTTAAATAATAAGGGGTATCAAACAAAATTTTGGCTTTAGACAACCAGTTACTTAGGGTCGGCCCTAATAGTACTTATCAAGTGAGTGAGAGATTAGAGTATATATATTTTGTTATATTTGAGCCTATGAAATGATCTTGAGAAGGATGCCTGGAAATGGCTCACGAAGACAAGAATCATATGCTTAGGCTGCAAAACAAGCAATACTATCAAAATATATCACAATTTGCATAGAAATTATGAATAGTTTGAAATTCAGTCTTTTTTTTTTTAAGATGAGAATGGTTCTTTCCTTCATTTTACAAACTTGAGAACCCTCTACTTTAGTCCTGCTCAAGTCACATTAATGGTATCACACATATGAACGCATGCATTATATAAAGGTAACATATTTAAACTCGTTGATACAATATTTCCTTTGTCTTGACTGGAGGGTTAGAGTCAATAAGAGCAAGAAAGAGAGAGATACATATAGAAAAAAAAGAAGAAATTAAAATGGGGTTGGACTGGGGACCAGTGCTGATGTCGTTGATCTTGTTCATCCTGTTGTGCCCAGGAGTTCTGTTTCAGCTGCCTGGAAAGAGCAAAGCCCTCGAGTTTGGTGGGTTTCAGACAAGCGGCCGATCCATTGCTGTCCACACTCTCATCTTCTTCACCATCATTACCATCTTCCTCCTCGCCCTTGAAATCCACATCTACGCCGGCTAGCTACTTTAGCCCTACCTTCTCCTTCACGTTACCCCTTTGAAAGGGGCTCTTTCATTCATTCCCATACATCTCTCTCTTTTCATATTTTTCTCTTCTTCTTGATTTCTTTTTTTTTTTTCTTGTGTAGTATTATTTTCCTTTTATGGTTATAAATTCATATAGAATATCAACTTTTAATTAACGAACCACGTATATATCATGCATGGGCTAATTTCATAATTAGGAAAATTAGGTGCGTATTACAACCTATATTCTCAATTAGGTTGCCTCATTAACATCTTGAAGCTGGCTAGCAACGTAAACTTATGACTTACATATACTATAAAGTATAGGTCAACTCCTCCACCTAATTAATTAGTTCTTATTGGTCAACATCCTCATCTAAGCTAATAGCGGTCGTCACTCTCTCACAATGGTCTAGCTTAAACCTTTCTCGAACCGATGAGATATAAGAAGCGGCTCTAGCGTCAACGCTCTCGCCCACACATCCCTCTACCTCTCAGCTTCTCTGCCATCATGTTAAGCTTCTTCTCCATATCCTGACCCGTAGGAGCCACGGCTGCATGTTCATCACAATTAATAGTTACACACACACACACACACATATATATATGGAACGAGGAAAACGTTACGTACATGAGGAGGGAGAGGAGTTACGTAGTTATTGAAATCAGGTTGAGAAGCGTAGGAAGTGGTGGTGGAGGAAGTGTAGTAAACATTATTATAAAGGTCTTGAGAAGGATTTGGAGGCTTCCCGGCTTTGCAAAAGGGCATGAGCTTAGCTATCTTGAACCCTCTTGATCTCCTTCTGCTCATCTCCATATATGATGATCACTAGCTAGCTAGCTTAATTACTTACTACTTATAAGTTATGTTTGTTTTCCTCTTGGCACTGCGTTGCATATATATATATATATGCACATGGGATTGGGTAGAGTGGCTTGGTTATTATGTTATGGCAAAGACATGCAGAAAGATAGAGAGGTATCAAAGACGCGTGGTCCTTCTCCCTACAATAATATCACTCAGAAGCATCATTTTATGATGACCAACTCCCAAATCCATGCTCAAACAGCCACGACGACACAATCTAATTTTGAAATATATGTTGTATTATGAAAAAATATATTCCAAAGTACTATACAGTTTGTAAGTATTGATTTCTTCGTCGATAAGTTTTATAAAATAATGGATGGTAAATACTCTTCTTTGATCCGGTCATTGCGCAAAATCTAACTAGCTAGTTTTAAATTTGAAATTTCGGACTACTAAAATTAACATGGTGAAAATATGGCTCAAATTTTATCGCTTAAAGATTAGAGATATTTAAAAAAATCAGATTGTTTGTTAGTGAAATCAGATTATTTTTGGAACAATGTCCTAATTAGTGATTCACAAGTTTTGTATATACACGCCAGAGAAAAAAATGTTTCTCGACGAATATAAAGCGTATCTCTTTTTTGTTATTATAACAAAGGAACCGAATACTTTATCCGTTTTATACTTGTTTATTATCTAGCTACCATCTAGGGGTGGAATTATTATCCGAGATCCGATCCGGATCCGCTCCGAAAATCCGGATATCCCGGGGGGCCGGATCCGGATCCGGATAATAAAATCAAGGATCCGGATATCCTAATTTTCAAGTCCGGATATCCGGATCCGGATCCAGGCTATTAAAATATATTAAAAATAATTTTTTTATTATTTTTTTTAAAAATTAAACATAAAAAATAAAAATTATTTTCGTAATATTTTATTTATTTTTAATAAATTTATAATAATTTTACAAAAAAAATAATTTTTTTAATTAATTTAATATATTTTAATTTATTTTTAATATTTTGACGGATCCGGATATCCGCAGATATGTTAATTTTTGAAAAGATATCCAAAAGCCGGATATCCAGGTGCCACGGATCCGGATCCGGATAGTAAAATCACGGATCCGACAGATCCGGATCCGGATATCCTGAAAAATGCCGGATATCCGGATCCGCCCACAGTACCATCGGTAGTTGGCTCTTACAAAAGAGAAATAGTGATAAATAAACATATTCGACAGAGATATTATCAATAAATAAACAGATATCTTTGTGCGGTATATTCACCAAAAAAAAAAATATCTTTGTGCGGTATTGTGGCGGCGGCAAAGCCAACAAATTTTTCGTTTCTTAATAGAAACATTAATTACCCAAATATCAATATCCATCGTTGTCTAATAATGCAAAAGAACCATAAAAATTTGTGTTTTCTTACAACACTCTTCCATAGAAAAAAAAGAAGCAAGATAGCATATCTTCTGAGAAGATTTTGATTGTGTTGTTTAGCAAAAAAAAAAAAAAAAAACAAAATTCTGATTGTAAGTTGGTATATTTGCTTTTTGTATTAAATGGTCCAAAGATATATATTTCCTAGATATTACGATACTTTATTATCTGCTTACGTCGACATAGTATTCCAGATGACATGGTCCTCCTACTTTGCTCGTAAATCAACTTTTTTTTCCTTTTTCATTTTGGTAAAGGGTTAATTTGCTAACTAACAAAGAAAAAAATTATAATTGAAACACTAACAAAAAACCTTATATCTAATGGCCATGATTTTGCCACATAGGTGCATTTTTGTTAGTGTTTCAATTATAATTTTTTTCTATGTTAGTTAGCAAATTAACCCTTTGGTAAAAAAATCAACTTCTTCGTTTTACTGAATAGTTTTGTTAATCAGAAAGTTGATGAAAATTAGCACATTAAAAAATCTTGACTAATAATTGTTTTGAGTGTGAATAAATCATATCACTTTTGGGCCTTTTTGGGCCCATGTGATAGATACTAAGAAAAGTAAGTGAGCCCACTAAGATAAATGGGCCACTTCTCCAATAAAACCCATCGATCCCTAGCAGTTTGATTTTGATTTTGGGGAAGGAATGGGTCTGACGAATTTCATTTTGACGGTGGCCGGCGGTGGTGGTTCTGTTGGAGGGAGACGTCAAGCAAAGCGCCTCCGTTTTCAAGCACATTCGCAACTGGATCGAGCAAGAATCCAAGTAATTGTTTCTCTTTTTCTTTGAGATGATTCGCTGCTTTTCGATTTCGACACTCGTAAATCATTGACATGTTTCTTTAGAAATAAATCGGAATCATGGACATGTTTTTGTAGGCTGGGATAAGTAAGTTTTTGTATCGAAATGGCATGATTCGATCCTATAGACTCAGCATTGCCTGTTAGGTTTGGTGATTTGAGAAAGTAGAAGAGTTGTTGGTTTATTTACCTGTGTGCTGTGTGTGAATTTGAAATGTGATTGCTCCGCTCCTCTCCTTTGGGTTTCAGGGCAGCTGAGACCAAGACATCAAAGGAGATAGGTTCAAAAGGTCCGAGAAAGGATTAGCCGTGTAGATGAAAGGGGATGGTTTCGGTTTATAGCCTTGGTTGAGATATAGGAATGCTAGTTTAAAGTAAAAGGGCATTCTTGCCACTAGTATCTTGGTAGTTACATCCCATTCCTCTAGTCGTATGTATAAGAAACAAAAACTTACAGCTAAAAAGATGGGAAGATTTGCATTTGAGTCAAGATGTGGTGGAAGTTCTCAGATGGTTTATCGACGGGATGGGTATGAACGCCTTGGTATGTGGTCACCACCACTCCTTCGTCTCCTGATAGCCTCTGCACTTGCTTCTTCACTCTGCATCCTTCTTGTGTGCACTTGTAATAGCTCCTATATACATGTGTGTGAGTCTCTATTATTTCTCACTACAAGCATCAATCATAGTGATAAGCATGACATAAAAAAGCATACCTGGGGCATGGATTGCTCTTGACAGCTTTTTGGCCATACTTCCTCCACCTGTATCCATCGTCCAGAATGTCAACCTGGCTTCTTGTCTGAAAGGCAAACCTTGGTTCTCTCTCTTTCTTCTTTTTGCTCTTGTGTTTCTCTTCTTCTTCGTTACTGTTATGGTGTGACAGTGATGAAGCTGTTGCCTGCGCTGCATCATCTCCAGATGAACATGGAAACAACACCTGACACCTATCCTCCATTTTTTCTTACCTAAAGAATAAAGAGAGAGAGAGAGAGATAGAGAAGCAATACCAAAAAATTATATATGTGTCTGTATGAAAGGTGAGAGAGAGAGAGAGAGACGTAAACGGCAACGAAGATGCGAGAGAAAGTGAGAGGGATTTGATCAGAGATATGAGTTTGGTGGATTTTTTTTTTTTTTTTTAAAGGTGTGGCGGCTTCGTCATTCTTCTGATTGTGATGACTGATGACTTTCTAACTTATATACAATAATAATCTACAACTCAGACTTTCAACTTTTTGGTGCAATGTATTCAAATTTCAAAATATTGGTTAAGAGGATTAAGTAAAGGTAAGCTTCTAGATTTCTGAGGATATTATTATGGATATTTTTCTAATCAAATAAGACTGCATATGTACACTAGTACTAGTATGGTTGGAAGTTCTAATAAGAAAATAACATCCGTATCACGTTTATTTGAAGTTCTGAACTTATACCTAACGAATGAGATGATTCCATTCAAGTATTCAACTAAACAACCAAGTTGAAATTGTTGACTATTTGCTCTTTTTTGTCTCCCATATTTGTCAAAAGTATATGATCATTGCTTTTAGATGGGGTGGATTCATCCCCCAAGTTAACCCACCTCCAAATTTATTCAAACAATCGTTTCCCATATTTTCAAACTCACTTTCCAGGAAACAATAGTAGATAGCAGTTACAATAGTGAAAGCAATAGTCTCACATGAAGGATTTGAGACGGGGTCTCATAAGAGACTGCCCTCCATCCACCAAGACAGTGGTGCCTGTCATGAAGCGTGAGCCGTCGCTGATCAAGTAGATCACTGTGGAATAGAGATCCTTTTCCGGGTCAAGCCACTTCCCGAGCGGTGCAGCGGACTTCACCAGCTTCTGAGCTCGATCTCTCCCCACGGAAGTTATATACTCATCACCCAGATGCAAGCCTCGAGAGATCATGTTGACCCGAATCTTGTGCTTCCCAAGACTCATGGCCGACGCCCGAACGAGCTGATGAATCCCAGCAGAGGCGGTAGAGTAGGCATCAGCTCCAGGGTAAAGGCCTCTCTGTCCGCTGGCGATTGTGGAGAGAAAGACAATGGAGCCACCTGACCCATGTTCCTTCATCCTTGTGGCCACCGCCTTCAAGAGGAACCATGGGGCCGTCAGATTGGTCCTTGTGATTCTCTTGAACTCATCTTCAGACACCTCAAGAATGTCCTGCATCTTCCCTTGGTAGGTGTAGCAGTTGAGAAAAGCATCAATATTTCCAAGACAAGTCCATGCCTTTTGGACAGCCACATCGAAAGCCTCTTGGGTATCAGATTCCATGTCGAGGCCAATGACCTCCACTGGGAAGGCTCCCTCTATGGAGTCTCTTATCTGCTCTGCAATGCTCCTGAGAGAATCTTCCTCTCCCATCAAAACCAACCTAAGACAATACATGAGAGGATTCTCAGTTCTGCATCAATCTAATTACGCATAATAAGAACCAAACCTAAAACATGACATGACATGACATGAGAGGATTCTCGATTCGGCATCAATCTAATAAAGCTCCTAATAAGTGACTAATCAACTCACCGGCAAGTGTGTTTGGCTAGATGGAAAGCAATGCTCCGGGAGACATCGTCGCCGTTGGATGTCAGCAACACTCTCTTGGCCGTTGGATTTCCCATTTCCCACAAAATCTCCAATTCGAGTGGCTTTTGATCATTTATACACAGCCGACCGGAGTCAGTGTCTCACAAACTTTTAACGAAACAGTGTCTCGAAGAACGCCTAAGCACATGTGATCCATGTGGAATTTATTTCTCCATTTTCCCAATATAAATGGCTGACAATTTCTCAGTTTATTATAATCGACAAGACAACAATAACAAAATCTTTTCTTATACGATCCAAGTTATTGGGTTTAGGCCGAACAAAAGAAATTTAGGCCCAATATCATCTATTTGATTCCCAAAGTTGCTTCTCTTCCTTCTTCAATTGATTCTCGCTCGCCGGTAACTTAAATTTGTTCCCCGTCCATCTTCGCTTCTGAAGCATTCATACTCGCCACATGGACTTGCTATTCCTCAAGTGAATCAGGTTTATGTTTCTGCTCCATTCTTTTGGCATTGATTGGTCCAAATGGCTTTCTATGGTAGTTTGGAGCAAGAGAAATATGGTAATGAATAACATAGGGTTTGGTAAGGTAGGTAAACAAGTGCCAAGATTCTATCTAGTGGTAGTGGATTTTGGAACCGTGTGTTGACTAATGAAAGTAGGCACAAAATCATTGTGAAATGTCAATTTTCAACCCAAAAAAAAAAACAGAAAAGAGGAAATACTTTCCTTGCTATACTTTGCTTCCGTTGTGCTTTCTCTTCCTTTTCCACTCCCTTGTCTTTCTCTTCTTCAAACCAATTATTGAGACTACCCAAACCATCATCTAGGAAAAAGTAACATAATTGGGTTATGTTGTCTTGTAGTTACTACTTCTTTCACATTTGATAAAGATAAAAGATGCCATATCCCCCTTTGTGATAGGTACCCCAATCTTGAATATATCCCCTATGATCATCAAAATTGACCCCAAATCCCAAAAGCTATGTCGACTCTTGCTACTATGGAAGAAGAAGAGAATCTCATTCATCCGAAGAATCTTTATTGTCACGTGCTTGATCCGGGCATCAATCCATCAAAACGGGGTTATGAAAAGGTTCTGTGTGGCCTACCCCCTCCATATTATCCTCCTCTCTCTTCTTTTGTTATTCAAACTCTCACTTTTCCCACTCTCTCTCTCTTTCTCTACAGTTTTCCTGAGATATTGGACGGACTCTCCCTTCTGCTCTCTTGTTGAGTTCGATAGAAGCATGGATGATGATGAATATGCCAAGCTCTTTAGGAGAATGAATCCCCCCAGGTTTATTTCTTCTTCTCTCACTACTTCCTACTTGTCATATATTCCATCTTTACGGATTTTATCCTGCCTACAGAGTTGTCATAGACAACAGCGCTAGCGAGGATGCCACTGTTATTCAGGTAATAACTAACTTCTCCAATCTCTTTATATGTCAGAGCTAACATAGCTCCCTGTTTGTCTTTAGATGCTTCCTGTGATTTGTGTTTGGTTGTTTGCCTTTGGTATATTAATTAGGTTGATAGCGTGAACAAACATGGGACTCTTTTGGAAGTAGTGCAAGTGCTCACTGATATGAATCTTGTCATCAAGAAAGCTTACATCTCTTCTGATGGAGGTTGGTTCATGGACGTTTTCAAAGTCATCGACCAAGATGGGAACAAAATCAGAGACACACAAGTCCTTGACTATATCCAAAGGGTAAGCAGCCGATTCTTATTCGTGCTCAATCAACATGGTTTTCCTTTTTTTTTGTAAAACGTTTGTTGGAATCATTGCGCAGAGGATCGAGAGCAACGCTGGGTGGTTTATTCCTTCTTTAAGAAGCTCAGTTGGTGTTATGCCCTCTGACGAATACACAACCATTGAGCTTGCTGGAACGGACAGACCCGGTCTGTTGTCTGAAGTATCTGCTGTTCTCACAGACCTTCACTGCAATGTTGTCAACGCTGAGATATGGACTCACAACACCAGAGCTGCTGCGGTTATCCATGTCACGGACAATTCAACTAATTCAGCCGTCACAGACCCGATTCGCCTTTCCACCATCAAAGAGCTTCTGTGCAATGTTGTTAGGACAAACAGCGGTTCAAGAGCTGCGAAAACGGTCTTTTCTTGTTCTGAGACACACAGGGAGAGACGGTTGCATCAGATCATGTTCGATGATAGGGATTACGAAGGAGGCAAAAGAGCAAGGACACCGGCGTCAAGGCCCAGTGTCACGCTAACTAACATTGAGAAGGATTACACTGTCGTGACCATGAGGTCCAAAGATAGGCCAAAGCTTGTGTTTGACGTAGTCTGTACTTTGACTGATATGCAGTATGTGGTGTTCCATGGCATGGTCAGCACTGAACCAATGGAGGCTTATCAGGTAATTGAAGCATTCTTAATGGTTACTTGTACATGTAAAACTTTCTGTTGGGGTCTTTTTAAAACAGAACATGGCAGATGCTGCTGCAGGAGTATTACATCCGTCACGTGGATGGACTTCCCATAAATTCAGAAGCGGAGCAAGAACGTGTCATACAATGTCTTGAAGCAGCCATTGAGAGAAGAGCATCCGAGGTAAAACAAATCACACTACAGAATGCAACATTTGTTATATTCTTCAGACAGATTATGCATTTGGAACATATTTTCAGGGTTTAGAGCTGGAACTATCAGCAGAAGACAGAGTTGGTCTCCTATCAGACATAACCAGAACATTCCGAGAGAACAGCTTAACAATTGTGAGAGCAGAGATTTCAACACGAGAGGGTAAGGCGAAAGACACGTTCTATGTTACAGACGTGACAGGAAACGCTGTTGAATCAAAAATAGTGGAGTCAATCAGACAACAGATAGGAGCAAGCAAACTGAAAGTGAAGAACAAGGAGGATTGCTCTGTTCTTGGTACAAGCAGGGGTTCGCAAGAAACAACAATGGGGTATTTGCTTAACAACATCTTCAAAGCCAAGCCTCTTCAGAACTTCAAACTTCACATGTGCCATTCATAACTATCTTTTAAAGCAATTTGCTTTTGTATAGATAAGAAAATAGTAGCGATATTGTGAAAAAAGAAAGTCCTTCTGTAAATTTGTGTGATGGAATAATAAAAAAACTGTTGGAAACAGAGATGATAGTTAATACCGTTGAAATTGAAAAGGGTATTTTGATAAGTGAGGATTAAATAAAGTAATTAGGACAGCAAAATGGAAAGACTAATAAGAGAGAAGAGACGGGAGATAGGTGAGCTTAAAACTCTGTCTCACACAGTCTCTTAACTACAAACAAACTACTATAACCTAAACTGTCATTACAGCTTTCATTTTGATCCCTAATTAATCTTCCCCATTCTCTTTTTCAAAAGCTTACATTTTTATCTAAAAAAATAAAAAAGAGAAAGAAAGCTAGAGTATCAGAGCCAGAGAGCGCCTGCGTCTTTGAGGAGAGGAACGAGAGAGCCGTTGATGTGAGAAGCCATGACTCTGTCCATTGCTCCGACCAGTTTTCCGCCGATGAATACCACCGGAAGAGCCCCGGGTGAAGATGCGCCGGAGCAGCCGAGGAGGCGGATGAGTGCTCGCTGGATTTCACCGCCGTAGGGGTGGAGGTCGAGCTCGTGGACGGCGGGGCTAACTCCCATTCCCCGGAAGAGACCCTTGACGGCGTGGCACATGCAGCACGTGCTGACGCTGAAGATGACGACCGCACTCTCCGACGCAAGAGACTCTATGCGAAGGAGGCCAGTGTCCGCCATGCTCACTCCACCGAACCTCATGCTGTTCATCTTGTAAGATCCCCACGATTCTGTCTCGTATTGCATTTTTGTTTGATCTTTTCAAACTAAGAAAATGTCTTTTGTATTTTGGAAACTAAGGAAATGAATATTACAAGAGATAAGAAAGAGATTTGGTCAAGTTTTGGTGAGGAGAGAGTGAGAGCCATGCAGGGTATTTATAGAGAGCCTACACCTCTTAACACTCTTTTTCTTTAATTTATTTATTACATTTTTATTAGGGACAAATCAAGGTAATAATTTGTGTATGATATATAATAACATGCGAATTACTTTTTAAAACAAAAATTAAAGAAAAACGATGACATCAAGATAGTGATTGCAGGTGAAGCCCCTAACAAAATATAAATAAATAATTGTATCCTTATATTTGTCGAATAAATTTCAATTGAAGAAGGAGACAGGCTTTTATCAGAAGCGAGTTGTTGGTAATAGACGGCTCCCTCTGTCCTTCTTGTCGGCTCTTACCCGCATTCTTTCACCTCTTCATTCTTCATCTTTTTTTTCCCCTTAAAATGGGTGTGAGAAAAAAAACCGTATGTTCCACGTAGTATGTATCAATGTATGGAATTACGTACGTATTGCTCCGAGACAATGTAACTAAGCAAGCAGTTATACATAACATGTAGACGCTTATCTCGAATGTACGTATGTTTATGGATTTATTTTTTTGTTGGTTAATTATATTTATGGATTCTTGCGATACGGTTTTCCTTTTATTCCATTTCGCTTTATTATAAACTTATATACAACTATATATACAAGTAGCAATCGAGTATGTGTAATCATCATATAACAATGATTTGCTAATGAGTGATACACTCCACTTACGTGGCTAGCTAGATGTGTTTATGTACAGGAATCATGATGTGTACACTAAAAATAGAGAACAACACCCATCGATTATAAAAGAAAAATCCATAGTCTCACAAATACAATATAAGTAGGTTAAACTCTACATGTATATGAATTACTTCTGTTTGACTACTTTTTGAATAATGAACATTTTATTTATGATTAATTTATCCGTTTATGTGGAATTGGCAAACAAAAGTATATATAAAATTTGTTAATTTCTCAGTTCGTATAGTACTGAACTAGCATGGGTTTACTTATAGTAATGGTGAGGTTAAAACAATTTTATAGTAGTTCATAAGAATATTAAAATCTGCTAGTCACTAACATATGAAAGCCTCGAAAACAAAATAAAGTTTACAAAGCTAATTGTCACATGCTTTTGGCTTCCACGCTTGTGTCCTTTATATACAAATTAAATGCCTTTTTGCACCTCAGGTTTGAGGTAAAAAGTAATTTTAATCTTTAAGAAATACAGAATAACGAAGCGAAAGATTATTATTGCCAGAGAGAAGATAGTGGTATTGAATAGAGTAAGAGAAGTCCGTACAGTTATGCTCCCTCTAGCTGAAAAAGAAAGTTACTTCTTTTGGTGTTTAAACTCACGCCTTTTTTTTTTTGGAAAAAAATCTATGCATGAATATTCGTAAAAGATAAATAATCTTGTCGGATTGTGTTTGTCGGATCGCTTTAGTGTTATATTTAAATAAATTAAATTTAGCTTTCCTTATAGAAGTCTTACGTAACACTCGTCATATAATGTTTTAATTCTTGACCAATTCTGATGGGTCCGATATAGCCCTCTCGAGTACCCGTATACATACATTCATGCTTTTGATGAAGGGTATTTTTGAAAATCTGAAAGTTTGAATTCAACGCCTGAAAACTTTGTACATTCCTTATTCCTTTGTAAAATATGTAGTGATTGAGCCATTTTACTTTTAAAGGTTCAACATTTCAGAAATTTGAAAAACTTTACAGAAGAAACTAGCGGCTCGTGATACCACATGACATTTCAAAACCTTTAACTAAGTTATAATTAAAGCTTTCATTTTCGTTATAATTATAAATAACACTGTTGTTTTCTTGTGAAAATAAGAGGAATTTTAGCTATCACATGATTCACAAGCATAGAGATTTGTCACGTAGGCAGTGTTGTGCCTAGGGTTTTTGCCTATTTGGGGTCCTACACACAAAAATGGTTTATTTTAAGTGATAGTAATATTAATAAAATGGTAAGTTTTAATTTAAAAGGAAATAAATATATTAGTATTTGACTTGTTATACAAATGCCTTCTTAAAATTTTTGAATTATTTTTATCAAAAAAAGAAATTCTGAAATAAAGAAAAAGATTGTAAATATAAATAATACGAAAAAAACTCCTAACATTTAATAGAAAAGAAGTTAATGCCCAAAATAAGAAAAAAAAATATATTGTTTTGATTAGTTACAAATGTATTATATCATTATTTTATTAATGTGTCAATATCTAAATTTAGGGCTCTAAATTTAGGCTCTTAATTATCACTAATTAAAAAAAAATGCCAAGCGAATGCATAAATTTTTGTATGGTAGGCATTAGGGGTGTCAAAATGAACCAATAGCTCATGAGCTGGCTCAGCTCAGCTCAATTTTTTACGAGCACGAGCTATGTTTTTTAGGATTATTTAGTAAACGAGTTTAGTGATCGAGCTTAAATGAGTTGGCGAGTTATGCGAGCGAGTTATAATGAGTCGTGAGCTAACTCATGAATATTTCATTTTTAACGATTTAAAATATTATATTGATATATTGTAAATATAGTTTAGAATTTATCAACCAAAATATGTATTCTTGTTCCTTTTTAACTAAAGTACAATATAAATAATCATTAATACAAATTATGATGATGATGATCCTAATGAGAGCAAATAATCTCTCGATCATTTGAAGACTCTTGAGTGGAATAGATTCAACCACTCGATGATCATTGCATTGTTTTTCTTTAAAGTTTGAATTTGATTCAGCTTTCAATAACAATACTCATTTGGATTTGAATTTGTTTTTACTATTTTAATATTTAAAGTTAATTTAAGATTTTATATTATTTATTTTGTTTTTATATTTATTTTTATATTAGCTAGCGAGCTAGCTCGATTAGCTCACGATCTTGGTGACCTGAGTTTGAGCTTAGGTTTATAAGCTCGTATAATAAATGAGCTGTGCAACACTCTAGCTCATAGCTGAGTAGAGCGAGTTAGCTCATTTTGACATCCTTAATAGGCACGACTTGCACATCGGATGTGTTAGGATATCTCACAATCCAACGGTGGAAAGAAAATAACACCGAATAGAGGAGATTTGATGAAACGGACGGTTAGGGTTAGGTAGAAGCAAAGCAGAGCCCTCTGACTTATATTAAATAGTACAATATATAAATATGGAAATTAAATAAAAGGATTGAAAAAAATACGAGCGTGATGCTATCTTTTCAGCTTTATCTGGTCTTAGCCATTTACATATGTCTGCGTGTATGTCTCTCTGTGTACAAATAAATGTTTTGCGTTGATTTATATTATATTTTTTATTTAATATTATCAAACAGTTTGTTTTTTACCTCTTACGGTGAAACAAAGCCGATAGAGAGAGGAAAGGTGGGATTCGAACTAAACCCTAAAATCAGCTTTAGAGCTATATAATTTCGCCTCTCCTGGAAGTATGATGGTCTGATTCTAATTACAACGACCAAAATGCATATATGTCTTTATTATCCAGCTGGCCAATATATTAAATATCTGTCATACACACATGAGAAAGCTACGTATCTGTATATGTTTCGGAAATGTATACATACATATTGTGTATGCATATGTATATTCAAGAGGTCCACAAAGCGTTTAATTTTATTTTTTTTCTAAATGTCCACAAAGCGTTAATTAGTGATAAGAGCATGATTATAGGAAATTACTAAATGAGTTGCTAAGTATTAAAAAAATTAAAAAAAATTAAAAAAATGGAGGAAAGAGATTAGAAGAATTGCTAATTATAAAAATTTTAACAACTCATTTAGCAATTCTTCTTCAACTTATCACTTTCTTATTGGTCCACATATATTATTTAATTATTTAGTTAGCAACTCATTTATTTTATTCATTTAGCAACTCATTTTATAACATCCACCAATAAACATGCTCTTAGGGCATGTGCATTGGTGATACTTTGTGGGTATCATATGATATAAAATTATTAAAATTTTAGGAATAGGAGGAAAGAGAATGTTTTTAGTTAAAAAGATAAGGTATTTTTAAATATAAAATTAATAAAATTTGAGTAAAAAGAGGAGATTGTTGTTATTATTAGAGAGAGTATCAATGGGTTAATACTTTTGACAACTCAAAAGTAGGTATCAATAGGAGGAATTGATTGTTTTTAAATATAAAATTAATAAAAATTGAGTAAAATGAAGAGAGAGAATATTTTTTTGAGTAAAATTGAGTAAAAAGAAAAGATTTTTTATTTTTTTTATTTTATGATACTCATAAAGTATCACGAATAAACATGCCCTTAGTTTTTAAATCATTCTTTATCGACTATGGAAAACGATCAAATTAAAAACATAAGAGAAAAGGGCAAAAGAAAAAGGAAAATGTCGCATGTCGGTGTCGCGGCGAAAAGGCGGTGAGGATATTGTGGGAGTGCTCACGAATTCCCTTGAATTTTTCATATAAATTAAAACCGTAAGCCCATGCAAACTGCAATCCCACTCTTAAATCTATCTATTTAACTTAATTTATCATCGTTACCACTAAGTACTATCTTATTATTTCACCAAAAGATAAAGTTTTTCATCGAAATACACGTCGATGTTGATCTGCATGCAGGTGCATGGCCTCTATCTTTTGTTGTTGACCACAAGATTTTGACTCTTCACAACATAAGATTTCACTTGTTATTCTTTTTTACCTCAGTGTATCTATAGATCAAGAAATTAATTAAGTAGAAGAATAAATGAATAACAAAAAAGAAAAAATAATAAATGAATAACAAGAGTCTGAAAATGGAGTTAATTAATGTGAACAAAATGCCGAACACCAACGGCCACAGTAGCTATTATTCCAAGCCTAATCTTTCCGAATGGTTTCTGTGTTGTATATATGGATAATTAAATCATTTTGTATTAGTCTATATTAACATAGTACACATCTTGGTTAATGTACCAAACAATCAAACTAAATAATCACTTTTTTGTTGAGTGTACACATTTTGAAGCCTATCTTGGTTGAACTAAATGTTTGTATATGTTTGTATACATATACAAATATATAAAAACGGAATCTATATTCAAATTAAAAGACCTAAACTAATGGCAAAAGAGTACACATAAATGAATCATGTATAAGATTTTCTTATAATTAAAATAAAAGAAAAAAGAAAAAGTAGGGGAGAAAGTGAGTAGAGGGTACAGATCATGGGAGGAAGAGAGGGGCAATGGCAAAAAGTGGTAAAAAAAGAGAAGAGAGGAAACAGAGGTTTGTGCCCCACGCGAGCCGCCTCCCTTTTTTTTTTGTTTTCATTTTTTCATTTTCGCTTTAAACAGTTTTAAATTATTACACATACGTCAAACAATTGTGTCAACAAACCAACCCCGTATTAGTTAGCTAGGGATGTATACGGAAAAAAAGAAGAAGCTAGGGATGTATATATGAAATCTTCACTTGCTAATAACCCATCTTTTGTTTTTTTGTTTTTTACTTTTTCAATATTTTTTATTTTTTTAAATGCTTAAAAATTAATAGAACCTCTTTCTAAATTATTACCATTGTAGGAAGAGGATAAAACGGTAAATATGATAAGTGCAGCTTTAATAAAAGAAGAGAAGTAATTAAATTAAATTAACCGAATGTCGTTTATTGTTATACTAGCTTATAGGAAAAAGAAAGAGAATTGAAGAAGAAGAAGAAAGAGTGTAAACCGACAAGACGGCTTTATTTACTCAGCCTCAGCTCCTTTGATTGCCTCATCTCCTTTGCTGACGTAATCCTAACGTTGACCGTCTTACGCCACATCACCTTTCTCTTTCTTTACTAAAATGATCTCATAATTAATTTACTCACAAATTCGCACTATATACTGTGTATATGTCATACTTTCATGCCTTAACAGATATATACCCATATATTATCTCTCGACTAAGTTAAGTTCTCTGATAATAAATACTTATATGTTTACCCTTTTGTTATACACAAATATATTCGTATAAAATATACCTACAGGCTTTCTATCCAGAAACAACATAGATAGTTACGGTGGTACAATATTTAACAAAAAATCAAAACATGTTGTAAAAGTAAGGTAAAGTAAAGTAAAAAGATGATGCAAAAATTAATAAGTAGGTTAATAATAGTAAGCGTGACAAGCATGAGCATCTACCTCCTTGTCTTCTTCTTTCGCTTTCAATCAGTCAACGCATCCTCTCTGCTGAATTTTGTTTCTCTTTGGAATTTGAAATTCATATTTATACTGAAGTTAGATTGATATGCGTAAAAAGTGATATCAGATCACGAGATTGTCTCTTATGTTTGGTTCTTAATCTATTTCCACAAGGTTCGTAACTATTCTTTTTTAACCTTCAACAAATTATACAGTTGATTTTGTATTTATTTTACGCGTGGGCTCACCAACATGTTGGGCTTTTGGGTAATTATTTTTATGGGCTTGGCCTTTTAGGACTTGGTACATATACTCTTCTTTTTCACTTGACTTCCGTTCCTAAGAACCAAAGAGAGATTTTCGTGACAGAGTTTTTAGAAAGAGTTTTGATTAAAATGTTTGATGATCCAATCCAGGATGAAGTTACAAAATGAAAATACATGAGACTAAATAGAACAGCACATGAGCTGCATGAGGGAGAGAAAAAGAGTCATAACTCTTCTTGAAAATAGACAGAGTATTAAAACAGAGTTTGAATATGAAACTAGACCCTTGGTGATGAGATCATGACTAGCAAAAGGATAGAAGAAGCTAAGGAGATGTAGGGGTCAAATTTCCCCTAGAAGAATCGATAAGCCTAAATCGACTAAGTATACGTTAAGCGGCTCAACGGTCAAAGCCCAGAAGACAGAGGCCCATTAAAGGCCCAACACTGTTTGTCCAAACCAACTTGTATTCTCTATAAATAAGCATGTACCCCCCTCACTTGAGGGGATCTGATTTTCTGAGAGATAATAAGACAAAAACAGCTTTTTCAGCTAATTAATAAGAACAGCTCAAGAACCCTAATTCTATTTCTTTCTAAGTGTTTGAAAACCTAAAGGAGGCTCTTTTTCGTAGAATCTTCACAATTTCTATTGTGTGAAATTCCAGCTCGCACAATTTGGCGCTAGAAGGAGGGGATCTACTCGCAACATCCAGTTTCATACACGAAACAAACGCTTAGACGAATTCGCCAAGATGTCAATAACGAACCCGAAATCTCCAGCAACCGAAGGTGGTTCAGATCCAAGGGAGCTCGCCGAGAGTGGGCAGGCAAACGCAAACAACCAGTCCGCGTTGGAGGCGGAAGCAGGCAGATCTGTCCCTACAGGAAACCAGACGACCGCCAATACCAACTCGGCTGACCCGACAACACCGGCAGCTTTCGATCAGCTCAAAGCAATGCTCGAGCAGTTGCTCAAGCAATCGCAGAACCAGGAAACCATCAACAGCAACCTGACCGCCGAGATCAAGGCGTTGTCGACAGCCCGTCAGTCTCAAGGCCTACCTCACGGTGCTACACGTCGCGTCACCCCAATCGCTCTTAACTTCTCTCCAGCGGCCTCGCCTTTAGCTCGCGGGGCTCGCGAAGATCATACGCCAACGCCTCTCAGAGACGGGGCCATCCTCGTCGCAGATGCAACTGGAGGTATAGTTGCAATCGCATATGATCTGGAAGGATGCGAATTCGGAACCACTCGACCTAGTCGGCCGACCAGTCGTGTCCAAAGTCGGGATGAGGGCGAAATCGCAGAGAATACGCGATGGATGAAGCAGGCCGAAGCCCTGACCAATCGCGGAGCTATCGTTTCGCAGCAAAGGGAGATGGACGAGCTAAAAGATATCATGCAGCAGACAGCTCGCGATCTCAAGGATATGCGATCACAAGTCCATCGCGCAACCAGCAAGGCGCCAGAGATCGACCGTGTCCTTGAAGAAGCTCGCACTACTCCTTTCAACGCGCGAATAACAAAGGCACGTCTATCCGATCCGGGGAAGCTCAGGCTTCCAGTTTATGATGGGAAGGGCGACCCCACGGAGCACATCAGGGCTTTCTCAATCGCTATGGGGCGAGCTAATTTCCGACTCGACGAAATTGACGTTGGTTGCTGCCTCTTCTTCGTGGAGCACCTCAAGGGGGCAGCTCTCTATTGGTTCACGGAAATGAAGAAGAATTCGATCGACAGCTTCACGCAGCTCTCCGAAGTGTTTCTAAAGCAGTACGCAACCTTAATCAAGCGCAGGATGTCCGAGGCTGATCTTTACACCATTTCGCAAGCGGCTAGCGAACCCTTGGGAGTTTTCATCGAACGCTTTAAAGCGAAGGGGATTGACGACCAGTCCGCACTGAGCGCGCTTCAAAAAGCCCTGTGGTACAACTCAGATTTCCGAAAGGACATGATGATCAACGAGCCCTCGTCTATTCAAGATGCGCTTCATCGCGCCAACGGCTTCGCAAAGAGCGAGGATGAAACCAGAATTATGGGCCAGAAGTATGGGAAGGCCAAAGTTCCCAATCCGAAGAAAGCCCCAGTTACAGCGAAAAGGAAGCCAGACAACTTTGTGCAGCACGAGGGAGGTTTTAAGGGTGCCCATAACTACTAGGTGGACTCGCCCGGCTTTGGTCGAGGAAGAGGGTGAGGTCGCGGAAATGGCACTCCGGGTCGTAGTAACGGCAATACATGGATAAGGAACTCGCATTACGATGAATCCGCATATTGCGACTTGCACAAAATGGGTGGACACTCGACGGCTAACTGCAGAGTGCTCGGTATGCGACTCGCAGCAAAGCTAGCCGCCGGAGAGCTCAGAGGAAATATAAGTGTTAACGATTTTCAGCTAGAGCAATTCGACGATGCAAGAGAAGGAGACGGTCCGTCCGGGGACAATAGCAAGAATAACAAACGGGACAGGCGGAATAACGACGAGATCCACCTCGGCCCGCAAAACAATAGTGACGGCCGAAGCGGCTCGAAACAAAAAGTCTGCAACATGATCATGGGCAGCTCGCGTTATTGCTCAAACACCGTCTCGTCAATCAAAGCTTATCAAAGATGAGCTGAGGTAGGAGCGAAAAAACCCATACCGTCAAAGTTTCCAAAAGATATCATCCAGTTCGAAGAAAATGAGATCGATGACATTGACAAACCTCACGACGACCCGCTTGTCATCCAACTCACCGTCGCATGATGGGACACGGGTCGCGTTTTGATCGATACTAGAAATACAGTCGACATCATTTTCATTGACGCTTTTACGTGTATAGAAATCGACCTCGCTCAAGTCGAATCCTATCCTAAGCCTCTGACCGGATTCAATGGCGAGACGACAATGACACTTGGAACGATCAAACTTCCAGTATGTGCGGAAGGAATAACAAAAATAGTGGAGTTTGCTGTATTGGACAACCCGGCGATTTACAACGTAATAATGGGAACCCCCTGGCTCAATTCGATGCGTGCCGTCGCCTCAACGTACCATCTCTGCCATAAGTTTCCAACGAAAATCGGGATCAAAACAATCAGAGGGAGTTAGTCGGCGTCGCGGTCTTGCTTCATGACCGCGCACAAACTAAGGAGTCGGGTGACAGTGCCCATTCCGAGCGAGCCGCGAAAAAAGTTCAAAACAGACAGGGAACCCGTCAAGGAAATCTCGAACGTTTTGTAGCAACTACAGATCGCGGAAGCCGCCGAAGAGGAAGGAGCGGGTCCGACATGCGAACCCGTCATATCAGTTTGATTGACGACGAGTTCCCGGAGAAGTGTGTGGAGATTGGCGCAACACTAGATGAAGCCGTCAGGCTCGAACTTGTTGAATTCCTTATAAGGAACGTTAGCACTTTCGCGAGGGCCGCAGAGGATATGCTCGGGATCGATATCGACATCATCAGTCACGAGTTGAATGTCGATACGACCTTCAAACCCATAAAACAGAAACGAAGGCGACTCGGACCGGACAGAGCTTAAGCGGTGAATGACGAAGTAGAAAGACTCTTGCGAGCTGGTTCGATTGCTGAGGTCAGATATCCAGATTGGCTCGCTAATCCCGTCGTCGTGAAGAAGAAGAATGGCAAGTGGCGAGTCTGTGTAGATTTCACGGATTTGAACAAGGCATGCCCAAAAGACTGTTTTCCTCTTCCTCATATCGATCGCCTCGTCGAGGCGACATCTGGGAACAGGCTGTTATCGTTTATTGATGCTTTCTTTGACTAAATCAAGTTTTTATGCACCCGGCGATCGCGATAGAACATATTTCATTACAGATCGCGGGATCTATTGCTACAAGGTCATGCCTTTCGGCCTTAAGAACGCTGGGGCTACTTATTAACGATTAGTGAACAGGATGTTTGAAGGCCTCCTCGGCAAGACAATGGAGGTCTACATAGACGATATGCTCGTCAAATCGCTCGAGGAAAAAGACCATGTCGGCCACCTCGCAGAATGCTTGGCGCTATTAAACAAGTATTACATGAAGCTCAATCCGGCTAAGTGTCGTTTCGGCGTGACATCAGGCGAGTTCCTTGGCTATATGGTAACTCGTTGCGGGATTGAGGAAAATCCGAAGCAAATCCATGCGCTCATCCAGATGGCCTCGCCTAAAACGAAAAGGGAAGTCCAACGATTGACAGGATGAGTCGCCTCATTGAACAGATTTATCTCGCGCTCTACTGACAAATGCTTGCCTTTTTATGAAACGCTTAAGGATAAAAAGGGTACAGCTCGACAGGCTTTCGAGTGGACAGAAAAATGTGACGAAGCCTTCCAAAAGTTGAAGCAATATCTCGCGACTCCACCCGTTTTGACCAAACCCATAGCTGGCGAACCGCTCTACCTTTACATCTCCGTCTCCACCTCAGCAGTCAGTGGAGTACTAATTCGCGAAGGCGGCACCGAGCAAACGCCCGTTTTCTACGTCAGTAAATCTTTAACCGATGCGGAAACAAGATATCCTCTGACAGAGAAATTAGCACTCGCGGTTATTACATCGGCTCACAAACTCCGACCTTATTTCTAATCGCACTCGATCGTGGTTCTCAGTACCTTCCCACTACGAGCTGTTCTCCACAGCCCGACTCAGTCTGGGTGATGCGCCAAGTGGGCCATCGAATTAAGCGAGTTTGATATCGAGTATCGAAGTAGGACGACAATCAAGGCACAAGTGTTGGCCGATTTTCTAATCGAACTACCAGAGGCAGCGGCCTTGACAGAAAGCAAAAATAAAGGCTCATCCCAAATCTGGCAGTTACATGTCGACGGCTCGTCATCTAAACACGGATCGGGAGTAGGCATTCAACTGTCTTTACCAGACAGAGAATCTCTGGAACAGTCATTCCGCCTTGGCTTCAGAGCATCGAACAATGAGGCAGAATACGAGGCCTTACTCACGGGTCTTCGATTGGCTAAAGCTCTTAAGATGACAAGGATAAAAGCCTTTTGCGACTCGCAGCTCGTCGTGAATCAGTTCAACGGCGAGTACGCAACAAAAGACGAACGCATGGAGGCATACCTCGCACTCGTCAAGAAATTAACGGCGAATTTCGAATTTTTTACATTAACAAGAATTCCAAGGGCAGAGAACTCGCAAGCAGATGCCCTCGCTTCACTCGGCTCGTCGGCGCAGCCCGACAAAGATCTTCAAAGAATCGTCCAGGTTGAGTTCATCGAGAAACCAAGTATCAAAATCGCTAAGGAAGTCAACATACTGACGAGATCTCAAGCCGCGAAGCGGAAGGTGGATCTTAGCAACGGCTCGCCCATTCGCTTCACGATAAACCTGATGGATCACGACCAAACCAAAGATGTTGTCGAATCGGTTCCGATGGATCTCGACCAGTCCGACGCAGTCGGGGCAGACGAAACAACGGATGTGATGGCAGAAAACAACAGGCTTGACCCAGGAATTACAAATTTTAACCGTGGTCTTCCCCCCGAACAGCTCGAAGAATTGCCAGGGGATGCTTACCCGTATAGCGAGGAGCCGCCACCAGCGCACAAAATCGTCGATATTCCCATTGACAACGAGACCACAGTCTATGGTTGTGATACTAAGTGGATGGCTGACATTCGCGGGTATCTTGCAGACGGCGAGGTGCCAAAAGACAAATGGTCGGCTCGCAAGCTAAAGGCGCAGTCATCGCGTTTCATTCTTTTCCACGGGGAAGTCTTCAAGTGGCGACTGTCTGGACCACTCCTTGTCTGCGTCGAGGGTGCAACAGCTCGCAAGATAATGCACGATGTTCATGGCGGATCCTGCGGGAACCATTCGGGAGGTCGCTCAATCGCCATTCGAATTAAACGACATGGATATTTCTGGCCAACAATGATAAAAGACTGCGAGCTGTTCGCGGCAAAATGCAAGAAATGTCAACGCCATGGTCCTTTCCTCCGTCTACCTACAGAGTTTCTGAGTTCTGTCACCTCGCCTTATCCCTTCATGAGGTGGGCGATGGACATCGTCAGACCGCTCCATCTATCTCGGCAGAAGCGATATCTATTAGTCCTCACGGACTATTTTTCCAAGTGGGTTGAGGCGGAAGCATTTGTATCGATCAAGGACAAGCATGTCGAAAACTTCGTCTAGAAGAATATCATTTGTCGACACGGCGTGCCCTACGAAATAGTGACTGACAACGGTTCGCAGTTCATCTCCAAGCGGTTTGAATTTTTCTGCGACAAGTGGAAGATCAGTGTCAGCAAGTCGACACCTCGCTGCCCACAAGGCAACGGTCAGGCGGAGGTGTCGAACAAAACACTTATTCACGGACTAAAGACTCGACTCGATGCTAAGAAGGGCCGTTGGGCAGATAAACTCTAAGGCGTTTTGTGGTCCTATCGAACCACACCTCGTCGTTCTACGGGCGAGACACCTTTCGTCCTCGTCTACGGAACAGAGTGTGTAATTCCCCCCGAGGTCCATTTCCCAGGAGTTCCCCGACGATTACTTCCAGAACAGGAAGGTCTCAATCATCTCCTCATTCTCGACGAGCTCGACCTCATCAACGAAAGGCGTGACCAAGCTCTTATAAAGATGACCGAATATCAAATTGCGGTGGCCAAATATTACAACTCTAAAGTGCGAGTTCGGCGTTTCCACGAAGGAGACCTCATCCTTCGCGGAGTTTTCCAGAATATAGCCGAGATGAATGCCGGCAAGCTCGGCCCTCACTGGGAAGGACCTTATCAAATCACGACGGTGGTTCGTCCAGGCGTCTACGAAATCGCTAACATGAAAGGAGAGATGATCCCGCGTTCCTGGAATGCGCGACATCTAAAGAAGTACTACTGCGGAAAGTACTAAGTCATTTGACTTGAACTACGGCGCGACTTGATCCCTTCATAGGGTACGTAGGCAACTCGTTTTTGAACGAGTTCAGTTGCCCCCCATATTCTAATAAAGGGGGGGAGGGGGTCCGTATATTCATACTCCCAAGCCCGGTGTAATAAACTAAGGTTGTCAGGACTCGATGATCTCGCAAACGACTTAACTGTCTACAAGCGACTCGATAAACTCGCAAACGACTTAATATTCTAAACGCGATATCTCGCAAACGACTTAAAAGTCTACACGCGACAGTTTATTACAACACGATCAACTCGCAAACGACTTAAATGTCTACATGTGATACTATCGAGTTTTACCCGAAATAAATCACTGCAAGTGCACAGGTACGCAGTAGTAAATAACGGGATCGAATCCACAAGGACCAATGGCTTACACAACAGATTTTAGATTTTTAAACTAAGCTAAGCAGGAACGAGATGATTGATTGTATCAAAATTTAAAAGACAATAAAGCAATTAAAAACGGTGTAAATTCAGATGATTAAAAGCGTTAGGCAATAGGGAATTCTCAGGAAATCACAATCATGAACCAGACAACTATTCAGATTCTAAGTATGCATGCATCTTAAACTCAAACACTTTTATAAACTACTCCACTTTCGTGATAACAGTTACTTTCCCTAGAGATCCGAGAGCCTATACTTTCGCATGGTCACGACTATCCTAGACAAGCATTATACGTTCAGGTTTGATCAGTTCATAATACTTTATAACTAAACTTTCGATTGTTATAATGCATTACTCATCAACAGTAGTTCTAGCTATATGCAAACTTTTGGAATGCATATCAACTTAAGATCTAGTGATTAAATGGCCAATTCAATCCTAGCATTATGCCTAACAGTGATGAAGATGATAAAGGATAAGTAACCTATTTGTGTCTGATTCAATCGGGGAAATCCATCGAAAAACCCTAAAACCTAACTAGTGTTCTACTCAGACATGATAAAGAACAAAGCAGAAATCATGGATGAATAGAATTGCATAATCATGGAATAAGAAATAAGAGTAGGGTTTAGAAATCTTCTCCAAAGGGATTGAGATCTTCTCCCAATACAAAGCTCTAAAATCTCTCTAAAAGTCTCCAAAAACGTGCAGGAATAAAAGGTGTGTCCAAAAGAAATAAAACCTAGTGGTATTTATAGGATAAAACGTAAAAGGAAAAATCCCAAAAAAAATCTGCAGACTGGACCGGTCGGTCCAGGGGGAGACCGGTCGGTCTGAGTCTTCCAGTGGCTAGACCGACCGAGCAGACCGGTCGGTCTATGTGCCATTGCCTCGGTCTTCCAATTGCCGTCAGATTGACTGGTCGGTCCGTAAGTGGATCGACCGGTCCGGTCTCGGATTGATCGGTCTTCAATTGCCTCAAATTACTTCAGAATTCTCCATTTTCGCCTCAAATTGCTCAAAGTTCCTTTCCGCTCTCATATGGTTCAAATTCTTGAAGTATGGCCTAAATATCAACTCAAACAACTCCAAAGGCTCCGAAAACGCGTTAAAAACATGGTTAGGAAACTCCAAATTCACGTTATATCAACTCCCCCAGACTTAGATCTTTGCTTGTCCTCAAGTGAACACAATCTAGAAATAAATCCAAGGAAGCTATAAAAACCAACTAACCTTTGTGAGCTGAATGCAATCCTGTAGGACCCCACAAATGTAATGCTAAAAGCCTGAAAACTCATAAACAGATCAAAAACCAAGATGGTACTTCATGTACTTTGCCAAATACATAGCAATGTTACCATACTCAAGTTGCTATGTCTCAGCGACTTCTACACCAGGGTCCATAAATCTTACCAGAGGGAAAATGTCCGTCGCATAAGGGTTAGGGATTTAGGCTGTTTAATGGTGGTAATAAGTGTTTAGGCTAACCTCAGTCGCGGCCGAATGCAAGTCATGGCACAAAAACTCAAGAGAACTAAGTCCAAGGATGATGCACAGCTTTTCAAACTTAAAACCTCCTATTCTTTTAAAATAAACTAACTTTCTGCTTATCTAAAGAAATAATGCGGAGAACAAGAAATGGAAATGTACTTAATAGATATTCTTTTAAAATCTAAGCTTTATTCTGATCCCTTTCAGCATTTTATGATAATAATTTTTTTATTTTTTTTTTATTTTTTATTTTTTTTTATTTTTCTTTTTGAATGAAAATGCTGGGGATCAGTTCTAGCTTTTTCTAAGCACAATGATGAAAAGAGAAACGAAAAATAAATAAAGAAATGCCACTATTAACAAGATCCTAAGCAGAAAGTTTGATAAATTGTACCGGGAGGTCTTTAGAATGATCAGCTGGCCGGACTATCTCTCCGGAGTTTTTGCGCTTGAGTGCATGTCAATGTCTTCAATAGAATGCATGAGGTTTGAAAGAAAGGTTAAGGTAAGGGTGTGGTACCAGACTAAAAGTGAGCCTGGCCATTAGGAGTCCTGAAGAGAGGATAGCGTTTGAAAAAGGATAGGACTCCTAACGTTGTTGCTACTTCTTATGCGATTTCGAATTCCCTGAGTTAAGAAAAACAGAATAGCATATTAGTATCAGCGTTAGCTTTCAAGGAGACGGGAGCCTTCTGGTAACACTGATCCGCCTATGGGGTTTTTAATCTTCCCATTGCATTGGTTAGTCATTGTTCATCTAAAAACAGAGTTAGCAAACATCATGTGGTCCTAGAATCGCATTCATTTCACAAAAGTTTAAAATAAACTGAAAATAAGAAAACTGAAAATATAATTAGTACGAATAGTACTCCCCCCCAGACTTACTTCACACCGACCCGGTGTGAAAATAGATCCAAAGGAAAGACTATTAAAAGAAACAAAATAAAATGAAAAATGAAAAATAAAAAAGAAAGTCTAACTTCGTCAGCAGAACTTTGGGCACGGGACATGGCACGGGTCAGGGGTGGGGAAAAAACGCGTGCTTGGCTTGAGACCAAGTAGACCGACCGGTCCATGTATAGGACCAGTCGGTCAGGATGACAGAGGTGCTTCCCGATCCGCGGTCTTGATGCTCGGAGATGGTCAGTACGCGAAACGATGAGGACCGACCGGTTGCAGGAGGGATCGACCGGTCCTACCGTGAGACCGATCGGTCCAGGTCCTCCAGTGAGTAGACCGATCGAACAGACCGACCGGTCTACTGGGACCGAGCAATGAGAAAAGGATCAAGACCGACCGGTCTACTGGGAGACCGACCGGTCCAGTGTGCTGGCTCCGATTCCAAACTTTTGTGACGAGAATCCTAAGGAAAAACCAAAAAAGAAAAACAAAAACCAAGGTAAAACCAAAAAAAGAATGAAAAAGAAAGAACATATATATACACTTACAAGTGGGTTGCCTCCCACTAAGCGCTTTGTTTAACGTCGTTAGCTTGACATGTGTGCTCTTCAAGGTGGCTCAGGTGGAACATCACGAGGGATCACAATGCCTGGGTCATCGATCTCAGGCTTTTCCAGCAGCTTGGCCAATTTGAATGTCATCTCATTATCTCCCAGCTGGAGATCAATGCGTCTGTGCTTGAGATCAATCTTTGCACCAGCTGTGCAGAGGAATGGTCTTCCCAGGATGAGAGGATCTCCTGGATCTTCGGGTTGGTCAAGCACCACGAAATCTGCAGGAACGTAAACACCACCAATTAGAAGCTGTATGTCCTTAAGAACGCCTAAAGGACGTTTAATATAACAATCAGCAAACTTTAAAGAGAAGTTAGGAAGAGAGAAATCCTTAAAGCCCAGTCGTGTTGCTACGGAGTGTGGCATGATGTTGACACTGGAGCCTGTGTCGCAGAGGGAGCGAGGAAAGACCGTAGAGTCGATCGGAACTGAGAGTCCAAAGCGACCAGGATCTCCAAGCTTTGGCACTGTCCTGCTCTTTTCCACAGCATAGCACTCCTCAGTATTGATCGGTACTGGCTCTGCAGGCCCAAAAATCTCTTCGAACTCCGCGAAGTAATCCTCTTCGATGGCCAGAACAGCTTTGCAAACACTCATGGAGTTAACATCAATCTTAGCAGGGAGAACACCTGTAGTTACATCCACATATTCCTCCTCCACAGTCATACTAGCAGAATCGACCTTTTCCTTCACTGCCGTCTTCTTCGATTTCCCAGCGGTGGCGTATGTCTTGCTTCAAGAAACAGAACCTCGATCTCTTCTATACTCTCTCTGCAATCTCGGAAGTGACTCAGCAGAGGACGGTACTCTAGAGCTTGTTCAAAGGATAATGCATGGGGAATCCTTCGTACCATCTTCTGAAATCTAAGCAGCTGCTTCGGAGATATGGAGTCCCTGAAATGTTTGGGAACATGATCATTCAGCGGAGTACTGTTCACTGGAGCAATGTTCACCGGAGACTCATCTTCCATGACAGAAACGGCATGACATTCTTTTCTCGGATTCTGCTCTCCTTTAGCCGGAAGAGTTTCTTGTTGGCGCTTAACAACTTCTGCTTGCTGTGCCACTTGAGTGTCCAGCATCTTCAGGTGGGTAGTGACAGCTTCTAAACGCCCATTGATGTTTGTAATGTCAGTGGAAGTCCTCTGCTGATTAGCTAGCATCATTTGCATCATAGCTTTCAGCTCGTCATTGGGATTGGTAGCAGGAGGTGGTGGAGCTTGTTGTCTAGGCTGGTACTGGTTCTGATTTTGGTAACCGGAACCTGAACTCTGTCCATACTGCCTCTGATAGCCTGCATTGTATCCTGGAAATCCTTGACCACCTACATAGTTAACCTCATGAGTGCCTCCTGAAACCAATGCAGCTGGCTCTGAATAGCAGATCGTATCTGAAGCGTTTCCAGCCATACTCACGCCCTGATGGCTACCCTGCATAAAGTCCCTGATCTTAGCAGCTGTCAGCTCTGCTATCTCTGCTGCAGATGGTGCCTCTACACTGAAAACCTTCTTCGACCGATCATATTCAGAACACTGATCGCTAGAGCTCTGCGCCTTATTCTCAATCAACCTGTACGCGCCTTCTATGCTCTGAGTCATAAAATTACCATTACTAGCTGAATTAAGACTTGTCCTGTAATCCCAGGTGACTCCATCGTAGAAAATCCTTAGCAGCTGCTCATCTGTGAATCCATGGTGAGGGCACTCTCTACGGTACTCCTTAAATCTATCCCAGGCTTCAGCAAATGACTCTCCGCCCTTCTGCGAAAAGTTGGTGATTCTGCTTCTAAGATTAGCTGTCTTGGTCTTAGTGTCGAAGTGGTCCAAGAAAGCAGCTCTAGCTTCGTCCCAGCCGTTAAGAGAATGTGGAGGAAGCGACTTGAGCCATCTCAAAGCTTTGTCAGCGAGAGAGTGCTTGAACAGCTTACACTTGATGTAGTCAGAAGGTACCCCATTGGCCTTAGTCGTCTCGCAGACCTCTTCAAAGCTCTCTATATGATCCATGGGGTTTTCAGAAGCCAACCCATGGAACACGTGCCTCTCTACTAGATTAATCAGCTGAGCCTTAATCTCGAAGTCATTCCTCTGAATCACAGGGACGCGAATGGCTGATCTGTTCTGGTAGTACTGGTGGACATTGTCCCCTTCTCCAATTCCTCTCTGCGGCGGAGGATTCTGACCTGCTGGTGGCATCCTCTGTGCCATCATCCTAGTAAACTGCTCTTGCATCTGCTGCATCTGCTGTTGCCCCTGTTGCGCGTTTGCTGCAGTAGCATCCCGAATCTGCTCTATCTGATCAAACAAGGCAGCCTGAAGACCCTCATTCAAAGCTGGCATGATGTTCCTTTGAGCTCTGTTAGCCCTTTCTACACTGGCTAGTTCTTCGTTCGAGTGCGATATCAGAGGTTCAGTACGATTACTTCTCCTCTGCATGCACCTGAAAGCACAACCAAAAACAAAAACAAAAACAAAAACAAAAAGAAATTAATAAAATACTTAGACGAAATTTGCAAATCAAATCTGAAGGCAAACACAATTGGTCCCCGGCAACGGCGCCAAAAACTTGATACTATCGAGTTTTACCCGAAATAAATCATTGCAAGTGCACAGGTACACAGTAGTAAATAACGGGATCGAATCCACAAGGACCAATGGCTTACACAACAGATTTTAGATTTTTAAACTAAGCTAAGCAGGAACGAGATGGTTGATTGTATCAAAATTTAAAAGACAATAAAGTAATTAAAAACGGTGTAAATTCAGATGATAAACGTTAGGGAATAGGGAATTCTCAGGAAATCACAATCATGAACCAGACAACTATTCAGATTCTAAGTATGCATGCATCTTAAACTCAAACACTTTTATAAACTACTCCACTTTCGTGATAACAGTTACTTTCCCTAGAGATCCGAGAGCCTATAGTTTCGCATGGTCATGGCTATCCTAGACAAGCATTATACGTTCAGGTTTGATCAGTTCATAATACTTTATAACTAAACTTTCGATTGTTATAATGCATTACTCATCAACAGTAGTTATAGCTATATGAAAACTTTTGGAATGCATATCAACTTAAGATCTAGTGATTAAATGGCCAATTCAATCCTAGCATTATGCCTAACAGTGATGAAGATGATAAAGGATAAGCAACTTATTTGTGTCTGATTCAATCGGTGAAATCTATTGAAAAACCCTAAAACCTAACTAGGGTTCTACTCAGACATGATAAAGAACAAAGCAGAAATCATGGATGAATAGAATTGCATAATCATGGAATAAGAAATAAGAGTAGGGTTTAGAAATCTTCTCCAAAGGGATTGAGATCTTCTCCCAATACAAAGCTCTAAAATCTCTCTAAAAGTCTCCAAAAACGTGCAGGAATAAAAGGTGTGTCCAAAAGAAATAAAACCTAGTGGTATTTATAGGATAAAACGGAAAAGGAAAAATCCCAAAAAAATCTGCGGACTGGGTCGGTCGGTCCAGGGGGAGACGGGTCGGTCTGAGTCTTCCATTGGCTAGACCGACCGAGCAGACCGGTCGGTCTATGTGCCATTGCCTCGGTCTTCAAATTGCCGTCAGATTGACTGGTCGGTCCGTAAGTGGATCGACCGGTCCGGTCTCGGATTGATCGGTCTTCAATTGCTTCAAATTACTTCAGAATTCTCCATTTTCGCCTCAAATTGCTCGAAGTTCCTTTCCGCTCTCATATGGTTCAAATTCTTGAAGTATGGCCTAAATATTACCTCAAACAACTCCAAAGGCTCCGAAAACGCGTTAAAAACATGGTTAGGAAACTCCAAATTCACGTTATATCAACACGCGACTCGATCAACTCGCAAACGACTTAAATGTCTACACGCGACACGACCAACTCGCAAACGACTTAAATGTCCACACGCGACTCGATCAACTCATTAACAACTTAATTGTCTAAACGCGATATCTCGCAAACGACTTAAAAGTCTACACGCGACAGTTTATTACAACACGATCAACTCGCAAACGACTTAAATGTCTACACGCGACTCGATCAACTTGCAAACGACTTAAATGTCTACAAGCGACTCGATCAACTCGCAAACGACTTAATTGTCTAAACGCGAAAGCTCGCAAACGACTTAATCGTCTAAAACGCGACAATCGGTAAATGACTAAATCGTCTAACCGCGACTTTAATGTCGACTCGTCGTCATTACTGACCATAATGGCGATCTAAAACACTTCATCGCGAAGTTTACCTATACATCCAAAGTGGATAAAGCGCGCTATATAAATTTAGAGTTCATCACTGGAGCGGATGTATTTAGTGGAATACGACCGTAAACCTGGGTGTTCGTCTCGCAAACCTAGTTATACTTAACACTGATCGAACTTGGCAAATATAATCGGGTCAGAGATTATAATCGGGTAAGGGATTCTGTGGAATTCATCTATACTCCAAAATTTGTTTTAGGTAACGAACTATAACAGGCCTAGCTGACGAGCTCTAACAGGCCTCGCCAAACAAGGCAAATTTTGCGGCGACACTATCAGTGTATAGCCTCTAAGCGTCTTAAAACTGCATCGCCTCTAAGCGTCTTAAAACCGCATCGCCTCTAAGCGTCTTAAAACCGCATCGCCTCTAAGCGTCTTAAAACCGCATCGCCTCTAAGCGTCTTAAAACCGCATCGCCTCTAAAGCGTCTTAAAATCGTATCGCTTCAAGCTTCTTAAAACCGCCTCGCAAAGCAAGCTGTAATAGACCTCGCCAAAAATGGCGAATCTAAAAGCGATAAAACATGTCGACAGAAATCCAAATTTTTGATAAATATTTGGGTTCGACCAACTCGGCAAATAAAATGTCATAAGTTGGATAAAGCCGTCCAGGCACAAAATAACAAGTCTTAAAACCTTGAGCAAAAAAAAAAAAAAAAAGAGAAAGCAAATCCTAAAAACTATTACAGAGTTTGGATTAGGCGACCAGCTCGCCTTCTTCGTCTCCTTTATCTTCCGCTTGAGCAGCAGCGCCAGCCGAACCCTCCAACTCGCCACCTTCCTTTGCCAGTTCCCCGTCAGCTGGTGCAGAAGGTCCAGCCGAACTCGCAACCTCGCCAGTCGATTTCCCAACAATCTCATCGCCAGTCTTGGGATCCTGTTCTAAGGGAGTCGGCTCGCGCTGAAGTTCAGTTACTATAGCTTGGTCAGGGTCGACAGTCTTATCCGTCCCGCCCGACTCGCTATCGCTTAGCTCTTCGCTAGCACTCCGCAACCGCATGCCCAAAGAGCCGTCGTTGGATCCCGAAGCTACACTAATACCAACAGACTTAGCAACGGTCTCGACTCGCAAAGAAACAACAATATCCGTTACTTTAATGGGGACGACATAGTTCATACCTAGAATCTTCCGCAACTCGTCGGACATCACATCAAAGACATCGTAGGCAAAACCCAGCGTTGCCTTGTTCTCGACTAGAAGAGTGCATTCGGCGATGGGATCGAAAGGTTCTTCAGTATTCTCCAGGTCGTCGAGGAGTTGAAGGTTGGAGTCCGCTTGCGAGAGAAGGACCATCTTCCTTATCGGCTTTTTCATCATTCGGCAAAAAAGCTCGTTAGCACGGTCCAGTTTAGCTTGAACTTCCGCACCCGCGGATCGCCTCGCAGATGAAGCTGCCGTTTCGAGATCTTTCTCGCGACTCGCTTTCAGAGCAGACAATTCTGCCTCCAGGTCGGCAGTTTTCTCCTCGACTTTCTTCTTCTCAGAGCCTACTCTATGAAGATGTACGCCCAAGTCGTCATTGCTCTTCTTGTAAGTATCTCGCTCAGCAGCGAGTTTGCTCATCTCCTCTGTGAGCCGCTTCATCTCGACTTCTTTCTTCCTCCTGGCCTCGTTAATAAAGGCCTGCCTAGACCTCGCCTCTTGGTCATACGCTATGACCATCCTGTTACAGTGCGCGATAGTCTGCAAATGAGTTGAAAGTATGAGAATGGAAGCAAAATGGAACAGGAAGAGTATATGGAGTTTACCTTAACTTGGCGAGACGCGAACTCCTTGTAGAGCTCGCTCTTGACCAACATTTCTGGGATCGGAATGTTATCGCCCGGATATGTGACCTTAGCCATTAAGGCAGCCGCGGCTAACGGGTCATCATAAATCTCTGCAGATTTTCCAGGTCGCGGACCTGGAGGAATGGACTCGCCTAGAGGTAGAATCGGCAGCTCGTGACGAATTTTCTTCTTATCACCAGCTTTTCCCTTGCCTTTCTCAGAGGCAGTGTGTTTTCTTTTGCGAGTCAAATGATGCTCAGACTCGGCGAGTTCGTCCGTAATAGTAATTGGATGTGAAGGAATAACTGAAGGAATTCGTACTAGGTTATCCAGATTAATCTCTATTAATCCACCTACGTTACAGTTCCTTTTCCTAGGATCTAGGGTTTGTAAACGAATAAACTGAAAAACTGGATCTCGATTATACCTGGAGTTAGCAGCGGAATTAGCAGGGAATCGAGATTACGAGCACGTCAAACGCTATGCCTCTACGAATAGTCCACACGCACACAAATAGGAATCCGCCGGAATGCTAGAACCGGTGATTAGATCTCTTTATGGATTTAGTGTTTCAGAGTGACGGCTATCAGAAAAGATATCTATCTATTCAGGTCGTGCCTCATATCTTTATATATGGACCCTGGAGAAAAACCTAATTATCCTGAACCGAGTCAGAATTAATTAAGTCGTCAAACCGAAATCTCCATTTGTGTCGATCGACACACTCTTCAAAACACTAAAATAATGTGTATCAAATACACATCATTTGGATCAATACATTAATGATTATTCCCATATAAAGCGCATCCTATTTGCTTAGGTGTGTGACCCTGTAGGATCATATAATACTAGCAATGAGTTCATAACTCATAGATCATCAGAGGTTTCTAGCAAAACGTCATGATCACCTAGTATCATATGAATGTCTAATCTCGACATTACAACTATCACTAGAGTGATTACAAGTGTGATTTAAGGACATTCCCAACAATCTCCCACTTGTACTGGAATCAACTATTCCAATAATCCCTTTGTCGCTATATCTCGATATGGCATAAGGCAAGTACCGTGTCATCCTTGTTGGGGTCGGTTTTCACCCGCTCAACATTAACGTTCAAATACAAATTGACTGAAGAAATGGCCCTCCGGGTTCTTGAAAAGAAAGGCATAACGGCGCCTAAGTCCTCACGCGAAGCAAAGCCAGAAGTCTTAGGAGTTGTCTGGATCGAAGGGAGGACCATCCTAGACTAGACGAATGGAGGTGTGTTCGGCCCAACGAACCACGGCCTCGACCGACCATGACCTTGCCTGGGGACCGACCGTGGCTTCGGCCATGAGGCCGACCGTGGCTTCGGCCATGAGACCGACCGTGGCTTCGGCCATGAGGCCGACCGTGGCTTCGGCCATGAGGCCGACCGTGGCTTCGGCCATGAGACCGACCATGGCTTCGGACGTGAGGCCGACCGTGGCTTCGGCCATGAGGCCGACCGTGGCTTCGGTCGTGAGGCCGACCATGGCTTCGGTCTTGAGGCCGACCATGGCTTCGGTCTCATGGGTGAGCACGGCTTCGGCCCATAGGCGATCACGGCCTCCTCCCAGTTGCTGATCCAGTCCTTGGTCCAACACCGCCTTCGGTCCAACAACACCAAGGCGGCCCGATTTAGACACGAAGCCCGCATTGATGCAAACCGACTCCGTGAAGACTTAGGAGGCTGAGCCGCCTTAGACATAGTATAAATAGACTTCTTTGTACACCCTAAGGGGGATCCGGAATTGGTCACCCAATCTTGTAATCATACGTTTTCAAAGCAATAAACAATCTTTTGACATCTTTCTTGAACCCTAGCTTACCATAGAAATCTCACAAGCTTCCCTAGAACTCTTACAAATTCTAATTGTGTTGGTTTCGACCCCCACAATTTGGCGCCGACTAAGGGGACACAGAGAATTTCTGACGCTCAAGAGTTAGGGTTTCTTCATCACGCCACCAAGATGTCAAGCAATACCATGAGCAACGAAGGATCTTCGTCTCACCAGCACGACGAAGACAGAAGCAACTCCATGGAAAACACTGCGCCTCGCGCTGCTAACAACCCAGCGGATCTCGCGGAGATCAAGCAGATGCTTGAGACTCTGATGAAGAAAACTGAACATACAGCGAGCGAGCTGCAATCGCTCAAGAGAAGGAAGCGCAGGAGGTCCTGTGTCTGTCCGACACGCCTCAGCTTCGCCACGCCTCGAACCAATCGGAGGGTTCGACACGAAGAGCTACCACCTCGGGCTGCTCGCACAGATCCAGAGGATTTGCCTCCACCACCGCCTCGTCGGGAATCCGATCTAACTCCCGAGCGCATGATTGGAGAATCAGATGAGGATCTGCCTCCTCGAAGACATGCCCGAGTCGACCTAGAAGTTGACCATGCTACGGCCGCAGAAGAAGGAGATGCGATCATAGCAGAGCTTTACATGAGGGAACAAGAGCGCAGGGCTCCGCAAGGTTCCCGAGACGGAGAGATCGCTGCGCTGAAAGCCCAGTTAGATCAGGTCGCCTCTGACCTAAAGGCTACCCAACAACAAATGTACAGGAGCACGGCGAAGGCTCCTGGGATCGCCTCTGTGCTCGAGAGGGCACGGAACACACCCTTCGCTGAGAGGGTCGCGAGGACTCAAATCTCCGACCCCGGAAAGGTCAAGCTCCCGGTCTATGAGGGGACCACCGACCCTGCTATCCACCTGATGGAATTCGAAGTCGCCTTAGGAAGGGCAAACTTCACAGAAGCCGAGAAGGACATTGGCTACTGCAAGCTGTTCGTAGAGAGCCTCAAAGGGCCTGCCCTCCAGTGGTTCTACAAGCTGGAGAAGAAATCAATCCACACCTTCCATCAACTCTCAAAGATGTTTGTGCAGCACTACAACATCTTCGCTGAAAGAAAGATCTATGATGCGGAGCTGTGGACAAACAAGCAAGGAGAGAACGAAAGCCTGCGGTCTTTCGTGACAAGATTCAAGCATACGCTGTCAAAAGTGGACGGTGTTACCAACACGTCCGCACTGGAGGCCTTGAGAGGAGCGCTTCGATGCCCCTCTCCATTCTGGCAGGAGTTGACTGTCAACCCACCTGCGACTATCCAAGACGCTCTCCACCGCGCTACAGACTTCGCTCGAAGCGAAGAAGGAGTCCGCGCTAAGAGGGGCGGGAAAACCAAGCACGCGGACGAGCTCCTCCAGTCCGCTGTGACACCACCACCCTCTTAGAAGCTCTTGCAATGAACTACGAGGCGACTTGATCCCTGCAAAGGGTACGTAGGCAGCCTGTCTTCGGATAGGTTCAGTTGCTCCCCTCCATCAAAAGGGGGGGGGATTACATTTCACTTCAGCCTCCTTCCAGATGAGCTCACACGACACCAACCCCAGTGACGACCTCATCGTCACACAACAAACACTCGCCACAGCACTCATCATGAGAACAGCTTGTCCTCTACGGACCGATCAAAGCTTTATTCGAGTAGAGTCGTTCTACATCTATTGCTGCTGGCCACAGCAATAGTGTAGAGATACGAACACAATGACATCCACAACGGATACAGCGCGCTATATAAATTCCAGTGTTCAGAATCGTCTCCGGATGACCCTCTGATCACTCAGAAACCCAACAACGTCGTTGGTAACACAGCTGCTAGTGACCTCCGTTCAGATTATACTTGAACGTGTCACTCTGAAACCCAGGACAAGCGCTGGTCGAACTCAAGGTGAACTTGCTCTCGGACAGACGTGTCTAGAAGAGCAGCACCATTTTACAAAGCCCAACGGCAACGTTGGCAGATAAAGAGCGTGAGCGCATTTGCGTTTTCACAGCCTTAACAAAGCCTCATTCATGAGCAAGCAAAGCCTCATTTATGAGCAAGCAAAGCCTCATTTATGAGCAAACAAAGCCTCATTTATGAGCAAACAAAGCCTCATTCATGAGCAAAAACTTTTCTGCAGAAAACATTGCAGCTTCAGCAAAGGAAGCATGAAGTCTTAAAATGTTCAGAACGTTTACGGAGTCTTAAAACCTCCTGTATGAAGTCATTTTCTACTACTTTGAGAAAGGATAGGCCAACACCTTGACTTTGAACGGTAACGCTGATATCGAACACATCTTTTAAACTCGGCACTATCACCTCTGATACTACCGAGCTGGGGGGCTAACTGTTGGGGTCGGTTTTCACCCGCTCAACATTAACGTTCAAATACAAATTGACTGAAGAAATGGCCCTCCGGGTTCTTGAAAAGAAAGGCATAACGGCGCCTAAGTCCTCACGCGAAGCAAAGCCAGAAGTCTTAGGAGTTGTCTGGATCGAAGGGAGGACCATCCTAGACTAGACGAATGGAGGTGTGTTCGGCCCAACGAACCACGGCCTCGACCGACCATGACCTTGCCTGGGGACCGACCGTGGCTTCGGCCATGAGGCCGACCGTGGCTTCGGCCATGAAACCGACCGTGGCTTCGGCCATGAGGCCGACCGTGGCTTCGGCCATGAGACCGACCATGGCTTCGGACGTGAGGCCGACCGTGGCTTCGGCCATGAGGCCGACCGTGGCTTCGGTCGTGAGGCCGACCATGGCTTCGGTCTTGAGGCCGACCATGGCTTCGGTCTCATGGGTGAGCACGGCTTCGGCCCATAGGCGATCACGGCCTCCTCCCAGTTGCTGATCCAGTCCTTGGTCCAACACCGCCTTCGGTCCAACAACACCAAGGCGGCCCGATTTAGACACGAAGCCCGCATTGATGCAAACCGACTCCGTGAAGACTTAGGAGGCTGAGCCGCCTTAGACATAGTATAAATAGACTTCTTTGTACACCCTAAGGGGGATCCGGAATTGGTCACCCAATCTTGTAATCATACGTTTTCAAAGCAATAAACAATCTTTTGACATCTTTCTTGAACCCTAGCTTACCATAGAAATCTCACAAGCTTCCCTAGAACTCTTACAAATTCTAATTGTGTTGGTTTCGACCCCCACAATCCTTATTCAACCAAAATCATGTTCATCGAACTCCGATTTATACTGACAATACAAACGACTGACATTCAGCTCGTTCGAGTGCGGCCACACATTCCTCAGTATCAAATCTTCGATGGGCCCTGAGATATTTATCTCCTGCTATACAGGAGGGACAAATCCCATCTCGTTCCATCCCTCTGTTCCTTCACACACTTCATGATACGCCCAATCAATGCCTTTATAGTCACCTTTTACGGATAACGTTTGACAAAGTCAAAGCGGACCAATTCACACATAAGAAATCATGATGAACTCAGGTCTAAGGACTATACTCTATAGTCGTAATGAGAATCTCTTATGACACTTGTATAGCTATCTCGTAGAGTTCTCATTAGCGGGTCATGTCCAATCATATATTCTCCAACATATATCCATGTGATTGACTTTAATACTCTTATTAATGACTCCATGAAACTTAGTCATCAGTCACCTCACATGCCAGTCTCTCGCGGTTGCTAGTGTCCCACATTAACAACCTCGACCGGGGACAAATATAATCTATGACATTTAATTCTCATAGGGTTTCATGATCAAGTCCTTAACTTGATGACCTATAGAATGTCATAAATTATCTTGGGACTTATTATTTAAAAACACAGTTAAATAATACCGAAATCATATTTCATTAAAATAACCAAAATGTTATTACAAGAACATTAAAAACATAACTTAAAAACAAGACAACTCCCACTAAAATCAAGATCACATCTTAATTTTCTTAAGTCCTATAGCAGCCGTATGACTCTCATGCTTAGGTCTTGGGAGGGGCTTGGTCAGAGGATCAGCGACATTCTCATCCGTGGGAACTCGACTGATCTTCACATCTCCTCTATCTATTATATCACGAATCAAGTGATATCTCCTCTCTATGTGTTTGGATTTCTGGTGAGATCTAGGTTCCTTTGCCTGAGCAATTGCTCCATTGTTGTCGCAAAACAATGCTACAGGCTCCAAGATACTAGGAATCACACCAAGCTCAGATATGAACTTCTTGATCCAAACAGCTTCCTTTGCTGCTTCCGAAGCGGCAATGTATTCAGCTTCAGTAGTGGAATCTGCTACAGTGCTCTGCTTGGAACTTTTCCAACTTACTGCACCGCCATTCAGACAAAAGACATAACCAGACTGAGACCGGAAATCGTCTCTGTCCGTCTGAAAACTTGCATCCGTGAATCCACTTATGACTAGCTCATCACTTCCTCCATATACCAAGAATTTATCCTTCGTATTTCTCAAATACTTGAGGATATTCTTGACTGCTGTCCAGTGACACTCACCTGGATCAGATTGGTATCTACTCGTCATGCTTAAGGCACAAGCAACATCTGGACGAGTACAGAGCATGGCATACATTATAGATCCTATTGCCGAAGCATAAGGAAACCTATTCATTCGTTCCCGCTCAGCTTGTGTCGAAGGACACTGCTTTTTGCTAAGAATAACGCCATGCAACATAGGCGTGAAACCCTTCTTGGAATTTAGCATATTGAATCTGTGTAATACCTTATCAATATAAGTATCCTGACACAATCCAATTCGCCGATTTAATCTATCTCTATAGATTCTAATTCCAAGAATGTACGCGGCTTCACCCATGTCTTTCATGGAAAAACAACTTCCAAGCCAAGCCTTTACAGACTGAAGCAATGGAACGTCATTTCCGAGAAGAAGTATGTCATCTACATACAGTATGAGAAATGCAACTCCGCTCCCACTAGTCTTCTTGTATACACATGGTTCTTCTTCGTTCTTGACAAAGTCAAACTTTTTGACTGCTTCATCAAAGCGAAGATTCCAACTCCTTGATGCTTGCTTCAATCCATAAATGGATCGATGAAGCTTGCATACTTTCCCAGCATTCTTAGGATCAGTGAAACCTTCGGGTTGTGTCATATACACATCCTCTTCCAGAATTCCGTTAAGGAAAGCTGTTTTCACATCCATCTGCCAAATCTCATAATCATAATAAGCGGCAGTTGCTAGGAGTATCCGAATGGATTTAAGCATAGCGACTGGGGAATAGGTCTCATCATAGTCGATACCATGAATTTGCTTGAAACCTTTAGCCACTAATCTTGCTTTGAATATCTGAATATTCCCATCCATGTCAATCTTCTTTTTGAAGATCCATTTACACTCAATGGGTCTTGCACCATCGGGTAAATCTACCAAAGACCATACTTGGTTTTCTGACATGGATCCCATTTCGGATCTAGCGGCTCCAAGCCACTTTTCGGAGTCAGGGCCCAACATCGCTTCTTCGAAATTCGGAGGCTCGTCACTGTCAATGATCAACAGTTCATGACAATCATTCACGAGAAACCCATAGTATCTATCAGGTTCGTGACGGATCCTTCCGGATCTGCGAACTTCAGGCATCACAGGTGCAAGTTCCACAACTCCTTGTGGTTCAGGTTCCACAACTCCTTGTGGTTCCACCTGCTGCTCTTCCTGACAAGGTTGAGCAGGTTCCTGTGATTCTCGAACTTCTTCGAGTAGTACTTTACTCCCACTATTCTTCTTGTGAAGAAACTCTCTCTCCAGGAAAGTACAATCCCGAGCAACAAACACTTTGTTCTCAGAACGGTTGTAGAAGTAGTACGCCTTGGTTTCCTTAGGATAACCAACGAAAAAGCACTTATCGGATTTGGGTGCGAGCTTATCGGATATTAACCATTTTACATAAGCTTCACAACCCCAAATTTTCAGAAAAGACAAACTTGGAACATTTCCAGTCCACATCTCATGTGGTGTCTTCGCAACTGATTTTGATGGGACTCTGTTTAGTGTAAACGCAGACGTTAGTAGAGCGTATCCCCAAAAGGATAATGGAAGGTCTGTGTGACTCATCATTGATCGAACCATATCCAATAGGGTCCGATTCTTCCTCTCAGAAACTCCATTCCATTGGGGTGTTCCAGGAGGAGTGAGCTGTGAAACAATTCCACACTCTCTCAGATGATCACTGAACTCTTGACTTAAGTATTCTCCCCCACGATCTGATCGAAGAGCTTTAATACTTTTGCCAAGTTGGTTCTCTACTTCATTCTGGAACTCCTTAAATTTCTCAAAGGATTCCGACTTGTGTCTCATTAGATAGACATAGCCATACCTACTGAAATCATCAGTAAAGGTAATGAAGTATTGATAGTTTCCTCTAGCACTTGTGCTCATCGGGCCGCATACATCTGTATGTACAAGGCCCAATAAGTCACTGGCCCTTTCATTTGGTTTGTTGAAAGGGGCCCTTGCCATTTTGCCCATCAAACAAGATTCACATTTCTCACATGATTCATAATCAAATAAGCCTAAAAGTCCATCACTATGGAGCTTTTGTATGCGTTTCTCATTTATGTGACCCAAACGACAGTGCTAGAGAAAAGTTGGGTTTTCGTCATTGGACTTAAACCGCTTAGTATTTATGTTATATACGGGCATTGAATGGTTTAAAACGTAAAGCCTATTCTCTAATGGGCCGCTACCATAAAACATACCATCACGATTGAAAGAACAACATTTATTCTTAATAGCAAATTCAAATCCTTCTAAATCCAAACAGGAAACAGAAATGATGTTTCTGCTTATCGCAGGTACATAATAGCAATTGTTTAATTTTAAAACCAAGCCCGAAGGCAAAGACAAATGATAAGTGCCCACGGCTAACGCAGCAACCTTTGCTCCATTCCCGACTCGCAGCTCCACTTGTCCTTTCTTCAGCGTCCTACTGTTGCTGAGTGCCTGCACATTAGTACAAATATGAGCACCACAGCCGGTATCTAATACCCATGAGGTAGAACCTGTGGAAGTAACATTTACTTCAATAACATAAATACCTTTAGAAGTCGTCTCGTACGTCTTCTTCTTGTTCTTTAGACCATCCAGGTATTGCTTGCAATTTCTTTTCCAATGCCCAGGCTCATTGCAGAAATGGCACTTATCAGCACCAGAAGGGCCAGCCTTTGGCTTAGGAGTCGACGCAGGTCTGTCCTGGTTCGCAACCTGGACGTTCTTGCCCTTTCCTTTGCCCTTACCGGGTTTCTTAAACTTATTGCCCCCTTGCACCGTAAGCACATTTAGGGCACCCTTCTTGAGGTTTGGCTCAGCTGTCTTGAGCATGCCATGTAATTCAGTCAACGTCTTCGTCAAGCTGTTCATGTTGTAATTCAGTATGAACGTATCATAGCTTGACGGCAGTGACTGCAGAATGATGTCTGTAGCCAACTCTTGGCTAAGAGGACAGTCCAGTTTCCCCAAGTTATCAATATAACCCATCATTTTTATGACGTGGGGACTCACTGGAGCGCCATTTGGCAGCTTGCACTCAACTAGAGATTTAACCGTCTGGTATCTCTCAGTTCGAGCCTGCTCCTGAAACATCGCTTTCAGGCTAGTGACTATCTCGATGGGTGACGCCACGTTCTCATATTGCTTCTGCAAATCTGAGTTCATGGTAGCCAGCATCAGACAAGTCACATCGACCACATCATTCGAATGCTTATCCCAAGCATTCTTTTCTGTCTGCGGGGCATTGGCACGGTATTTCTCGGGGAGAACCTTATCAAGGACATAGTCCTTTTTCTCCTGCCTGAGAACGATTCTCAGGTTCCGATACCATTCCAAAAAGTTAGATCCATTCAACTTGTCCTTCTCAAGGACGGATCTTATGGAAAAATTGTTGTTTGAGCTAGACATTGCTGAAACAAAAGAGGTAGAGGGTTAGTTATGATGTTCAATAAAAGAGCAAACTTAACGTTTAAGAAAACTCGCATTATATTCAAACTATATTTCCTCTAAAGAATATAATGATCCAAGATCTATGTTTCACTAAAACCCGAGCAAGCCACTGGCTGTTACTCAAATCTCAGCTTTACAGGTAAGCAACACTTTGCTAATCATATCCAATATGACTCTTGGTTGTGGATAAAACATCTTATGTTTTTGTCCACCTGATGTCTATGGGCCTAGAACTTCTGATAGCCCATTCAAGTTAACCAATCTCTTCTGTCATGTAACAGTTAATGCCATGCACTGCAAGCCCATCAACACAATTACTTACTGCCTTATTCATGTAACTGCAGATACCTTGCACTGCAAGCCTATCACGCAATGACACAAATCTTGACAGCTGACAAGATTGGGAAGATATCCAGAACACTTGATATTTAGTCGAGGAACTGAACATTTAATCCTAATACATATCATATATGCATTCAGGAACCCAATCTCATTAAATCCGGTTCGGTTATTCGATTTCAGGTTCAATAACCATCAATCTGCATAAGCGGTCGATCAACATTACATTAGTGTCGATCGACACTTACTCTTCTGTTACGGTTCATCGAAAACCGATCAATCCAATTGAACCGGATTCGATAACCGGCATAAAATTTCAATAACCGGTCTGTGTCGATCGACGCAACATTTGTGTCGATCGACATGACTAAACCAGATTCAATCTTCGATAACCGGTCAATCTAATTGAACCGGATCGATAACCGGTCAATCTAATTGAACCGGGTCGGTTTTGGTCTCTGTCGAGCGACACAACATTTGTGTCGATCGACACGAACCAAACCAAATCAATTGTGCGATAACCGGTCAATCCAATTGAACCGGATCGATAACCGGTCAATCCAATTGAACCGGGTCGATACTGGTCTCTGTCGACCGACACAACATTTGTGTCGATCGACACAAACCAATTCGCAGTAAACCGAAATTAACCGGTTTAATTGATTTGTTAACCAAGCGCGATAACCGATTCAATCCAATTGAACCGGTTCATCGTATGCAAGGCAGATACAAACGTGTCGATCGACACGACTAGGGTTCTTATGCGATTTGAGCAGTTTAATGACAAAACGATTTTGCAAATTTAACTAGATCAAATTCGATTACTGTTCAACAGATTAATACGTTAAACCCTAAGGCTCTGATACCACTGAAGGAATTCGTACTAGGTTATCCAGATTAATCTCTATTAATCCACCTACGTTACAGTTCCTTTTCCTAGGATCTAGGGTTTGTAAACGAATAAACTGAAAAACTGGATCTCGATTATACCTGGAGTTTGCAGCGGAATTAGCAGGGAATCGAGATTACGAGCACGTCAAACGCTATGCCTCTACGAATAGTCCACACGCACACAAATAGGAATTCGCCGGAATGCTAGAACCGGTGATCAGATCTCTTTATGGATTTAGTGTTTCAGAGTGACGGCTATCAGAAAAGATATCTATCTATTCAGGTCGTGCCTCATATCTTTATATATGGACCCTGGAGAAAAACCTAATTATCCTGAACCGAGTCAGAATTAATTAAGTCGTCAAACCGAAATCTCTATTTCGGATTTAACTCGTGTCGATCGACACAACCCATTTGTGTCGATCGACACACTCTTTAAAACACTAAAATAATGTGTATCAAATACACATCATTTGGATCATTACATTAATGATTATTCCCATATAAAGCGCATCCTATTTGCTTAGGTGTGTGACCCTGTAGGATCATATAATACTAGCAATGAGTTCATAACTCATAGATCATCAGAGGTTTCTAGCAAAACGTCATGATCACCTAGTATCATATGAATGTCTAATCTCGACATTACAACTATCACTGGAGTGATTACAAGTGTGATTTCAGGACATTCCCAACAATAACAGCCAACATACTACTCGTACCTACGGCCGCAGCCTCATCATCCTTCGCGAAAAGGATATCTTCTTTGGCTACGCTCCGCTCTGACGTCTCGGCAGCTGGAGCAGCTGGTTTCGGCTCGACCTTTCTCTTGGATTTCGCAGCCTTCTTCTTGGCGATATCGCAGAAAGTTGGTTTTTCTGGCATGATATCGAGGTCGTCGGACTCGCTTCGATTAGAAGAATCTTCTTTGTCGATTAGAACGAACTCGCGAGCTCGAATGACTCTCTGAAGATGGAAATGGCGCTCCCACAGATACTTGCTAGCCTTCAACTTGTTGAACAGATCGTCAATTCCGGGAACATGAGTAAGCAGTGGTCTAGGAGCTGCAAAAACAATTGAGCAAAAAGTTATGATAAAGCATAAGGAGACGGCTCGCATGATAAACATCAAGAAAATCTACACAGAATTGCGCTTGACATCGACACAAAGAAAAAATATTTGTGCCAACTGTGGTCTTTGTTTGGAAAGTCATCCAAAATCTTGTACAAGGGACGACTCGCCAGATTATACAACCTCTTGTCGCTCGGGTCGGCGTGCTTACGGAACTCGAGAAAATTATGAAGATGACGAACTCCGATGGGCTCGCCACATTCGGTAGCTCGAGTCAGAAGCCCGACCAGTTGGCGAATCCCTCTGGTGTTGATCTGCGCAAAGGCGATTCTATAAACCCTCATGTACCGCAAAATGAACGCAGGAATAGGGAATGTGAGGTAACAGCCCCTAAACCATCATTCATATGCAGTAAACGTGCCAACTGGCGGGTCGTCTTCTCCCTGCTCGACAGTTGGCACAATCATCTCGACTGCGTCGGAGATTCTGCTTTCTGCGCGAAGGATGTCCAGCGACTCCTCGTCGCACCATGAAGAGCCTGGAGGCGGGCGTTGCTTTCGCCTCGACTTCTTCTTTTTCTAGACAACTTCGGCCGCTCCGGATCCAATCCAGGCTTCTAGTCTCTCTGTTTCTACGAGAGAGTTATAGGGCCAGTTGCATTCCTCGATCTTCACTCGGGGAATCGGCTCGGCAGAACTAAGGGACTCGTTTACGAAGGTGAAGAATCTCAACGACCAACCTTTGCTCCTTCGCAGCAGGAGGTTCGCCACTCTGTGAAGGATGTGAGGTCCCAAATTCCTCTTTGAAACCCGCTCTTGGGGCTCGCATCGGCGAGATACTCTTTCAAATCTCGCGACTTCGCCTTGAGACGGGAGTGCGATATGTAAACAAATAGACGAGGGGAGAGTTACCTCTATCCGCGGAACCGACCACACCTTGAACTCGCATTGACAACCGACTCGCTATTAGCGGAATACTCCCAAATCAATCTTTCCTTCTCGGGGAGCTCCGCAGATTTTGCTGACTTAATCGAATTTGTTGACGACATGATTTTTTGATCAAAATGGAACGCGGCAACGAAGTGATGGGACGGCGAAAAACTTAACGAAAACTTGAAAGAAAAACGAGAGAAAAGGGAGAGAGAGCAAACCTGTATTCGGAGAAGTGAGAATTATGAGAAGTATCTGAGGAGCATCGCTTCTTATATAGGCATCTTTTGCGGATCGAATTTCGAGGTGGGCCTCATTTCATAATGGGCCTGAGATTCTGGGCTTGAAGGATCGATATGCAATCCCGCAACTTTGTATTAGCTCGAAACGCGACCTCACGAGTTCAATTCCGATTTAATTCGCGACTTCAGAATTTCGCTTTCTCAAGGCTTCGATTCTCAGCGATTACAATCACCTCGCAGTATTTGTGGAGTTAATCATGTCGCACCCTCGTAACTTGTTCAAATCGACTTTTCATCATCGAAATCAATTCGCGACTCCGCAGATTTTCATCTTGCCACCTCGCCAAAATCGGTTTGTGACTTCGTTTCATCATCTCGCAGTCAGTCTCTCAACTCGCAAATGTATGATACGTTTGCCTCGTCGCTTCGCGCGTATCGAGCGACTCGCAGATTCGTGACACGATCTTCAAGCAGCTCGCGACTTCATCTTCATCAGATCAACTCGCGACTTCATCTCGTCACTTCGCAGGATCGAAATCGACTCACTGATAACGTCACACTCGATCAGCTCGCGACTTCATCTTCATCAGATCAACTCGCGACTTCATCTCGTCACTTCGCAGGATCGAAATCGACTCACTGATAACGTCACACTCGATCGGCTCGCGACTTCATGTTCATCAAAATCAACTCGCGACTTCATCTTCATCAGATCAGCTCGCGACGTCCTCAAAATCAACTCGCGACTTCATCTTCATCAAATCAACTTGCGACTTCATCTAATCGGCTCGCGACCCCGCAGCTCGCGACTTCGCAACTTCATTCCACCAAACGACTCGGAGAATACGCAGACGAAACTAAAATTGAGGACTCGGCGACAATGGCAACTTGAGCGAGTGTGTGACTTGTGCTCTTTTCCCCTTGGTCTGGTTTTTTCCCACCGGGTTTTCTAGACAAGGTTTTTACCGAGGCTTGTTCACACACCTATACGTTTTCGTCTCGCTGCCTCGCATCTTCGAGCAGTGCAGATTCGGAACATTTTCATCTCGTCACCTCGCATCTTCGAGCGATTCGTGGGTTATGAGCTCGTCAGTTCGCAAGTTCGAAATCGACCATCAGATGGCATCGCGTCGATCAGCTCGCCGAATTTGGTACAACCATGTAACTTGAGCTTGGCAAAATCGGTCAACACGTTAACAGTCTAACGGAAATCGATTCTTTGCTTGGACACCCTTTCTTCAACACTTTTATTTATAAAACTGTTGAACTGGGGGGCTAACTGTAGGGGTCAAATCTCCCCTAGAAGAATCGATAAGCCTAAATCGACTAAGTATACGTTAAGCGGCTCAACGGTCAAAGCCCAGAAGACAGAGGCCCATTAAAGGCCCAACACTGTTTGTCCAAACCAACTTGTATTCTCTATAAATAAGCATGTAATGATATTACGTGAATTTGGATGTTCCTAACCACGAACTTAACGCATTTTCGGAGTCTTTTGAGTGGCTTTGAGTTGATTATTAGATCTATACTCGAAGATTTGGAACAGTATGCGTTTGGGAAGAGGATTCGAGCAAATGGGCGAGAACCGGTGATATTTGAAGACCGACCGAGCCGACCCGAAGGAGGGACCGACCGGTCCACCTTCTAGACCGGCCGGTCCACACTTTCCCGAAGCCCGGCCGTTCCACCTCAAGCTCGACCGTTCCACGTGAAGTTGAAGCCGGCCAAGACCCACTGGAAAGTGGACCGATCGGTCCTCTCCTTGGACCGACCGGTCCAGCCGAATGATGACCCGAAGACGAAGATACGAGACCGACCGGTCTAGGTTAAGGACCGACCGGTCCAAGTGCATCACGAGAGGATTTTTGGCCTCTGGAAACCGGACCGACCAATCCTGTTTCCGGACCGACCGGTCCAGTCCCCAGATTTTTAGGAACTTTTCCTTTTTCCGTTTTTTCCTATAAATACCCGTAGGGTTTTGTTATTTTAGATGAGACACGATTTTTATCACTTTTTCTGAGATTTTTAGAGCTAGAGAGTTGTAATCAAGGAGAAGATTTCATCATCCTTTGGAGAAGATTTCTAAACCTTGTTCTTATTTCTATTCTATGATTATGATTCATTCCATTGCTTTTACTTTGTCTCTTATCATGTCTGAGTAGATCCATAGTTAGGTTTTAGGGTTTTTCAAAGGAATTCACAAATTGAACTAGACACAAATAGGTTGCTTATCAATTACCATCTTCATCACTGTTAGGCATAATGCTAGGATTGAACTGGCCATTTAATCACTAGATCTTAGGTTTATACACATTCCAAAAGCTTGTGTATTGCTAGAACTACTGTTGATGAGTAATGCATTATAACAACTGAAAGGTTAGTTATAGGGTATTATGAACTGATCAAACCTGAACTTATAATGCTTGTCTAGGATAGCCGTGACCAAACGAAAGTTTAGGCACTCGGATCTCTAGGGAAAGTAACTGTTATCACGAAAGTGGAGTAGTTTATAAAAGTGTTTGAGTTTAAGATGCATGCATATTAGAATCTGAATAGTTGTCTGGTTCATTCAAATGATTTCCTGAGAATTCCCTATTGCCTAACGCTTTTAATCATCTGAATTTTCATCACTTTTTATTGCTTAATTGTCTTTTAAATTGTTTCTAAATCAAAACCATTTTTCCTGCTTAGCTTAGTTTAAAAGTCTATAATTTGTTGTGTAAGCCATTGGTCCTTGTGGATTCGATCCCGTTATTTACTACTGCGTGCCTGTGCACTTGCAGTGATTTATTTCGGGTAAAACCTGATAGTACAATGTACCCCCCTCACTTGAGGGGATCTGATTTTCTGAGAGATAATAAGACAAAAACAGCTTTTTAAGCTAATTAATAAGAACAGCTCAAGAACCCTAATTCTATTTTTTTCTAAGTGTTTGAAAACCTAAAGGAGGCTCTTTTTCGTAGAATCTTCACAATTTCTATTGTGTGAAATTCCAGCTCGCACAGGAGATGGAGGAGCAGCTTGTACCAGAGCTTAAGGAAGCTAAAGAGGGAGCAAAGGAGCAATATGAACCTGAGGAAGCAGACGACAAAGACCTACATGTGCCCCTTGGTCCAATGACTCGATCCAAGCAAGCAAGATTCAAGCAAGCACTACACAAACTCTTACACACTATCCAGGGCAGTCTTGAGTGTGCTTATCCAACCACACTGGTTGTGATTCAAGCCACTTAAGCATGTTGGAATTTACTCAGGTTTTCACAAGTTTAATCTCTATTAAACAACCTAACGAAAGTTCCTTTACCTAGGATCTAGGGTTTGTAAACAATGAATCTACAAGAACAGATCTCGAATATACCTGGAGTTATGCAGCGGAAATAGATCAGGGACTCCGAGATTTAGAGCACTTCAAATGTAGTGCCTCTACCGATAGTCCACACGCACACAAATAGGAATCCGCAGGGATGCTAGTTCCTGGAACCGGATCTTTCAGGGATTTCTGTGTTTCTCGAAGGCGGCTGTCAGAAAGGGTTTTCTAAAGAACTCTCTATCTCCAGGTCGTGACCTATATCTCCTTTATATAGGTCCTGGAGAAAACCTAATTGATCCTAAACCAATTCAGAATCAATTAAGTCATTAAACCGAAATCCTATTTCGGTCAAACCCTCGTGTCGATCGACACTACTATAGTGTCGATCGACACTGCCTTTAAAACATGTTTATAATGTGTATCAAATACACATTATCCAGATCATTACATTAATGATCATTCCCTTATAAAGTGAATCCTATTTGCTTAGGTGTGTGACCCTGTAGGATCATATAATACTAGCAATGAGTTCATAACTCATAGATCATAAGCGGCTTCTAGCAAAACATAATGATCACCTAGTATCATATGACTGTCTAATCTCGACAATACAACTATCATTAGAGTGAATACATGTGTGATTTCAGGATATTCCCAATAATCTCCCACTTGTACTGGAATCATCTATTCCTATAATCCATTCGTCTCTATATCTCGATTATGGCATAAGGCAAGAACCGTGTCATCCTTATTCAACCAAAATCATGTTCATCGAACTCCGATTTATACTGAACAAAAACAAACGACTGACAATCACCTCGTTTGAGCGCGGCCACGCATTTCTCAGTATCAAATCTTCGATGGGCCCTGAGATATTATCTCCTGTTATATAGGAGGGACAAATCCCATCTTGTTCCATCCCTGTTCCTTCACATACTTCATGATACGCCCAATCAATGCCTTTATAGTCACCTGTTACGGATAACGTTTGACAAAGATGCAACGGACCAATTCATATGTAAGAAATCATGATGAACTCAGGTCTAAGGACTATACTCATAGTCATAATGGGAAACTCTTATGACACTTATATAACTATCATGTAGAGTTCCCATTAGCGGGTCATGTCCGATCATATGTTCTCTAACATATATCTATGTGATTGACTTTAATTCCCTTATTAATGACTCCATGAAACTTAGTCATCAGTCACCTCACATGCCAGTCTCACACGGTTGTTAGTGTCCCACTTTAACAACCTTGACCAGGGACAAATTTAATCTATGTCATTTATCACTTATAGGGTTTCATGATCAAGTCCTCAACTTGATGACCTATAAAAATGCCATAAATTACTTTTGGACTATTATTCAATTATCCAATAATCAAATAATACATGAAACAATTTTATTATGACATAACCAAAGTATGTCTACATGAATATCATAACATAACTAAATCTGTTATAACTCCCACTAGAATTAAGATCACATCTTAATATATCCTATACCTACAGCAGGAGGGTGAAACTCATGCTTAGGTTGTGGGAGAGGCTGCGGTACTCTGCTTGGAACCCTTTCCAACAAACCGCACCACAGTATAGACACAAGACATAATCAGGTTCCTACCATAAATTGTCTTTGTCCGTCTGACCACTCTCAACAGAAAACATTACTTCCTAAGTTCACCAAGCTCCTATCCTTAGTATTTCTCAAATACTTGAGAATATTCTTGGTAACTGTCCAGTGACTTTCACATGGATCATATTGGTATCTACACGTCATGCTTAAAACACAAGCAATATCTGGACGAGTGCAGGTCATGGCATCCATGATAGGTTCCACTGCATACGCCTGGAAATCCTACTCAAAAACTTTCTTGCTCAGCCAGTGTCTAGGAACACTGCGTCTTGCCAAGATTAATGCCATGAGACATTGGTATGAAGCCCTTCTTGGAATCATGCATACTGAGTCTGTCCAAGACCTTATCACCATAAGAATCTTGACACGATCCAATTAGCCTACCCAATCTATCTCTATAGATTCCTATTCCAAGAATGTACGCGGCTTCTCCCATGTCTTACATTGAAAAATAACTTCCGAGCCAAGTCTCTAAGACTAAAGCAACGGAACGTCATTTCCGAGAATAAGTATGTCATCTACATACATAATGAGAAATGCAACTACACTCCCACTTGTCTTCTTGTAAACACACGTTTCCTCTTCGTTCCAGATGAAGTCAAACCTTTTGACAACTTTATCAAAACGAAGATCTCAACTCCGTCATGCTTGCTTCAATCCATACATGGATCGATGAAGCTTACATTCTTTCCCAGCATTATTTGGATCTGTGAAGCCTTAGATTGTGTCACATACACATCCTCTTCCAGAATTCCATTAAGGAAAAACTGTTTTTCACATCCATCTGCCAAATCTCATCACCATGATAAATGGCAGTTGCTAGTCTAATCCAAATGGATTTAAGCATAGCGAATGGGAACTGGTCTCATCATAGTCTATACCATGATTTGCTTGAAACCTTTAGCCACCAGCCAAGCTTTGAATATCTGGATATTCCCATTTCAGATCTAGCGGCTCCTAGCCACTTTTCGGAGTCTGGGCCCAACACTGCTTCTTCGAAATTCGGGCTCGTCATTGTCAATGATTAACCAGTCATGACAATCGGTCACAAGAAATCCATATCTCTCGGTGTAGAACCACATGTGTAGGTTCTACAACTCTTTGCAGATCCAGCTACTACTCTTCCTTAACAGGTCGAGTAGTCTCCTGTGATTCTCGAACATCTTCGAGTTGTACTTCACTCCCACTGTTTTTCTTGGAAAGACAATCTCTCTCAAGAAAACATATTTCTTAGCAACAAACACTTTGTTCTCAGAGCGATTGTAGAAGTAGTAAGTCTTGGTTTCCTTAGGAAAACCTACGAAGCAGAACTTATCGGATTTGGGTGCGAGCTTGTTAAACGTTTTACATAAGCCTCACAGCACCAAATTTTAGTAAAGACAAACTTGGAACATTTCAAATCCACATCCCATGTAGTGTCTTTGCAATCGATTTTGTTTGAACCCTATTAAGTGTAAACTCAGACATTTTTAGAGCGTATTCCTAAAAGAATTATGGAAGATCTGTGTGACTCATCAGTGATCGAATCTTATCCAATAAGGTCCGATTCCACCTCTTGGAAAACCCATTCCAAAGGGGCGTTCCAGGAGGAGTGAGCTGTGAAACAATTCCACACTCTCTCAGATGATCACTTAACTTTTGACTTAAGTATTCTCCTCCGCGATCTAATCGAAGAGCTCTAATACTTTTGCCCATTTAATTCGGTACTTCATTCTGGAACTCCTTGAACCTTTCAAAGGATTCCGACTTGTATCTCTTTATATGGACATATCCATACTTACTTAATTCATCAGTAGATGTAATGAGGTACTGAAAGTTTCCTCTAGCACTTGTGCTCATCGGGCCGCACACATCTGTATGTATAAAGCCCAATAAGTCATTGGCCCTTTCATATGGTTTAATAAAAGGCCCATTGTCATTTTGCCCAATGAGCACGATTCACATTTCTCACATGATTCACAATCAAATGAGCCCAAAATCCCATCACTATGGAACTTTTGAATCTGCTGAAGCCCAAAACGACAATGCTAGAGAAAATTGGGTTCTTAGTCATTTTACTCAAACAGTTTGGTATTTATGTTATATACAGGCATAAATTGGTTTAAGACATAAAACCCATTCTCTAATGGGGTGCTATCATATAACTTCTCATTAAGATCAAAAGAGCAACATTTGTCTTTTATCAAAATAAAATCACTCATATCCTTACAAGAAAATGAAATGACATTTCTGCTCATAGCAGATACACAATAGCAATAATATAGTTTCTAAAACCAAGCCCGAAGGCGACTACAAATGGAAACTTCCTACAGCTAATGCAGCAACTCTTGCTTCATTCCTGTTGAGCATCTCCACTTGTCCCTTTTTCAACGTTCTACTGTTGCTTAGGCCCTGCATATTTAACCAAATATGAGCACCACAACCGGTATCTAATACCCATAAGATAGAACTTGAAATAACACAAATACCTGAATAAGGAGTGTCATACATCTCCATTATTTCCATAGAATCTTCCATGTATTTCTTGCATTTTCTCCTCCAATGCCTTGGCTCCCCACAGCAGCTGCAAGTATCATCATCAGATGGGCCAGACTTGGGTTTAGTGAGAAACTCGGGCTTATCCTGATTCACAATCTGGACGGCCTTTCTCTCACCCTTGTCTTTACTGGGTTTCACAAACATTTTGCCCTTCTTGATATTGAGCTCAGCTGTCTTGAGCATATCATGCAGTTCAGTCAACGTCTTCGTCAAGACATTCTTGATGTAGTACTTGATGAACTCATCATAGCTCGTCGGCAGTGACTGCAGAATGATGTCAGTAGCCAACTCTTGGCTAATAGGACAATCCAGTCTCCTCAGGTTATCAATATAACCCATCATCTTCATGACATTAGGACTTACTGGAGCTTCCTTTGGTAGCTTGCACTCAAACAGAGATTTAACTGACAGGTATCTCTCAGCTCGAGTCTGCTCCTGAAACATAGCTTTCAGGCTAGTGACTATCTCGATAGGCGATTCCACGTTCTCATATTGCCCCTGCATTTCAGAGTTCATGGTATCCCTCATCAGATGGCTCACATCGACCACATCATAATAATGCTTATTCCAAGCATCATGTACTGCATCTGAGGCATTGGACCTTAGTTTCTCGGGGAGAGCTTTCTCAAGGACATAGTCCTTTCTCTCCTGCTTGAGAACGATTCTCAAGTTCCGATACCAATCAAGGAAGTTGGATCCATTTGACTTGTCCTTCTCAAGGACGGATCTCAACGAGAAAGAGTTCTGATTAGACATAACTGTAATAAGAAAAGGAAAAATCAGTTATGATATTCAGGAAATGAGAAATCTTAACAATTAAGAAAACTTGCATTATATTCAAAACAATGTTTCCTCAAATGAATATAATGATCCAAGATCCATATTTTACCAAAACTCGAGCGAGCCACTGGCCGTTACTCAAATCTTAGTTATATAGGTAAGCAACACTTTGCTAATCATATCCAATATGACTCTTGGTTGTGGATAAGACATCTTATGTTTTATCCACCTGATGTCTCTGGGCCCAGAACTTCTGATAGCCCATTCAAGCAAACTAATCTCTTCAGTCATGTAATAGTTGATGCCATGCACTACAAGCCCATCAACACAATCACTTACTGCCTTACTCATGTAACTGCGGACACCTTGCACTGCAAGCCCATCACGCAATGAAACAAATCCTGACAGCTGACAAGATCGGAAAGACATCCAGAACACTTGATATTAAGTTGAGGAATTGAACTTTCAATCCTTAATACATATCATATATGCATTCAGGAACCTAATCTTATTAAATCTGGTTCGGTTATTAGATTTTAGGTTCACTAACCATAATCTTAGTAGGCTGTCGATCGACACTACCTTAGTGTCGATCGACACTTACCTCTCTGTCACAGTTCTTCGAAAACCGATCAATCCAATTGAACCGATTTCGATAACCAACAGAACCAATTCAATAACCAGTCCGTGTCGATCGACACAACATTTGTGTCGATCGACATAGACTAAACCAAATTCAATTTTTGATAACCGGTCAATCCAATTGAACCGGATCGATAACCGGTCAATCTAATTGAACCGGGTCGATAATCGGTCGGTGTCGATCGACATAAAATTTGTGTTGATCGATGTCAACCAAATCGCATCGAACCAAGTGAGATAACCGATTCAATCCAATTGAACCGGTTAACCACTTCTCAAGGTCGTGTCGATCGACACAACCATTTGTGTCGATCGACACCTGGGTTTCTGGGACTTTGATCTTACGATAGAAAACCCTAAAACTTTAGCAAAGTCGTGTCGATCGACACGATCAGCTCTGATCAATTTTAACAAACGATTTTGACAGAAAACTGATCTATCAAACTGAATTCTCTAATTCAATTACGTTCTAGCAGATTACATGTTAAACCCTAAGGCTCTGATACCACTGTTGCAATTTACTCAGGTTTTCACAAGTTTAATCTCTATTAAACAACCTAACGAAAGTTCCTTTACCTTGGATCTAGGGTTTGTAAACAATGAATCTACAAGAACAGATCTCGAATATACCTGGAGTTATGCAGCGGAAATAGATCAGGGACTCCGAGATTTAGAGCACTTCAAATGTAGTGCCTCTACTGATAGTCCACACGCACACAAATAGGAATCCGCAGGGATGCTAGTTCCTGGAACCGGATCTTTCAGGGATTTCTGTGTTTCTCGAAGGCGGCTGTCAGAAAGGGTTTTCTCAAGAACTCTCTATCTCCAGGTCGTGACCTATATCTCCTTTATATAGGTCCTGGAGAAAACCTAATTGATCCTAAACCGATTCAGAATCAATTAAGTCATTAAACCGAAATCCTATTTCAGTCAAACCCTTATGTCGATCGACACTACTATAATGTCGATCGACACTGCCTTTAAAACATGTTTATAATGTGTATCAAATACACATTATCCAGATCATTACATTAATGATCATTCCCTTATAAAATGAATCCTATTTGCGTAGGTGTGTGACCCTGTAGGATCATATAATACTAGCAATGAGTTCATAACTCATAGATCATAAGCGGCTTCTAGCAAAACATAATGATCACCTAGTATCATATGACTGTCTAATCTCGACAATACAACTATCATTAGAGTGAATACAAGTGTGATTTCAGGACATTCCCAACAAAGCATTCATCAAGAGAGGTGTTGTGACTTGTACTCTTTTTCCCTCCTCTTGGTTTTGTCCCAATGGGTTTTCCAAGAGAGGTTTTTAATGAGGCAAGGCCAAAACACTTAAACAAAGGCTTCTTGATGAAATTCAGCCCAATTCTACTTACTTGGACGAAATTAATGAGAAGTGGAAGAGTCTAGTTTGATTTAGTCTTTGTACACTTAATGGTCAGACTTTGACTCATTAAGTACTATCTATTTCCTATGTTTTCTAGTTTCTAAGTGTCCTAAACTCTATAAGTATGTGTAATTTCGTTCATTATAACTTATCAAACCTTTTCTTATTCAAAAACCTTTTTTGTAACTGTTTGATCAAAGCTTGATTAGTGTATTCGGATTCTATCCTTACATTACAAGCAACCTCTTGATAGTCTAAGAGTGATTCCACCCCTCTTAGAAGTTTCAATCCATTCACACTTCGTATTACAATCATCCACAGTTACTGATTCATTCATCAAATCATTCTGCATTCATCATCAGAATCGATTCATTCATTGAATCACCGCATCAACGACAACACCATCGATGGAGAGCATCGAGGGACGTGATCCTCAGACCTAGGATCATATCAAGTGGTATCAGAGCAAATCTCCATACCCAGGTTGTGTTGTTTCTGCCTGTTCATCTTTTGCAACGTTGTGACTTTTCATATTCTGTGAATTCTGTATGATCTAGTCGACTGCTTCAGCAGTGGTGGCCATGATGATTGAAGAAGAAGTAGAAGAAGAGGAAAGAGGAAGATTAGAGATGGGAAAGGGGCCGAGAGAGAAGAAACATTTTTTAAGGTATCGTATTATTGCTCTGATACCATGTTAATGAATATGTTTTTCTTATTTCACAAAGTGATTGTACAAGGGAAATATATACAAGAGAATAGAAGTCTCTAGAATAACGTAATTACAGTCTATTCCTAAAACAGAGCAATCAAAGATTGAGAAAATAATTATGATTGATATTGTATCTCTTACATTTAAAGTGTACTTTTTGCCACTTTAAAGGTTAAAAATGTGATTTTCTCACTATTATTTGTCTCAGAACATGTATTGATCATGTCACCTCACTCGCCATTTTCTTTTTCATCCTGGTAATTTTGTAAATAATGCTAATAAAATGACATATTTCGGTACCTTTTTGCTGTTTTGCTCTTTAATTTATTGATAGTTTGCAGTGGCTCGTACCTAGCCGAAGTAAAAGATAAAACATATATGGGAGCAATAATGTATGCTTCTATGAAAACTCCTTCGGTTCAATTCAGTTCTACTCGTATGCACTTTCAACTCATTGAGACGATTTGATGAAAATGGGTTGGACGGTAAGTTTCATATCTATAATGTTGCAACTTGTCATATTTTCGAACTACACATATATTTTTCAATTCAGGTAAATCCAACTTTGTACTCTGAAAACAAAACTCAGAATTTTGTGTATACAAAAGAAAAAAAAAACAGCATGATCTTCTGTTATACAAACAAAAACCATGTATATTCAATTTTTCCAAGCGATTTGTAGAAAAGAAAAGCAGTAATAGCAATTGTGCTGTGGTTTTCGTTTTAAGGCAAAATTGTGAAAAGCAAAAGACTAAAACGTTAGAACAGTTAGATTGCAAGATTCGTATATAAATATTACATTAAGGAAATCAATTAAAATAGAAATGAACATGTAAAAATAAAAGAAAATAAATCTAAAATAAATTATTGGCTTCACATAATTTATTTCAATTTGGGCGTCTAGTATAATAATTTAAGCATACACTAGAGCAAAAGTATGTATTCAAGGTTCCAAGCGTCTTCAAGATGATAGGAGGAATGCAATGAGACTTACACTCACTGCAAAATGGGCGAGTTATACTATTATTGAGCACTACCTCATATGATGATCTGGTCCCCATGTCTATTGTGCGCCTTGGCATGAGCCCTGTAAATTCTCCGAGCACACACTCTATATGCAAACTAGCTCGATAATCTTTACATGTGTAGGACCATGTCGCTGCATTGGTTTCTTTCTCACAAATGTCACACCAGTATTTACCACTTGCATCATTTTCACCAAAGGATAGGGAGAGAGGATTATCGTCAACTCTATGCTTTACGATTTGTGGTAAAGTGGCGCATTCGAAGCACAAGACATATCCACAATCATCTTCAATGCATGTGAGCACACGAAATGTCTGCTTGTCGCAACCCTTGCATTGTCTTCTTCTTTCTTGTGAAATGTAATATAAGGGGTGGTGGGGATGACTTGGATGGTCAAATGGTTCAGAAATTGAACCGCATCGGACATCTAACTTTAAATTCCCATGCTTGTACATGAACCCAGTGGACCTTTTATCACAAGCAGTACACGCAAAAGAACCAGCCTCTGTAACTAAAGTAAGACGTTCATTGTGTAGCACATGCCATCTCCTTCTTGGAAATTCAGCGCAGTTTTGGTGAAGAACAAAATCACAAGCAATACAGCCATAGAAGGATTGGAGACCAATGGGATGGGTGCATGCGTTGCATCGCTTGTTCGCCTCCCATAGAATACCATTAACGTTGAGTCTTAGGTAATGCTCTTTATGGCTGAAATGTTGTATTGTGTTGTCATCTATTACAACATATGGCTCTATATCTTCTGCTTCTTCTGATACTCCTTCGAGTTCTTTCCCATTCCAAACATTATTTCTGGTAGCACATTTCGAATGAACGACATATTCAGAACACCTCTGACAAGAATAACCTCCACAACCCCAATCCACCTTCTTGCGACAAACTCCACATACAGAATTCACAACACCGAGAAGAGGAGTACGAGAAAGGCGGTGATCATGCCGGTTGATTTGTATGACGCGTGGAAGGCCAAAACACTCTTTATGGATCACGAAATTACATTGAAGACATATGTAAGGGCTTCGATCTCCCTTCAGCCCGCAAGCATTACATGTGAAGGAAATGAGTCTTGGGAGAAGAAAGAGTTGGTGATCATGGGTTTTCAAATCAAGAAGAGATTGTGGTGGCGGGTTTAAAACACAACCCATATCCAAGGTGAAGTTACAAGAAGAACAATGATAAAAAAATTCATCATAAATCGTTGTTCCACAAAGATAACATTTTTCATCAGTATAGTAGTCCGGGAGTTGACCCATGAGAAGCTTAAGAGGGTGTATGGAGTGGCAAGAGTGGTTTACCTCTAATGGATGTTTTACCACTAACGGCTGCTTTTTGTCTGACGGATGCCATACGCAATCGACGTGGAAGGTTAAATCACACTCATTACATTTGTAATGACCCTCTTTACCAATGTTCCCACATTTAGCACAAGCGAACTCAAACCACTCCTTGACAAGGGTGAGCTTGTGGCGATGATACGTTCCAGAAATGTCAAGAACCTCTGGTGGTGAGTACTTTGCACAGTATAGATCGATATCGAATAAACAAATCTCACAATGATAGGACAGATTCACGATTCTTCTGTAACATAAATCACATCCATTATCTACTTTACTTCGTAGCCAAAGAGTGTGCTTTGCGTGAGATGGGTGGTCGATAGATTCAGAAACCTCATCGCCACATTTCTTGTGGACGAAGAAATCGCAGCGTTTGCAATAGTAGCCATCACTGATAGAATCCAAGTGTGCACAACAATCACCTCTCCTCGTATCATTCCAAGGCACCATAAGATGCTCGTGGATCAATGGTAGTGACACTCCCTCAGATTCCATAGTCAAAGAAAGAAGAAAGAACAACGAAAGTAAGGATAAGAAAAAGAAGAAGAAGAAGGAAAAAAGGTTAGATCTGAAATCTCAAAGTCTGCTCCTTTCAAGTCTCTTTAATCTCTCTCTGCTCAAAAGTCTTCGTTAATCTCAATCATGTTCTTATAAAATAACATAATACAGGTATACTTTAATATTGGACTATTGGTGGTCATTCTATAATAATAAAATAAATATTATGGTTATTATAATGTTTATCTTATGATGGTTGATTAAACTAATGAGTACAAGTCGTGTGTGCCATGATCAAGTGGTTCCATACGTAAACTTGTTAAAGGCTTATAAAGGCGTGGCATCATCTCGATTCTCGAAGGTCACTCCATCGAATGGTTATATGTAATATTCATGGATCGTAATGGTAATGTTTGGATCTGAAATCTCAAAGCTCTTTTCCTTTCAAGTCTGTTTGTCTCTCTGCTCAAAAAGTCTTCATTAGCCTCATGTGGTTTCAAGAATTTTTTTTTAGTATTTTATTTATTCATTGTTTATTGTTTGAGATTAGAAAAAAAACTCTTAATAAAATTTTGTTCCAGTAGCGAGACCGAGGTCTGATTAAAAAAAAAAATATTTGCAAAAATAAATACTACAGATATAAATAGGTCCACTTTTTATTGTATTTTTACCGAGTAAATTTTTTCAAAAAATAAGGTAAATGTTTTTTTTCCTGAGTGAATATTTTATTATTTTGTTTGGAAAAAAACTTTCATCTTAATTACATCTTCTTCCTCGATAATTACATCGTCTACGGCGGCGAACCGCTCCTTCTCAGATTGAAAGATCTATCCTCAATTGCGATCTGAAGATTGAAGAAGAAGAATCGCCATAGAAGAGAGAAGGCGGAGAGAACAAGAGAGAAAAATCAACATTTTTATCAAACAATTTTTTTTTTTAATTTCTGTATTTTCCTCACCTCCAAAAATCAGCAACCAATGAGAGAGCAACATCTGTGCTAATGAGAAGGTTTCAAAGTGAGACGGTCTCAAAGAGCTCAACGCACTGAGCCGACTCAGACCTATTTCTCATTTTAAAAGCCATTTTTTATTTAATTTTAGATTTAAAGAGACCCAAAGGCTCACCGCTGGCCTTGCTCTAAGAGCATCTTCAGCGGTGATACTTTGTGGGTATCATATGATATAAAATTATTAAAATTTGAAGAATAGGAGGAAATAGAATGTTTTTAGTAAAAAGATGAGGTGTTTTTAAATATAAAATTAATAAAATTTGAATAAAAAGAAGAGATTGTTGTTATTATTGGAGAAAGAGTATCAATGGGTTGATACTTTTGACGGTATCAATAGGAGGAAGTGAATGTTTTTAAATATAAAATTAATAAAAGTTGAGTAAAATAAAAAAAAAGTATTTTTTTGAGTAAAAAAAGGAGATTTATTATTTTTTTATTTTATGATATCCACAAAAAATCATTGGTGTTGATGCTCTAACATGTTCTTATAAAATAAAATAATACAGGTATACCAAACATTATAAAAATAGAATAATACAGGTATATATAAAAAATAATAATAATAATAATACAGGTATACTTTAATACTGGACTTTTTGGTGGTCATTCAATAATTATAAAAATATAAATGTTATGGTTTATTATGATATTTATTTGTTTTATGACCGTTGATTAAGTAAATCAATAAAAAAACTCATATGTGCGTTGATGAAGTGGTTGAGAATAAATAAACACGCAAGTGTTAATATTTTTTGCATAAGTGATTGGAGTCACGTTGTTGGAGACATTAGGCCTATTCAATGGTTATTATTATTATTGCTTCTTCAGATATTTCTAGTTGTTTTATTTTAAATATTTCAGAATCTTTGCATTTGCGAATTAAGAATTGGTGTTCCAAAACCTCTTAGGTTTAGTGGGTGATTTGATTTCTATCTATTAATCAAAGGGGTTTTGTAGTATTTATTGAATTGGAGGGACGAATTCAATTTTGGGGTATAGAATTATAATGCCCCAATTTTAGTTATCTTGAGATTTGATTTTTTTTTTTTTTTTTGTAACTTTTTGTCTAGCTTTATTATCTATTCAGGTTTGTTATTTTTTCTTAAGAAAACTATTTTTCATTGTTTGCAGTTATAGAGGTTACCTATTTTTAGAAATTTAGGAGCAGAGAGAAAGAGAGAAGAAGACGCTTAGAGCATGTTCAACGGTTGTTTTTAGGTGTGTTCTTAGTATTAAAAATTATTAAAATTTGAGTAAAAGGAAGAAAGAGAGTGTAAAATTTGAGTAAAAAAAATAAAGAGAGTGTTTTTGGGAATATAAAATTAATAAATTTTGAATAAAGAGAGGAGATAGTTTTGGAGAGTGTTCTTATTTTGAAACTTTTGGAAGTGTTCTTATGAGATAGTGGGGTGTATTAAAATATAAAATTAATAAAAGTTGAGTAAAAGGATGAAAGAAAAAGTATAAAGTTGAGTAAAAGGATGAGAGAGTGTGTGTTTTAATAATTTTTAATACTAAGAATACACCTAAGAGCAACCGTTAAACATGACCTTAATTCCTAAAACATGGCCTTAATCTATCTATAAATATGGGGAATTTGCTAAAATAGGCCACATTTAAGCATAAAATGTCCCACTACACATTTCTTGTTGTTTTTCGATAATACCCCTAAGTGGTAGGAAAAAAAATCAAATATTAAGTTTTTTAATTTTTTAAAAATATCTAAATTATAAACATATCATTAAAAGAGGTTTTTGTAAAAACATTTTTTTTTTTTAATGTTAAATGCATATTCTATAATCATTTTAGTTTTTTTTTTGTACCAGTAGTAGAATGAAGTAGAATTTTGATTCTGCCAATTTTATAGAAATCTACCATGTGTAGAACATATATTCTACTACATAATGAATGTTCTACTATTTCGTAGAATATCGTAGAATATCGATTCTACTAAATGTGAAATTTCTACCAGTGGTAGAATTTAAAATCTACCATTTTCAATAAATTCTACCACATGTAGAAGGCCATTTCTACCAACAGTTCTACCTATTCTTTATGTATCTACCATATGGTAGAATCTGTTTTCTACGAAATTAGTTATCATTTCCTAAAATTTAGGAATAAATATTTAGTTGCCAAAAATGTAAAGATTTACTAATTTAAATATAATTATGAATAATTACGAAATTAAAACTTTAAATTTTATATTTCCTTAATATAAAAAGAAAAAATTATTTCCATTTATAAATTCCAAAATAAATATAATTTTTTAGTTACTGGTTTTAGTTTTAGTGTGTTATGTGGTTATAAAAAGTTGCAAAAAATCACCCTTTGATGCTCGAACCCGTGTCATCAACAAAGGAAGAGCATGAGTTGTAACCACTATAGCAAGACGTTATTACATGTTCTTTCTGAAAGTACAAACAATAAATACGTTTGTCAAAAATACAAGCCTAAGTCACGGGTTCAAAATGTAGTGGTGACAAGTTTTTTACAATTTCATCTCTTTCTAAATCCACGCTCCTCTGTCGATATATTGGTTTATTTATAACATTGAACAGATTATAAAACACAACATTATTGGTAACACTCCATATCACCCTGACTCCAAGTCACGGGTTCGATTCTAGTCAGTTACAATCTTTTTAAATTACATGGCATTTTTTCACTTTCCTTTAGGGGTTGGGTTTTAGGGTATTATTGTTTGTTAAAATGAAATTTATTCATTTTGGGGTTAGTGTTTAGGGTTTGGGACATTTTTGTTAAAATGAAATTTATTCATTTTGGGGTTAGTGTTTAGGGTTTGGGACATTTATTAATTTTTGTTAAAATGAAATTTATTCATTTTGGGGTTAGTGTTTAGGGTTTGTGATACGATCTCCCAAAGGAACACACACTCTTGTTGGTATTTCAAACGGATAGATCCTTGGATGAACAAGGCGGGGGAGGTGAACGGCTGCGTCGAGAGCTATGGACTGCACTCGGTAAACCTGAACCAAAGGCTAACCACCTAAGGAACATTGTGACTCTTCGGCTAACCACCTAGGAATTGGGATTGAACTCAAGGCTAACCACCTAGAGATCGGTTGTGATCAAGAGGCTAACCACCCAATGATCGGTTTGATTTCGTTGGCTAACCACCAAAGAGATCGAAAGTTTCAAATGAACAAGAGAGAACTTCTCAAAGAGATTTATAATAAAAAGGTGAATAAAATGTTTGATAAGAAATGAGGTTTCAGAGCACAAGGGTTATAAAGAGAGAAAAGAAGTAGGGTTTTAGTCTTGGAACATGCTCCTTGACTAAACAATAAATGAAAATTTGAAAACACAACTCTTGGTATTCCAGCCGAGTTCAGAGTTGTAAATCTACAACTCGGCAGAGTTGCAGAGTTGTAAAACTGCAGAAATGAATGGATGCAGGACAGCCTGTAAAAAATAGAAATCAAACATTTTTAAAAAGATAATCTTCGTCTAAACATGATTAATGAAACATTAAAAAAATATTTTACTCACCTCTTTTCCAAACAATGCCTCAAGACTCCTGATTTCAGGATAAGAAAGAGCAAAAACATTTTTCCAGTTTGAACATCTAGGAAAAACATTGCTATTGTCACTTATTTTTTCACCCATCATTTTCCCAATATCTGGAATAGCCTCCATAATCCAGATTTGAAATGCGTACGAGAAACCATGCAAAGAGTAACCTTTAGTCTTCGTCAGTTGCTCCTACATAGAATTTTTTTTCTAATTAGTATAATCCAAATAAATATTCAAATCAACAAAATTATAAGTTAGAAATAAAATTCCTTACTTTAACATTATCCATTTCTTTTAGTAGATGGTCAAATGAGTCAATACCCCAATGATATGCTCGTAGCTTATCAAGATTCATCACCAGCTTGATGTACTTGGCTGGGATTCCAGTTTTCTCATCCAGTGGCATTAGCAAACCACCTATGATAGACACATACACCAACCGCAACCTATCAACTCGCTTCCACTGGTTACAATCTTTGATGTACTTCCTTATCTTTTGCATGCAGATTAATGTGCCTTTGTTCAGCAGATTACTCCAGAAACCATTATCCTCAACCCAAATCTGAAAACCTAGGTCGTCTACTTTCTCGTGCTTCAAACCAGCCACCGCGTAAAACTCTTGCATCGAAAATCTTAGAGGCCTTCTACCAAAGCCAAACCAGAGCTCATGTGTTTTGCTTGTATCAAGCTGCCTACACATGAAGCTATGTATGAGTCTCGCTGAGTATCTTACTTTATTCTCATGGAGCGCCATAATATCTCGAAACACCGGATCTCTCCTAACTTCTATGTACTCATTTGGTAAATTCTTATTCAACATCTTCAGAATTGAAGTCCTACAACTATTGTTGATCTTATCAGTTTCTGGTTCATTTCCTTCAGGAAAAACCCTTTTGGGTAAGTTTACTTCCATATCTGTTTATACAAACAAAGAGAAGAAACACATCAAATACATGAATCAGAAATTATAATACAACAAAACTAATTACGAAACAGAACTATACAAAGTAACTAACTACTGTCTCTTTATTATAATTAAAACTATACAAAGTAGCAGTCTACAACACTCTTAATCAAAATATGCCTAGCTACTCTTACACCAATTTAAAATCTGTTAGCAATTTCCACTAAAATGTCAAAATGACTAATTCACAATAACACAAATATAAGCTTCAGTTAGAATTAAGAGAATTAATTATGAAAAATGAATGTAAGTGATTTGGACCACCAATGTGTGAATTATATCCACCAAAACACAGGAAAATAACTTTCTATGAAATCGAGAAACATACACATACCTTTCTGCCTCAACAAAGATGATACTTGGGAAGTTCCAGAGTTGAGAGTCGACCAAATTTACAAGCAACAATTCGATCTGCAAAAACAAGCAGCACCAATTGTGAATTAGATCATGCAAAACAAAAGAAAATTACTCTCTATCAAATATGATTAACAAACTTACCTTTCTACCTCAACAAAGAAGCTAATTGAGAAGTTCCAGATCAGAATTGAGAAGAGAGAACAACACGGCGGAGATAAAGCTAAAACGGAGAGGACGACTCGACGGAGAGACCAAGGAGGAATGAATCGATCTACGAAAACGAAATTTTGTATTAAACTTAAGCTTGTTATAAAAACCCAAATCGAAATTGTATCAAATATGATGAATGAAAACCTAAAGCGAAACTGTTTTACATACCTAAGCTTCGCCGAAGATAACGAAACGCCGGAGAGACCAATACGGAAGGAATATTACAAATGCCGGAGAGGAGAATCTGATAAAAACCTGAAGAACGACTCACCGGAGATGAGTTTTTCCGGTGAATTGAAGAGAGGATTTTCTCTCCCAAACAAGAACCCTAATTTTGTTATCGGGGAAGAGTAAAAAATTTGATCGGGAAAACAAAACGTTTTTAAACATATTATTATATTTTATTTCCTTTTTCTTATTTACAATTAAACATTTTATTCTATTTCTTTTTTCTGATTTATAAAACTATTGTAAGAATTAACAATTTTAATTAGTAATTTGAATTGAAGGTTATAATTGGGATTTGAATTTGAAAAAACCTATTGGGACTTTTTGATTACAAAAAAAAACTTATTAGGACATTTTATGCTTAAATGTAGCGTAATTTAGCAATTTTCTCAAATATAAAAGGAGGTTCTCTTAGCTTTAGAGCATGTCCAAAATTCTATCTATTTTGGAGAATTCTCGCAGTGCCACGTGGCATTACTATTAACTCTTTCTTCGGATTGGGTTTCTGCTCAGTTAAAACTTGACAGCCCACTCCCTTCTTCTTCTTCTTCTTCTTCGTGCAACGCCTTCTCTTCCCAATTTTTGGCTGTTACTGCTGTTTCGACTCCTCTTCTCAGTTTTACAATTAAACACCCACTACGACCTCATCCATGGAGCCGGTTTTCTCACCCTATAAATCCAGTCTCGAGTGCTCATAAAATCGTGAATTCAGACAAATAATACACCATGGATACTTGTGCTTCTGTTTTCGTTGATAAATCTCTGACCAAAACTGCTTTCAATGGTCATAATTCGCTGTACATATTAATCGTATTGCTTTGTTTGCTGACTGTTATTATCCCGCAGATGGTTCTTTGGTCCAGTCGCTTTTTTGTCAACACATCAATTTCTTTGAAGATGCTAAATTCGCTGAACTAAAGGAAAGTTCTTCTCTTGGCACTGTCAGAATTCCTGGGGGTGTTGTATCTTCAAATCAGACAGTACGTAGGTTGCTCAAGAAATTATGGAGACTCCTCAGGCTGCTGCTCTTGCTGGGCTGAAAGTGGGAAACAAAAGCAAGGTATACGCTTGGGATGGAAGCTCCTGATTTTGCCTCACTCATAAAGCTCCTGATACATGAGATTTGATTTAAATATGTTTCTCGAAAGCATAATCTGTTGGTAACATGTGATTTCTTATTCGTGTAAACAGGACTCTTGAAGATTAGCTGCTCAAAATTCAATAGCCTCTCCATCTCCAGAGTTAGTTATTCGATTCCTTTCATCTCTTGCTTGCTTGGGGTCTACTGTTACTTTTGTCGGAAGAGGATTATGGGATATTTTGACTTCTAAAATGTATGGTATATGTATTGTAACTCTCAGCGTCTTCAGAAATTATCCATTATTGGTTTGCGTAGTCAGGACTCAGGAGTAACAGGTTTGTTTATTTGCATATGTTTGCTCAACTCTTCCATTGTTCCATTTTAGCTTTGAAATTCTATACAACGCTCAAGGTTTTGAACATTTCTCACATTTCTTTTGCTCTTGTTGTTCATATTTTTGTTTAAATCAGATAAATCAATGACACATCTGGAGGGTCCAGGTTTACGAAATACTATACTCATCTTTAATCATCTCCATTAGTGCATAATCGTTTCTTCTTAACCCATTTGCAGTTGTTGTGGGAGTGTTGACGTTGAGGTTGTTTCTTTTGTTTTATTTTTACTTTGGAACTCCAAGTATTTACTGCATGTGTCAATCATGCTTATATCTAAGTAGAATGATGGAATGGTACATTGTGGTTTCTTTCATTGTTTTGTTCACAATACAGAGGCCCAAGAGATGTGCGGATAGTTGACATGGGGAAGAGGATGCCAGGTGAAGAACAGAAGAACCGTTGAAGCTGCCAAAGCAACAAGAACAGACAAATGGTGGTAGTAGTTGTGAAATTTCACGATTTTCTACCTTAAACTTTTTCAACTATCTTTGAGTTTAGGAGCGTACAAATAGTTATTGGAGGGTATGTACTTTGCAAGACAGTGTAATAAAACTCTTTCAATCCTTTTCACTTTCTTTATCTCTCTCTTGATGTGTCTTAAATGTTTATCCTCAACTTTTGATACCTGATAACACCATATTTTACTTGTTTTTAGGGCTTTATTCTCATAGGTTTTGATCCCACATTGTATAGTTTTGGGATATTTTCCTTCATTTGAGTCTCATTTGCATTGCATTGCATTTTAGAGGCAGTCTTCGTATATACATATAGGAAAACTTATTCATCATCAATATATTACACAGCAATAGTGGGAGTTTTGTTTCCTATTAACATTTTTGACAAGAATCATAAACACCAAACGACTTGTAGAGTGTAGTAGACCTTGCAGGTTTCATGAAGATGCAGCAGCCAAGTAGCCAGACGCACGTTCTGAGACCGCTTTACTCAAAGAAGGCTGAATGAAGAGCCTTCACACAATGCTCTGCCTCATCGTCATTCACTATCAGTGAGATGTTTACCTGATAGACACAGTCAAATAAGTCAGACAATCCCTTAACCTTTCTTTGACATAGAATCATACATGCAAAGAAGATGAAAGAGGTTTGACCTTAGATGCACCCTGGGAGATCATCTGGACATTTATTCCATTGGTTCGGAGGACTCGAAAGCCCTGTTTGTTGTTCATTAGGTAAGTCACTAAGTATTACCAAGTAACAGATCAGACAGTAAACCATACAAGTGAATAGCGAGCTTACTGACCTTCTCTAATATGAAGGATGATCTCTGAACATTTCCGACGAGAGATATGATTGATCTGTGTTTAAGCAGATTTACAATAGCAATCTTCTCAAGTTCCTCCACCACTTGATCAAGTTCCTGTCATATGGCCAACAATTACAAATAACAAGATGAGTCTTGATGGCATCAAAACTCTCTCATAGAATACAATACAATAACAAAGTCATAAGCTTGCCTGCTGAATCATCTCTCTGCTACAGAACTTTGAAGGATCCAAAGTCAAGGAAATGCTAACTTCGCTGGTTGCAACAACATCCACAGATATGCCCAACTTTTCAAATGTGGAAAACACCTGCAGAGATAGAAAGAACAGAGAGATTGACACTTGACAGTAGTGAGCTGGAAAAGTGAAAACGTTGCCGTTAACTTTGTATTACCTTGGCAAGGAAACCATATTGGCCGAGCATACGGGTGCTAGTGATGTCCAGCATGGTAACATTTCGTTTCAGAACGATGCTGGTCAATAGAGCCTAGAAGAAAAGTTAACGAGGAAGAGTTCATGATGATGTTGTGATATAAATACTCATGCAATAGTACTTGTTTGTGTTCACGAACCTTGCTCATGTCTCTTGATCTAGTGATGATAGTTCCTGGAGCAGTGGGATTGTAAGAGTTCTTAACCCTTACAGGAATGTTACCTTCTCTCGCTGGCCGCATGGAGAGTGGATGCAACACCTGCAACAGAAGATGGAGAGAGATAAGCCTTTGGTTCATTGCTCAGCAATAAATGGAGAACACTATGTCGAGGATGGTTTTACCTGAGCACCAAAGTAAGCAAGTTCAGCTGCCTCATCAAATGTCAAATGTGGAACAGGTTGAGCTCTGCAGTGTATGTTTGGATCACAAGTCAAAACTCCATCCACATCTTTCCAGACCTGCACCACATCACAACATTCCTTTATGTTTAAAAGAATTTTGTCTTGATTCATAGAAAAGCACCCAGTCTTGGTAAACCCATCAGCTACCTGAATCTCTCGCAAACCTAAAGCTTTCCCGATCGTCGTTGCAGTCAGATCGCTTCCTCCTCTACCCAACGTAGTTACAGCACAAGATCTCCATCCCTGCACAGAGATCCATATGTAAGAGTTAAGTTTTTTGTTTGTCTTCTTCTTAAGCATGTCACAAAAGGGCAAGAGAAGTATTAGCCATCTTATCTATATCATACCTTTCCAAGGAAACCTGTGACAATTGGGAGTGCATTATCCTTGTTCCAGTCACCAAGTAACCTTTTTGAAACTGCAGGGTATGTTGCCTCAAGAATATCAGCATTAGTGAAGTCATCTGTGGTGATAATCCCCATTTCAAATGCATCATACTGCCAAAGAAAAACTCATCAAGTCCTGTATGAGGTCTCGAGAAGATTCAAGGTTATGCTAAATTGCTAACCAAGACAACATACCTGGCGTGCTTTGTGGCCAATTTTGTTCAGGTAAGCAGCAAATAGCCTTGTGGACATGCATTCTCCAAAGGAAACCAAGTAGTCTCTTGAGCGTAAAGTTAATTCTTTCATCATTGCAATGCCTTTCAGAAGCTGTTCCAGTCCTTCTAGATGCTCTGCATATAGATTAAACGACAGCAAGATTCAGATATACGAAGAGACTCGAAGTGCAGCAGTTCCAAGACATATCCACCATTAAGGTAAGGACATCTAAAGGATCTTACCTGCAATAACTGCTATCCCCACTCCAAGCTCATGAGCAGTCCTGGACATAAGAGAATTTGATTTCTCATAAGAAGAAAGCACAATTTGAGCTTTATATGAAAACCAAGGATATAATAGAGGGAGATAAGTAAAGAGCCAATAAATGAATGTTTTATTGCACCTTATATGGAGGTCCTTTATATAGCTCAACTCTTCGATAGTGTCGACGTTGGTAACACCGCAGCAAACAGCCTTCTCTCCAGCCTAATGAAAGCCATCTTCATTAACAACAGAGGAAAATAGTACAAAAGACTTGGAACTTTATGTTGTGTTAAGTTTATATTACCAACAAAAGCTTATTGGTGGTCTTGGCCATAGCTGATAGCACAACAACAGGCTTCTCATCCGGGAAGCTGAGTATGAGTTTGGCAATATGTTTCATTCTTTCTGCTGATGCCACTGATGAGCCACCGAATTTCATTACACATGTCAACTTTTTCTCAGTTTTGCTGCTTCCATTGAAACTCTGTGACTCTTTTCTCTCAAGCAATTCCATACTCCAAGCTTCACACCTAACTCTCAAAGCTAAGTTGTTCTTACGGGAATGTTTTATGTTTGCAGAGAAAACGCGAGCAGAGGACACGAACCCCTTTGAGCCAAACTCAATCATATTTGAGTTGAAGGCAAGTCCTGGAGTTTTAACGCCGCACAAATGCATTGAAGCCGCCATTATCCAATCAAGCTCGGAGACTACTACTGAGTTTTGTGATTCGACAAATTATAAAGCTCGATGCTTGTTAACTGCGGAAATCTGCAATGATCAAAATTATAAAAAAAATACACAACTCAAGAAATCGAATCCTTTACTCATCCACTATAAAGAAATCCGAATAATTGTCAAAAGTTCAAATGCATGAGCAAAGAAATGTTGAAATTACAAAATTTATCTTGCAGGGAAGCAGAATGCAGAGGAGATTGCCATACCAGTTGATTGCTTCAGACAATGTTGGATCCTTCCGGTCAGCTCCGAGCGGGAAGAATGCAACACGACAGTGTCAAGGCGCCGCCTTCCAAAATGCCTTTGGTTTGCCCTTCCTATAAATGGACGGTCTATGATCCAAATAGCTACAACGATCGGACGGTCTCAGTTTCGCGTAATGAGTTTTGTTATGAGCTTATTATAACCAATCGAACGATCATTCGACTTCTTCACTGGACTAATATTTTGTGAATTTGCTTTATAATTCAAATACTTATATGCTTGGTTTAGCGCACATATATATAGAACAAGTCTTTTGTTGAAAAACGTGGATAAAACACAAATTGTATTAGTCAAGAACCCTTAGGAGGTTGAGGGGGTGTTTCAATGGTAAATCCAAAAAACGTGGCCACCTACTTATAGGGCAATGCCTACTTATTGTTGCTCAAGAAATTTCACATTTAGCAATATATGCATACACGTGGCATCACACATATCGCCAAGAATTTCACATTTCAGTGGATGCTTATGTATGTATATTCACTAGAGGAATAAGCAATTTGATCATAAATACTCGAATAATTATGGATCGTCCAATGTGGAGAGTTTTATAAAACTAGAAGGGGTAAAGTTGAGTGAAGAAAGAAAGTTTTCATTTATATAATCAATCATCTAATAGTGTGATTAGTATTTCATGAATTAAAAGTAATGGTTAATGGCAAAAGTGTTTGAACATATTGAGCAAAAACATGAGGCTGTTTCTTCCTAGTTCCTACAACACAATGTCTTTATGGGCTTCCTTCCAAGGAGCTAAAATGGATCATATAAAAGCCCATGGGCCGTCATAGTCCATTAAAGTGGCATTGTGGAGAATAAGGAGGAGAATATGCCTTGTTTGCTTTCAACATTCCCAAAGTCGAGGGTTTCATTTCAATAAAGATCTGAGACCGTCACTCTGCTCTCATTTCCATCTCCCGTCGCCGGCCATGGAATCTCCGAGGAATTCCTTGATCCCTAGCTTCCTCTATTCCTCGCCCAGATCTTGTCCTCTCGATCAGATGGCCAACTCCAACCCCAACGCCTCCTTATCCTCTCCGACGGTCTTCTCCCAGAAGAACTTCCTCATCGCGTCTCCCACCGAGCCCGGTAAGGGGATCGAGATGTACTCTCCGGCCTTCTACGCCGCATGTACATTCGGTGGGATCCTCAGCTGTGGTCTCACTCACATGACCGTTACGCCTCTCGATCTTGTCAAGTGCAATATGCAGGTATGCCAACCATTTCTCTTTACTCGACGTCTCTGTGTAGCTAGGTAGGTAGATCTCGCTTTCTTCCACTGATACATGCTCTTTGGTTTGCTGGGGGAATGTACCGTCTTAGATTCCTTTCTTTTTTTTTTGACTGAGCAAACCTATTCGGCTCTCAACGTATGATGCACCTTTCTTGTTGATCAAAACCAAGTCATAAAATGTTCATTATCAGATTAATCCCGCCAAGTACAAGAGCATTTCGTCTGGCTTTGGAGTTTTGCTGAAAGAACAAGGAGCCAGGGGCTTCTTCCGTGGATGGGTCCCTACATTGTTGGGTTACAGTGCTCAGGGTGCCTGCAAGTTTGGTTTCTACGAGTTTTTCAAGAAATACTACTCTGATATTGCTGGTCCTGAGTACACTGCCAAATACAAAACCCTCATCTACCTTGCTGGTTCTGCTTCTGCTGAGATCATCGCTGATATTGCCCTTTGCCCATTCGAGGCTGTCAAGGTGCGTGTTCAGACACAGCCTGGCTTTGCCAGGGGAATGTCTGATGGATTTCCCAAGTTTATCAAGTCTGAAGGCTTCGGAGGGTAAGCTTTAGCTCCCAATTTAACTCACTCTCTCTCTCTTGTTAAGACAATCCTTTGTATGTACCTGATTCCTTTTTCCTGCAGTTTGTACAAGGGAATTGGTCCACTCTGGGGACGTCAGATTCCTTGTAAGTTGTTGCCTCAGCTTTGCAACTATTGCATATTATGGTTTGCATTCATGAATTCCCTATTGACTGTTTTAGTTACCAAATGTTTTAATATTTCTACCTTTGTAACAGACACAATGATGAAGTTTGCTTCTTTTGAGACTATTGTGGAGATGATCTACAAGCATGCAATCCCAAGGCCGAAGAGCGAGTGCAGCAAGGGTCTACAACTCGGGGTGAGTTTCGCAGGAGGTTACGTTGCTGGGGTTTTCTGTGCTATTGTCTCTCATCCTGCAGATAATTTAGTGTCCTTCCTCAACAACGCCAAAGGAGCAACCGTTGGAGATGTAAGTCTCTCTGTTTCTTTTTGTCTCTCTCTCGCTCTCTCTCGATACAGCTTGTGTTGTTATTACTTAGTGTGGAGCAATGTTGTGACATGATCCTTTCTACAGGCGGTGAAGAAGATAGGACTGATGGGTCTATTCACAAGAGGGTTGCCTCTAAGAATTGTAATGATAGGGACATTGACGGGAGCACAGTGGGGTATTTACGATGCTTTCAAAGTCTTTGTTGGCCTGTAAGTTCCTTTCTTTGCACTTACTCCGTTTCAGAGGCTCTCTTTCCAACCGCTAATGAATCTTTCTTTTCTTTCAGTCCAACTACTGGTGGTGTCGCTCCTGTGGCTGCCATCACTTCTGCTGAAGCAAAGGCCTAAACAATGACGAACAACAAAGGGTCTCTCTTACAAGTAGCATTTTTCTCTTATTATAAAAAAAAAAATAAGATAACTGGACAATGATGAAAAGATTTGAGTAACTCAGCCTGATCCCTAGTTGATCAGAGCAAAAAGAAATCATTTTTGTGTTCCCAAAATCAGGATAATGTTCTGTGGGCTATACGTGCATAATGCTATTTTTTCTTCTTTCATTTTCTTGCTGTTTGTGAGCTTCTGTCCACATTTTGTGTTGAAAGTTAGCCGCTTTAGTTCCATTGTTAGATGGATTCTAATAGTTTCAGGATGAACATTGGATTGAACCACTAATTGTGTGTACAAGTTATCCTGTCAAGGATATGGATCTCTCGAGGATTCATAAAAATGGCAAGAGGCTAGGAAATTAACTTGTTCAAACACACCTTATTCGGATACCAAATACATTAGCTGACATACACATTTTCTCTTCATACATGATTATCTAATTTTCAAATAATCAAATTTTGAGCGTTTACTGAGCAAGTAATAAAGCAGAAACGAAACATCCCATCTTTACAAAAAAAATAATGTCTGCTTACTTCTTAAAATCAGTAAAACTCATACACTGAATCATTAGCTGGCAAAATTTGAGATCCACGAACGGTTTGTTTCTAAAACAATAATTAGCAAAAGGGGCCTAATCGATGAACTCTAAAACAGTACCCTGCATTTTTTAAAACGATCAAGTGTTGGTATAAATCTTACAAGTTTGGAAACTGTGTGTTTAGCTGCCAAGCACAGCACGACCCAACTGTTCATCTTTCTCTGCTTCATAACACTTAACTTACCTCTTTTTTCTTGCTGATTGCTTTGGCTGCGTTGGACTTTGAAGGTGTAGCTATCAGATAAATGAACAGAACGGCAAACGAGACCACCGATCCATATCTTATTAGATATACGATCATGATACGATTCCGATTCTCCAAGATAAGTCAAGATCGTGTCATTACTTCAAGATATGTCAAGATCGTGTTATTGCTACGATTGACATCATTCACATTATTATGATTGAGTCATCTTAGGGAACTTCCTGTAATTAGTTTATTCCTCAATCTCTCATCTCTGTATAAATTGTAATCTCCATTCTCAATTGTGATATATCAAACATAGCTTATTTACATGGTATCAGAGCAATCTACAATACCCTAATTTTTTTTTTTTTTCCTCTCTAGCCGCCTCTCTCAAAAACTCAGTGCCTCCTTTCTCATGGCAACCAACGCAGAGACCGTTGACACAACACAAGCTCTCCTCAACCTCAACATGTCAAACATCACAAAACTGACATCAACAAACTTTCTCACCTGGAACATTCAAGTCCTGGCCTTACTTGACGGATACGAACTCGCAGGCTACGTTGATGGCTCCACCAAGCCACCGTCTCAAACAATCACAACAAACAATACCGAAGGCCCTAATCCAGCATACAAGACATGGAGACGCCAAGACAAACTCATCTTTAGTGCCCTTCTTGGCACAATCTCACCAGCGATTCAAACGCTTGTCTCCAAGTCTACAACGGCTGCTGATCTATGGACCACCATCGCGTCCACCTACGCCAAACCAAGCAGAGGCCATGTCCTCCAACTCAAACAACAACTGCAGCAATATAAGAAAGGGACCAATACGATTGATGAATATGTTCAAGGCATCGTTACTCGCTTCGACCAACTTGTACTTCTTGGCAAGCCATTAGACCTTGAAGACCAAATCCAAGCTCTTCTCACCGGCCTCCCTGAAGAATACAGAGTCGTCACCGAGCAAATTGAAGGTCGCGACGTCCCTCCCTCCATCACTGAAATACATGAGAAACTCCTCACCAAAGAAGCCAATATTTTGGCATCGACAGTCCATGCCTCCGCCGTTGTGCCCATCTCTGCTAATCTCTCCTCTGCCCCAACCCGTCCTCGTCAATTCCAAGGGAAGCAATCTCCTTGTCCTGCTCAAAACTAGAACAATAAAAACACATACAACTCTCAATACTCCTTTCAACCGAGACCAGATCAACGACTAAGCAAAGGATATCAAGGGCGATGTCAGATTTGTGGCGTCTATGGTCATAGCGCCAAACGTTGCACACAACTTCAACAGTTCGCTGGTTCTCAATCAACACAACCCTCGCCACCGTTCCGACCCTGGCAGCCACGTGCAAACGTTGCCTTCACCTCCCCAAATCCAACCAATGCATGGCTAATGGATAGTGGTGCCACCCACCATATGACAAGTGACCTCAATTCACTTCACTCGCAGCAATCTTACAACGGGTTTGATGATGTTCTCATCGGTGATGGATCAGGCCTTCCTATTACCCACACCGTTTCCATTTCTTTACCCTCTAACTCTCGGAACTTAAGTCTTAATAATGTGCTATGTGTTCCTCATATACGCAAGAATCTCGTCTCTATCTATCGACTTTGCAATCAAAATAACGTTTCCGTTGAATTCTTCCCTGCCCATTTTCAGGTGAAGGATCTGAACTCGGGGGACCCATTGCTTCACGGCCACACCAAGGATGAATTGTACGAGTGGCCGACCTCACCCGCTACCATCCATTCTTTCTTTACCTCCACCTCGCCAAAACTATCCTCGACCACCTGGCATCACCGCCTTGGTCATCCGTCCTTTGTTATTCTTAAAAACGTTGTTTCAAAATTCTCTTTATCGTGCTCCCAATCTGTAAACAACATCTGTTCGGATTGTGCAATTAATAAATCTCACAAACTCCCTTTTTCACAAACTTCTATTACATCAACAAGACCCCTTGAATATATTTTCACTGGTTTATGGAGCTCCCCCGTTTTGTCCATTGATGGATACAAATACTATCTTGTTCTTGTAGATCACTACAGCAGATACACTTGGCTATATCCACTCAAGCTTAAATCTCAAGTCCGAGAAACGTTTATCGCCTTCTCTCTCACTCTCTCCATCCTCTTCTTCTTCATCTCATTTTGAGCCCACTGCTCCTACTCAAAATGGGCCAGAACCTGTGGCCCAGTCCAGCCTAAATACACAACCTTCCCCCTCTCAAACAACCATAGCCCAAATCCACTATCCTTTACTTATCCCTGATCCGACAAACACTACAACTCTAATACAAACCCAACAACCAAACCGCCTCTCCTTCCACAAACCAGACATCTCCATTACCAAACACCACCAGAGATACACCACCGCTACAACCACCATCACATAATATGACCACCCGACTCAAAAACCAAATCAAGAAACCTAATCCCAAATACAACTACTCGGCTGCTCTCTCCACATCCATTCCCGCTGAACCACAAACATTGGCCCAGGCTCTGAAAGATAAAAAAATGGCGAGGCGCAATGTCCGACGAATACACTGCCTTTGCTCGTAATGGTTCTTATGACTTGGTCCCTCGGTTATCTCATTATAATGTCATTGGCTGCAAATGGCTCTTTAAGAACAAGTTCCTCTCCACCGGCTTTCACCACCGATGCAAAGCTCGGCTAGTCGCAAAAGGGTATACTCAACAGTACGGTCAAGATTACACCGATACCTTCGGTCCAGTCATCAAATCAACAACCCTTCGACTCGTTCTTGATGTTGCCGTTAGTAAAGCATGGTCGATTCAACAATTAGACGTCAATAATGGTTTTCTCCAAGGGGCCCTTGACGAAGAAGTGTACATGGAACAACCTCCGGGTTTTGTGGACTCCGACCATCCCAATCATGTTTGCCGCTTACGTAAAGCCATTTACGGATTGAAACAAGCACCCCGAGCATGGTACAATGAACTCCGCACATTCCTCATTAGTCTCGGCTTCACCAACTCTCTAGCCGACACGTCTCTGTTTGTTCTTCATCATGGTAATCATTTGGTCTATCTTCTCGTCTATGTCGATGATATACTTATCACAGGAAATAGCAAGTCGTGCATTGCAGATACACTACAACTCCTTGCTGATCGGTTTTCCGTAAAAGACCCCGAAGATCTCAACTATTTTCTTGGCATTGAGGCTCATCGGACTGCCACTGGTCTTCACCTATCACAGCGTAAGTATATCCTTGATCTACTACATAATCACAACATGACGAACGCAAAACCGGTTACCACTCCGATGGCCACATCTCCGAAGCTCACACTCACAACCGGCACCAATCTATCCGACCACACCAAATACAGACAGCTTGTTGGAAGCTTACAATACCTAGCTTTTACGAGACCTGATATTGCGTATGCCGTCAACCGCTTGTCTCAGTTCATGCACAAGCCGACAGAGGACCACTGGCAAGCCGCTAAACGCGTGTTGCGTTACCTTGCTGGCACATCCACACACGGCATCTTCTACTCTGCAAAGAACACACTTGCACTTCACGCCTATTCCGATGCAGACTGGGCCGAGGATACGGATGATTACGTCTCAACTAACTCATACATAGTCTACCTTGGCCAACATCCAATCTCTTGGACTGCTAAGAAATAAAAAGGAGTTGCAAGATCCTCTACGGAAGCAGAGTATCGTGCAATGGCAAATGTTGTCTCCGAACTTCAATGGATATGCAACCTCCTCACTGAACTTGCCATTCCTCTTCCTACACCACCGTTTGTTCTCTCCGACAATGTTGGCGCCACTTTTCTATGTGCTAATCCCGTGTTCCACTCGAGAATGAAACACATAGCTCTTGACTACCACTTTGTTCGTGGGTATATCCATCACGGTGCTCTTCGGGTCACACATGTCAATACGAAAGATCAGCTCGCCGATGCGCTAACCAAACCGCTGCCCCGAGCACGCTTCCTTGACCTTCGAGACAAGATCGGAGTGACTACCGCCCCTCCATCTTGAGGGGGCGTATTAGATATACGATTCCGATTCTCCAAGATAAGTCAAGACCGTGTCATTACTTCAAGATATGTCAAGATCGTGTTATTGCTACGATTGACATCATTCACATTATTATGATTGAGTCATCTTAGGGAACTTCCTGTAATTAGTTTATTCCTCAATCTCTCATCTCTGTATAAATTGTAATCTCCATTCTGAATTGTGATATATCAAACATAGCTTATTTACATATCTAGCCACCAACCTCTGTGACATGATCAAAATAAAGTAGAGTCACACAGGTAAGCCCGAGAGCTAAGACATCAGGTTACCGTAGCCTAATGATTTATTTGGCAGCAGCGAGAGTAACAACACAAGAGAAGAATAGGAAGTTAATAACTGAGCACGAGGTTAAGGATATGTTACGAGAAATGATGTGCGGAAGCAACTTTTTACCAAGTAAAGTTTATCGGTCGGAGGTCTTTCCGCAATGATGTGTAGAGGTAGTAGTGGAGTTGAGTATGTTTGCTACAAGCAAGAAAAAAAATGATAAGAATAGTATGGCAGACATAAGTAAAGAGTAGGGAATTAGTTGCGTAAGGAAGAAAGCTTAGGAATGAGAAACCTGTAGGGCAGGTGCACCGTAGAAAACTCCCTTAAGCTTGGCCGCCAATTCGAAAGAATACCTCCACTGCATAAATGAGTGAATGAATGAAAGGCACTTATGTTATGGGTAAGGGGAATTCTCACCAATGATCTTCAAGTAACAACTTCAAATCTGGCTTTATCCCAGCTACTATCTATCTGTTAGAGTCAGATCATAGGCCGTCCTGAGATTCAACACCAATATATCAAACAACACTTCACCCATCGGATTCGGAGCAATCAAACAATAAAAATCCTTGAATTGATCATATAAGTAAGCAAAACAGATCAAATTAAAAATTGGTTCGTTCCTTCAATGTATGTAGATTTGAATTTTATTCCTAACGTTTATCAGAATCGGAAATATTCAAGGCAAAGAAGACTGACGAGGATCCTTGGTTGTAGATGTCGATGGAAACCAAAACGTAGATTTGACTCGCTTTCTTATGAAAGGTACTTCCGTGGTCGCCAAAGAAGCTGAGAGAAAGACCGCCATGGATGCGATCATAAATTTAGCTGCGGAGACAAAATGCCAAACAACAGATGTACGGCTCTTCCCTTGTCCGTCCAGTTTTGTTTTGAAGAGAAATGGAGTGAAACTGAAAGAAGAGATCAATCCCATCAGTAATGGAAAGTATAGTGGTATTTGGGCCTTGACAAAGTGGGCTTTAGAAACGACACACAGTTCCCTCGTCGAAGATGAAAACAGCACGACAGCTGGAGTCATGAGATATTCGTTTCGGCGTATAACGCTGCAAAACAGAAAGAAGCAAACCCAGAAATGAGTGAGAAAAATCTTCCGTTTAAATTCTTCATGGACGCACCTACCTTCTCCTCCTTCTTCCAATGGCGACCACCGGATTTTGCGTTCTCTCTTCCGTCGGATTACGCATCGGAGAGAACCAGAAGCACTCCCTACCCCTACCCCTGGCTCGCCGACTCTCCGTTTCAGTCACCGCTTTTAGCTTAGACCAGTGGAGGCGTGTGGACTCCGATAAGAGCTTCTCGGACTACCTCGATGCGGCTAGGGATTTCATCAGACCGGAAGACAATAGCCCCTCTCGCTGGTTCTCTCCCCTGGAAACCAAGGCTCCATGTGACGGCGCCCCGCTACTTCTCTTCCTGCCTGGTTAGTTCCCAATTTATCACTCCCCCGCGAAGAAAGGGGATTGCTCAATTTCAGAAACCATTGTGTAGGTATCGACGGAAATGGACTCGGGCTAATAAGGCAGCATCAGAAACTTGGACAGTGAGTACCTCAAAAGGGAGGATTCTATCTCATACTATGCTACTTGATGTATGCTTGTTTTTTCTTTCTTGCCTTTGTAGGATGTTTGATATCTGGTGCTTGCACATCCCTCCCAGCAATCGTTCTACATTCTCAGGTATTTCCTCTTTTTCATTCTGTCATCTGCTTTGATTATTGTTCCGGAGTGTTGCCCAGATGGTTTGTGTCTAACACATATATTGAATGCTTTAGATCTAGTCGCCATGGTTGAAACAACTGTCAAATCGCAAAATCAAACATCACCCGGCAAACCCATTTATCTTGTTGGAGAATCGCTTGGCGCCTGCGTAGCACTCGCCGTTGCGGCCTGTAACCCTGACATTGATCTTGTCTTGATTCTTTCAAACCCAGGTGACGTTGCTGATGTCTTACTAGATGCTCATTACTAGGATTTTTGCATTTTGAGGTCTTTGATTTTGATGAATCAATCTCAGTCTAGTGTCTGCCTAGTTCACACGCTGACACATGCTTGTTTGAACTCATATATTGGTTACATGGTTATATGCCAACTTTGTGAGCGTATGAATTTACCGGCTGATTATACCTCTAGTTAAATCCAAATTCCAACTGTCTTTTTTACTTAATCGGAAAAGAAATGGAGGAACGGCCTTCTTACCTTGAACTGAATTCTTCTCCACGTCGTTAAGATTGATCTAAAGATTATTGTTGCATTTGCAGCTACATCATTTGGAAATTCTTCGCTGCAACATCTTGCTCCCGTGGTTAAAGTCTTACCAGACCAACTTGATCTTGCATTTCCTTCGGTTTTAGGCTTGATTCCAGGTTAGCTTAAATTAATCCATTGTTGTATTTTGGAATTCTGAGAAACAAATGGGCCCTTCCGTTAATTTAAAATCTTTCCACTAGATGGTCTAACATCTTCAGAAATTCGAATCAATATCCTGGTTGAAAAGTATACTTTGATCCATTAACATGTGAGTTTTAGTAATAGAATTATGTTTTTTTTCATAGCTGCATAAAACCTCTATTGAATTTTAAGGTGGCCCTTTCAAAAGGATGATTGCTCACTGGGTCAGGGGGCTTCCGGAGGATGAAACAGCTGCAAACATTTATCAAGATTTTGTGACAACATCGACATTCACTTCTGTAGGTGACAAGCTCATTTATGGTAGGCCGTTATTTTTACAATGTTGTCAAATTTGATTAAGAATCTGACTATGCAGATCCTTGCTGATACATTTCGGAGAGAAACACTTCTGTGGAAGCTCCATTTGCTTGATGCCGCTGCTCTGTTTGCGAATGCACATCTTCATCTAGTACAAGCTCAGACTCTAATTCTATCTAGGTTCGTGGTATCCATCACATCACAGGTTCCTCTAATAATCATTGATATTTCCACCAGAGTATAGCAAGTATGTTGAGCTAACTTGTTTGTAAATTACAGCGGAAATGACCAAATACTACCCAGTAAATATGAAGGCAAACGACTTCGCAAAAAACTGCCTAAATGTGAAGTCCGTTCATTCAAAGACAATGGCCATTGCCTTTTTCTGGTATATTTATCTTGGCTCTCTACTTTCTGCGTCTTTCATTCAAATAAAACGGCCAAACACTAAATTTCACTTCATTCAAAGTTGTAATCTGCGGGGCTTCCTAAACATCTCCCTTTGTTTTTGAATATGACAGGAGGATGGCATTGATCTGGTCAGTATCATAAAGGCCACTTCTTTCTACCGGCGTGGGTCTCATCAAGATTACGTCTCCGACTACATTCCACCAACCATCTCTGAGTTTAACAAATGTTATGGGGTCAACAGGTTACTACACATAAATGTCTTGCATGATTACTGTAGTAGAAAAGAAACAGTTTGATTGATCTTGATTTCCTTTGTTGCGATATAGGCTTCTTGAGGTGATCATGGGCCCCGTGTTTCTGTCGACTACAGAAGATGGGAAAGTGGTGAGAGGGCTTGGGGGAATACCATCAGAAGGACCTGTACTGTTGGTGGGCAATCACATGCTACTGGCGAGTGACAAAATATCACTCCCAGGTCAATTTGTTCTTGAGAGGAACATCAACTTGCGGCCTCTCGTGCATCCCATGATGTTTACGAGAATGAGAGATGGATTGTTACCTGATGTGTCAGTTTATGACACGCTCAGGATGATGGGGGCGGTCCCCATCTCGGCCACTCACCTCCATAATCTCTTGTCTGCAAAAGCCCATATTCTGTTGTTTCCAGGAGGCATCCGGGAAGCTCTACACCGCAAGGTGAGTAGTTATCTACTCGTTGGTTTTCCGGAGTGGAGTCTCATAAATGCCAGCAGATACTTTTGGCATCTGAATGTGATTGTTATATATCAGTATGATCCTTGGCTTGTATTTCATTGTCGAGGTAGTGAAAACAAGTTATCAGAATTTGTACTCAATAACAGGGAGAAGAATACAAGTTGATGTGGCCAGAGAAAGCAGAGTTTGTGAGAGCGGCAGCTAAATTTGGAGCCAAAATAGTGCCCTTTTGTGGGGTTGGAGAAGATGATTTCTTAAGAGTAAGCACGTTTTGCATCCATGGCATGTGTAATATATAGGTGGTGTGACAGTGTGTAATGAATGCAGGTAGTTTTGGACTACAATAGCCAGATAAAGGTTCCAATTGTTAAAGAGGTGCTAAAAAGAGTGACAGCAGAAAGCCCAGGGGTTAGGTAATGTGAATGGAATTTAGTAGAGTAGCGTGTGGTGGTAATATAAGTTGTTGAAGTGGACATTGTTGGGTGTTTCAAAGGGGAAGCGTGGAAGGAGAAGAGGGGAACCAAGACTTCCACATGCCGGGAGTGATACCAAAGTTGCCAGGGAGATACTATTACTTCTTTGGGAAGGCGATAACGACGGGAGAGGAAGAGTTGAAGGACAGAGAGAAGGCGAAGGAGGTGTACGCACAAGTGAAAAAGGAGGTTGAGAGATGCATAGAGTTTATGAAGCAGAGAAGGGAGGAGGATCCTTACAGACCTCTCTTGTCCCGTCTCCACTATCATCTTCAGCACGGCCTCCTCACCCAAGTCCCCACTTTCCCCTTTTGAATACCTTGAGACAATTGAATTCTGTTTGTTTGGAAAAGGTTGATTTCACATCATGAGCAGTGTGCAAATAAAGTCGTATTCCATAACATTTGGGCTCTCATGAATCATGATATCAGAGCGCCCACATTCTCAAATTCCTATACAAACAACGCTATCACTTTTTGGGGTAAACTATGGGTCCTAAGGGAAGCCTAGTGCTGTATCAACTCGGGAATGAGCTTGAGGAGAAAGGAGAGCTCTCTCTCGGAGAAGTTTGGCTTTGGCTTATTAGTATCATCAGCGTCTCTGTTCATCATCTCCCTCACGGCCTCGGTCATCTCCTCCACGTGATCCACGATCACTCCTTCAATTCCCATCAAATGCTGCATATACACAGCCTCTGCTACGTTGTTGAGCTTGCCGTAGGTCATGAGGGAGAGCTTGGATTCTTTTATCTTGTTGACGACAGCAGGGTTCCGGAATACTCCCTTCACCTCCGACACAATCCCTTCAAGGCCTCCTTCTACGCATACTTTGATTGCTTCCTCCAGAGAGTTCCTTCTCACGTCGTGGTACATCTGTGTTCCTCCGTTGGTCAAGAAGAAGACCTGTTCAGTCCAGAGCAGGTAAGTTAGAGTGGGAACTTATGTCTAGATTTTTGGGTGAGAGATGAATAGTACTTGATCTAATCACTTACGGGGTAGGTGGTTTGCAACTTCCTGACAAGAAGGGCGGCATCGGGGTGAAAGCTGGAGAAGATGATGGGTCTGTCCTTTCCATAAGCAGACACAACCTGTCACATTCATTACCCCAATTAATTGATGCCAACCAACCAGCCAGCCAACCTAATGAGGGTCAAGTAAATATACCTGCAGGATTGGGAGGAGAAGACGGGAGAGATGATCGGAGGTGTAGAGGATGTTGTCGTCAAGCTTGAGCTCGATGTTGAAACCCATTTTGGGATCCACTTTCTCAAAAGCCTCCTGGAGAGTACAGAAAGGGTCGTCGCCTTGGACGTCCCACTTGAGGATCTTCCCTTCCTTTGACTTTCTCAGTAATGGCTTCCCTTTCTTCCCTGTTTCCCTCTGTGTCCCATAAGACATAAACTCCGACAAGCTAAGATCCGTGACCCTCTTCTCGTAAACCACTCCTTCTTCCTCGGAGAAGATGAAGTCGTCGTGGAATATGACTGGGCAGCCATCTCTGGTGACCTGAGGAAGGTGATGGAGGAAATCTCTCATTAGTCCTTTTTACTTTCATTTATTTTATTTTTCGGACGAACAAAAAAAAAAGTCAATGAATTAGTCCCCCACGTGGTAAGGCCGGCGGTCACGTGGAGGGACAAAAAAGCAGCGAACAGACACCGAACGAACATGAAAAAAAAGAGAGAGAGAAAGAAAAAAACCTGAACATCGAATTCGATGAAGTCGAGAGGGAGTTTTGAAGCGGCAGTGAAGGAGAGGATTGAGTTCTCCTTGAGAGCAGAGAATCTGGGATCCGGAGACTGCAACATGTTCATGCCGTGCCCTCTGTGTCCCACCACCAGAAACTTTGGGATCTTGAAAGCCCCAGGAGCTTTGCTCAATTCAACAACACCAGGCGCGAAACGAGAGGAGCAGAGGGATGGGTGGTTATCAGGGAAATGGTCGAGGATGGGCACTTCCGACACATGAATGGCTTTCAGAGACATTCTTCTTTGCTCTTTTGAGGAGAGAGAGAAAATAAAATAGAGACAAGATCTGTGGGATACGAGATTTGTGGAGAATTGCTTTGGGGGAGGGAGGGGTGTTAAAAGAAGAAGCCAAGATTGGGATCTTGGAATATTCTGAGGATCGCTACGTCATCATCATTCGGTTCCTAATAACAGTCAAATTTAGATTATCCTTTTTGGATATTCTAAGAGAAAACACTCTCTCTTTCCTGGTTGGCTCCTTGCCTCTGGGCTCTCCTGGGCCGTCGATGCTGACACCTTCTAGTCTAATCTCTATTGCATCCTATTCTTATTCGGTTTCCTCGAATATTCTCAAGCATATTACCCCCATCCCCTCTCTCCAAATCTCTCTACATTTCATTTAGTTCATAATGGTTATTTAATGCCTTGAGCACATGTCCAATTCTGAGTTAAACACTCTCCATCCAAACCATATATATTGATAAAAGATATGATATCATTTGTCACGTATTTAGTTTCCTAATATGTATAAATAATCTTTAATTTCTTGTGATTTGGTTTGTATATTTTGTAATTATGACCTAAAACTCTAAAAAGGAGAAAGGGCTAGCTTCCAATACAAGTAAAATTGTCCAAATCCGAAGCTTTATTGGGATTTCAAACGGGCCAGCCAGAGCCTCCTATGTTAAAGCCCATTAAACTTGAAAGGTCCAATGTATAGCAAGAAGACGCAAATTCGAGACAAGTAGAAGAGCAGTGTTTAAGGTTTGAGAAATGGTGGAGTGACTAGTGAGGAGCTACCAAAGTACCAATAAGGTCTTTAATCGTCTGCATTTTGTTACTAAACCCTTCAACTATTGGTCTGAAATTGATTCTTCGTTTTCAATGTCGACAAGGAATTAGTCTTTTGGAGTATTCTACAACCAATAAAACTTTGAGCTGTTTTATATAATTCAGAAGCTATGGAGTATTATGAAATGATTGGAGGGCGACACATTAATAAGAGATAAAACCCCTTTAATAATATTAAAAAAGAAAAACAGAGAAATTAGAATAGGAAAGCAGGGCAGATCCGTTGGTCGAGTTAGGACATTAATTGATACGAACGCTTCAGTTTTTAATTCTCTCAATCAGGTTCTTGTCTTTTGCAATCTCACCAGGGCCGTTACGCTTCTTCACGACCCAGTATTCATCTTCTCTCTTCCCAGAGTCGATCCTTTTTGTGAAAAGAAATGGCGGAAAAGGAAGTGATTCGCCTGGAGCCCGAATCCGTCGTCCCTATCCTCAAACCTAAGCTCATCATGACCTTGGCTAATCTCATTGGTCAGTTTCTTCTTTCCCTATTTGCTAGGTCTCCACATTGAAATTGAAAAGAAAGAAAGTTTTTACCTATTGAAATCGATTTCAAAAGGCTGATGATGATTCTTCCACAGTCTCTCCAATCCTTCTCATTTGGTCAGATTCGTGTTTGTTTTGCAGAACATAGCAATGATAGGCAAGAATTCCTCAAGCTCTGCAAGAGAATTGAATACACTGTTCGTGCTTGGTACAACCTTCAGTTTGAAGATTTGATGGTATTTTTCTTCTTCTTATCTTTCTTTGCTTTCTCCTTGCTTCTCATTTGTCACGCCTTTTGCATCTCCAGCAACTCTACTCTCTCTTTGATCCTGTACACGGTGCTCAGAAACTCCAGCAGCAGAACCTCACTCCTCAGGAAATTGATGTGCTTGAACAAAATTTCCTCGCTTACTTGTTTCAGGTACTCACTTCACTCCTTATGCTTATCTATCTATGTCACTGTTCTTCAATGTCTTCTTTTTTCCTTCACAAGGTTATGGAGAAGAGCAACTTTAAAATAGCAACTGCTGAGGAGATCGAGGTTGCACACACTGGCCAGTATCTTCTCAATCTTCCCATCAAAGTTGACGACTCAAAGGTTTTGACAAAGATCACTAACCCTTTTCGGGATTCTCTTTAACACTTTTCTTCCTTTGATGGATATAGCTTGACAAGAAGCTACTCAAGAGATATTTTGAGGACCACCCACAGGAAAACCTCCCAGACTTTTCTGATAATGTAAAGTTTTGAGTTTGGAAATAAACATTTCAAGATTATAGTTTCCTTTTACATTCTTGATGGCACATGTGCCTCATCTGTTGAGAGAACTAATCGTATTTTTTCCCGTTTTTGTAGTATGTCATCTTCAGACGTGGTATTGGAATGGATAGAACCACAGATTACTTTTTCATGGAGAAATTGGATGTCATCATTTCACGTTTTTGGTCCTTTCTTATGAGAGTCACTAGGTAAGCACAAGTTTCCCAGTGTAGTCTTTCTTAAAGTTCATAGTGGTAAAATATTATGCATTTTATTACCTTTTGGTTCTTAAAACCGATGTTTACCACCGCATTGGATCACAGGTTAGAGAAGTTACGTGCTAATAGGCCTAGCAGACTTCCCAAGAAAGATCCAAAAAAAGATGATGAGACAAACCCTGAAGCAGATGATGAGGACATGTATGTGGAGCGCATTCGCCTTGAGAATACACAATTGAGGTTGCCTTCAGTATCCCTCGCTTGTTGTGATTTGCTTTCATCAGCCCAACTTTAGCTATGCTGGAAAACTGTATATTTATTTAATGGCTTTTCTCTTGACGAATTCAGCTTTAAGAGTTTCTTGAGTAAGCTTACAATACAGGAGCCTACGTTCGATAGAATAATTGTCGTTTATAGGTAAGGTTTATGGATGCCTTGTTTCAGCTATTTGTTCCTTGTTGAACTTGTGGTTCAAGCTTGCGGTTGATGTTGTTGCAGGCGAGCTAGCTCGAAAACAAATGTAGAACGGGGTATTTACGTCAAGCATTTCAAAAACATTCCTATGGCCGACATGGAGGTTGTGCTGGTAAGTTTCTGTACTTGCTTTCTTTCTCTTTGAATGCTGAATGTGGAAGCAAAAAAGTTTGCAAAGTAGCTGCAGTAACATTAACATCAACATCTTTGTGCAGCCTGAGAAAAGAAACCCTGGCCTGACTCCAATGGATTGGGTCAAATTTCTGATATCTGCTGTAGTTGGTCTGGTTGGTCTCCTTAGCAGACTCTTTTATGTTTTTTTGGGTTCATGTTTTACGTGCCTATCTTGTTTATCATATGATTTTTTCTACAGGTTGCCGTGTTTACTTCAGTTGAGATGCCGAAAGCAGATCCATGGGTAATTATTGCCATTCTCTCCACAGTGGTTGGTTATTGTGCGAAAACATACTTCACGTTAAGTGCTTTATTTTCCCCCCTACCTTCATTCTTTTTTGTTAAGCGAATAGGTACTTATCGCAAGTTGTTTACTTCAGGTTCCAGCAGAACATGGCGACGTACCAGAACTTGATAACACAGTCAATGTATGATAAACAATTAGACAGCGGGAGGGGAACACTACTACACTTGTGTGATGACGTAATTCAGCAAGAAGTAAGTTCCTGCATAAATCTGATGTATATCACATGAGTGTGAAATAATGCCTTTGGAATAGAAACAAAAGGCTCATTTGGGTTTCATGTGTAGGTAAAAGAGGTGATGATTTCCTTCTACATCCTCATGGAGCAGGGGAAAGCTACCTTGGAGGTGCATAACACTAAATTTACTATTGTTATTGTCTGTTATCATCAGAGTGCTGACTTGAGATCGTCTGGTTGTGTGGGAAATAGGATCTGGATCTTAGGTGCGAGGAACTGATTAAGGAAGAGTTTGGTGCGAGGTGTAACTTTGATGTAGATGATGCAGTCCAGAAGCTAGAGAAGTTGGGGATCGTTTCCCGGGATACCATTGGAAGGTATTACTGCATGGGGCTGAAGCAAGCCAACGAGATCATAGGGACCACCACGGAGGAGCTTGTTCTGAAAGCCAAACAAGGCGTCACCCCTTCTTGAATTTACCTCTCTTCTTGTCAACGTTTGTACTCATTAAGTTACTGTGTGTGGTCGGTTGTTACTAAATCCAAGTGCAACACATCAAATTACCAAAAAAATTGTTCGATGTAATGATGTGAACCAATACAACATCCAATATTGAACTACTGCTTAAGGCAGACAAGTCTATAAAACTTTTTTAAGGAAGACCACAAAAGGTCTCTATTCCGAGCTATAGATAGCTCAGCGTCTATATATGGATCACATGGATCCTGTTGTCCTCTCCATAAGCTCAGGCTCAGCTACTGTAAGAACAAAAAAAAAAAACAAATAGATATAGACAAATGAAGTCAAATATCCCAATAACCAAAAAGCAATTAGACTGTTTTGCCTCCCAAACAACTGGGACCAAATTGACCTTGTAGATCTTGATTTACTGTTGCCTAGAGATGGCGCTAATTTGTTCCCTCTACAGATTACCATGGCTGCCCAGCATAAAAAGTAAGTAGTCACCAACTAATAAGCATTGGAAAAACTGACTGAAAAATGTTGAGGAGCTTACACTCGGGGAAGATGGATCTCTTGAAGGAGCAATAATCTAGCTTTGTTAACGTTGGTGAACCAAAGGCAAATATGATCCTCAAGATCCTTGAGTTGATGGGTGAGGTTAAGGTGGCTCTTGCGAAGCTGTTTCACAATCTCCTGAACTGAATACACGTCCCTCCCCCTCTCCAATCCAAGGCGAATGAAAAGCTTGTCGTATTCAATCCCCGTGTGCAGGCGGGAGACAAGACGGTCAATGGTGTCGAGATCCTTGTTGAGCACAAAAGTTCCCTTGGCAGCAGCATTGAGCTGAGAAATGTTAGTTAACTCCTTCTTCTTGAAGCTGTGAGGGAGGTAGGGACTGCACAGGGGACCTGCAACAACAAGGGTGGGAAGTGCATGAGTGGCAATCAAAGCCGCAGAAGCAGCAACCCCAACAACAACAGCAACAAGACATAAGGCAGAACCAGCTGTGGCATGGTGCAGGAGGCGGACCCGTGATCTCGACTTGCGGAGACGGCTGTCCAGCTTGTGCTTGAGCTGGGAGAAGCACAATTGAGTGTCTCGAAAGCTGTGAGATTCGGGAGATGAGAAAGGGTTTTCAAAGGTGTCGAGCTGAAGGAAGACGTTGAATGCCAAGTCACAGAGGGAGTCGTCAATGTCGTGGGAATCACCAGGGAGAATGTCGAAGAGGTCAAAGAGGGGAGTGTAGAGGTGGCGAGCAGTGTGGACGCTTTGGTAGAGATTCAAGCAAAGGCGGGTGGCGTTTTCGCTGTGTTGGAAGTAAGTGGAGATGAGATGGGTGAGTGTAGTTGGCTTGGCGTGGCTAAGAGCTTCTTGGACGCATTCCTTGTTCGGTTGGAGCACCTGAGAAAGAAGCAGCTCGATGTCCGGCTGGATGAGCAGATCATGTTGAGCGGGATCGACCACGTGAACCCGCGAACGTACGTCGTGGTAGGAGGGGGTTTGAAAAGCATGAGCCAACTCGCGGCTGAGATTAAAGGTGGGCGACGGATTGGAAACGTTTCTTGAAGTGGAGGCCACGCCCTCTGCAAAGACCAACTCTTTTAGGCATTTCAACAAACACGTGGTGGGCGGTTTCGGAAAGAACCAAAAACAGAGAGAATCGGGCAAGACAAGCGTACCTAAGGAAGGATGAGGAAGAGGGTCGTCGCCGAGAGAGGCCCCCGGAGAGGCTGAGTTAAAGGGGAGACAGTACGGCATCTAGAAGATTGAAACTGATTCATGAATGGAAAGGTAGCTAGTGTTGAAGATGTTCGCAGAGTTCTGAGAATGATGCGCAGAGGAAGTTAAGAAATTGCATTTGATCGATCCACACTGTTACTTTCATATCAAAAACATTACTTCGCCATCAAAGGAAGTGAAGCGTTGTTGGAACTTGAGGTTAAAAAAAAGAAAGAAAAACCTCACTGCGTCTGTATTTTTATTCGTAACCAATAAAAGATCATGGATGTGATTTTGATATCAGAGTGTCTTTGCTTCTTTATTTTAACAAACACCAAACCAAATAAATTTTGAAAACAAGGCATAAATACTTTTAGATAGAGCTCACAAATTAAATAACAAGAAAATAAAGATTGAGATCACACTCGCAGAAACCCTGTGGTTTGTTCAAACAGGAACACTGCGCAAGACTACGGTCTCTACGGTGAGACCTGGTCCGAAGCCAAACAAGACACCCCACTCCAACCCCTCTCCTGTTGTTGTGGCACCATCTTCCGCTGACTTCCTCCTCATCTCGTCCAGTATGAAGAGGACGCATGCGCTTGACATGTTGCCGTACTCGCTCAACACGTGCCGAGTCGCCCTCATCTTTTCTGCCTTGAGTCCCAACTTCAGCTCTACCTGGTCCAGGATCGCCGGGCCTCCAGGGTGGGCTATCCAGAAGAGGGAGTTCCAGTCGCTTATCCCCAACGGTTTAAACGCTTCCTCTAGACTCTTCTCGATGTTCTTCGAGATGAGGCCGGGGACATCTTTCAGCAGGTGGAAGGTGAGTCCCACCTCCCTCAGGTGTCCATCTATGGCTCCGTCCGAGTCAGGAAGGATGGTTTGCGCTGCAGATACCATCTCGAAGATGGCCTTCTCTCCCGCAGAGGTGTCGGGGTCTGAACCCACGATGAGTGCGGCCGCACCGTCACTGAAGAGGGCCTGCCCGACGAGTGAGTCGAGGTGGGTGTCCGAGGGGCCACGGAAAGTGACCGCAGTGATCTCGGAGCAGACGACAAGGACACGGGCGCCGCAATTGTTCTCGGCAAGGTCCTTGGCGAGACGGAGGACAGTGCCGCCGGCGAAGCAACCCTGTTGGTACATCATGAGACGCTTAACGGAAGGGCGAAGGCCGAGGAGCTTGGTGAGCTGGTAATCGGCGCCAGGCATGTCGACGCCGGAGGTGGTGCAGAAGACGACGTGTGTGATCTTTGACTTGGGCTGACCCCACTCCTTGATGGCCCTCACAGCCGCCTCTTTCCCCAACTTAGGGACCTCAACCACCACAATGTCCTGCCGGGTGTCCAGGGAAGGAGCCATGTAGGCACACATCTTTGGGTTCTCCTTGAGGAACTCCTCCGTCAGGTGCATGTGTCGTTTCCTTATCATCGACTTGTTGCCTGTTATAGTAACAAAGAAAGTTCACACCGTGTATTATATTATATTATATGCCAAATGAAATGAAGAAATAAGATAAAAGTGAAATAGCTCTGTACTAATATCTGCCAAATGAAATATAAAGACTTACACATGCGCTTAAACTTCTCTTTGAGGTCAGTCATGTGCTCACTATTGGTGATGCGGAAGTAGTAGTCCGGATACTCTGCCTGGATCACATGGTTAGCAGGGTTGGCCGTGCCTATGCCCAAGATACCTGCTGGGCCATCGGCTCTTTGTGCCTTTCTGATATCTTCCAACGACGGACCCATCTTGAATTCTTCTTGATTTAGGAGGGATGAAAGTGTAGTGAGTTAAATTGGGACAGTTGAAGCTTATAGAGGGGGAATTCGTAATTTATAGCAAAACGGGTGATCGAGTAGGTTAGATGGACGGGCAGCTGAGGACCACGTGTCCCTCTTTCTCTGCTACTTACCAAAAGTTCATTTGCATCCATCTCGCATTCCCTTCCATAGAATATAATAGAATGGTTGCTTTTGTTTTATAAAATATGATTTTCTTGTCCTCTAGTCAATGTGACATGCTGATATAACATTCAAGGCGTGGTAGCTAGAGAATCAGCATCATAGACATAGAGAAAAAGAAGGGCTCTGATTTGTCGCCTTCCCGCGTTGGGTTTAAAAGATAATGGATCTCTAATACAGTAATTAGTTAAACAGTAGAATTTGATTAAGAGCATATGGGTAATGGAAGAGACAAAACTGTGAAATGCTTAACTGAGAGAGATACTTCATTGAATAATTAAACGTGGCTATAAATAGCCTTACAGAAAACAAACTAAAACAGCTACAAACTAGGAACTACAAACTGACTCAACTCCACTAATGTCCTAAAGAATCGGACTCACTAACCCATGACCAAGACAATTATGACTAAATCAAACATAAAAGAAGACTCATTCAAACAGCCACTAACATTCCCTCCCTTAAGCTAAACTTGCCACACTTTAGCTTACTTCTGACACATCGAACACACCAAGCATCCTGCGAAGCTTCACAAACTGATCCAACTTGAGAGGCTTTGTAAAGATGTCTGCAATCTGATCTTCGGTTGGACAATAGCAAAGCTCCACAACTCCATCGTGTACCAATTCCCTTAGATAGTGAAACCTTACATCAATGTGTTTGCTTTTGCCATGAAACACCAGATGTTTAGACAACTGAATTGCAGAGCTGTTATCACACATGATCGTCGTCCCCTTATCTTCTGCAAACCCAACCTTCTCAAGCACTCTCCTGAGCCAAACACACTGACATACACACGCTGCCGCAGCTATATACTCTGCCTCGGTTGTAGAAAGAGCTACCACGGATTGTTTCTTTGATGCCCACGACACTGCTCCCGACGCCATCATAAATACAAAACCCGAAGTGCTTTTCCGATCATCTAGATCACCTGCATAGTCGCTGTCGGTGTATCCAACGAGTTTCATGTTACCTTCTCCTCTTTTGTAATACACTCCGAATTCTGTAGTCCCTTTTAAGTACCTTAGGATTCTTTTTGCTGCAAGCCAATGCGAAACTCTTGGAGAAGCCATGAATCTGCTAATCAAACAAACTGCAAACATCAAATCTGGTCTTGTTACCGTAAGATACATGAGGCTGCCGACGAGCTGCTTGAACACGGTTTCATCAACTCTCTCACCATCTTGATCCTTATGAAGCTTTGTTCCTAGTATAATCGGGTTTTTCACAGGATTACTATCCTCCATACCGAAACGTGTCAACACTTCTCTCGCATACCTTCTCTGACATATGAAGATTCCATCTTCACATTGTTTTACTTCTACTCCAAGGAAGTGTTTCATCTTCCCCAAGTCAGACATCTCAAATTCCCTCATCATAGAACTCTTAAACTCATCACAGAAACTTTTATCATTCTTGGTAAAGATCAAATCATCAACATAAAGACTAACGATTATGAACTTACCATCCTTTGATTTTGTGAACAATGTATGTTCACTTGGGCATCTCTCAAAGTTCTCTCTCAAGAAGTAAGCTTCAATCCGGCTGTACCAGGCTCGCGGCGCTTGCTTAAGACCGTACAACGCCTTTTTCAACTTGTAAACTTTTCCTTCTTCTCCCGATTTGATGAAACCTTCAGGCTATTAACATACACGTCTTCTTTGAGTTCACCATGTAGAAAAGCACTCTTAACGTCGAGTTGGAACACATCCCAAGAGGATTGGGCTGCTACTGCCAGAATTGTTCGAACCGTGTCTAGTCTTGCTACCGGAGCAAACACCTATGTGTAGTCAATACCGTAGCTTTGTGCGTAGCCTTTAGCCACTAACTTGGCTTTGTACTTTTCTATCTTCCCATCTTCATTCAATTTGGTTTTGTAAACCCACTTAACTCCTATTGGTTTCACGCCTTCAGGTAGCACCATAAGTTCCCAAGTTTGATTTTTTTCGATTGACTCTATCTCCTTTATCATCGCTTCTCTCCAAATCTTTTGTTTTTCAGCATCCTCAAACCGAGTTGGATCATTATCTGCAACCATTAACATCATTATAAGTGCTTCCGTGTCTTCTTCTTCCTCAATTGCACCTTTTCCAACCTCATAATCTGCTAGATAAGTTGGTGTTCTTCTTTCACGATTACTAACTCGAGTAATTGGTTGCGGACTTGCTCGAACCGTTTGAGTAGCCATCTGCGGACTGGTTCTAGCCATTGCAGGTGCAGGAGGTGAATTTACATGCTCAATTACTTCACTAGAACCAGCTCCACCTTCTTCTTCTTCTTGTTTTTCAGCTTCATCTTCACATTCTAAAGTGTCCTTTTTCGTGTCAGATTGATTCCACTCCCAGCCTTTTTCTTCCTCAAAGATGACGTCTTTACTAACCACAATCTTCTTGGTAGTTGGATCATACAATCTCCATGCCTTTGATTCATCACTAACGCCCAACAAAACACACCTTTTGCTCTTATCGTCCAACTTCGTCCGTTTTTGATCCGGCACATGTACGTGTGCGATGCACCCAAAGACTCGAAAGTAGTCTACTCTTGGTTTTGTCCCACTCCATGCTTCCTCCTGAGTCTTGTCTTCAAGTGCAGTCGTTGGACTACGGTTTTGAATGTGTACACTCCACTTCGCAGCTTCAGACCAGAACTGTTTCAGAACTTGTCTCTCACTGAGCATTGAGCGTACTGCATTCATGATGGTTCTATTTTTCCTCTCCGCTACTCCGTTTTGTTGAGGCGTGTAGGTAGCCGTCAACTGTCTCTTGATACCTTGAGCCTTACAAAAATCCCCAAATTCAATCGAATTGAATTCCCCACCACGATCAGTTCACAAGCATGTAATAACAGCTCCTATCTCCTTCTCAACAGCAACTTTAAAGCTCTTAAACACCGTAAAAGCTTTTGATTTTTCAAGCAGGAAATAAATCCAAGCTTTGCGAGAGAAATCATCAATAAAGCTTAGAATATACCGCTTATCACTGTGAGAAGCTGGTGTGATCGGACCGCAAATATCTGAATGTATAAGCTGAAGTGGTTTCGACGCTCGCCAAAGACTCTTCTTTGGTATCGCACTTCGATGTTGCTTTCCAACAATGCAGGTTTGGCATTTCTCCATAGTAGTCTTCATCGCAGGAAGACCAACCACCATATTCTGATCAGCAAGCATCTTCATTCCATCTTGATTAAGATGACCAAACCGACAGTGCCACAAGTGAGCTTCTTTAGCCATTGTCTCCTCGGTTTGCAGGCACATGAAGTTCTTTGCTGCTTTTGATGCAAGAAGATAAAACATCCGATTTTCGCTCATCCGGGTATGCATAATCACTCCTTTATCAGGATGATAAACTTTGCAGATTCCATTTTGTATGAGAATCGCCAAACCCTTCTCTTGAAGCTGCCCCATACTTAGAAGATTATTTCTAAGCTCCGGTACGTAATGCACTCTTATGCTCCCTTTTGCTACCACCGATAATGTCATATCATTTCCGAGCTTCACGGTTTTGTTGACACCATCTTCCAAACTGCAAAACCACTCTTTGTTTCCCGTCATGTGGTTGCTGCAACCCGAGTCAAGAAACCACACATCTTCTCGATTTGCTTTGTTTGACTCCACATAGGCCATTAATAGCACCTCCTCATCGTCCTCTAACTCAGCATAATTTATCTTTTTCTCTCATTCCGGACATTCGTATTGAAAATGCCCAAGATTATGACACTTAAAGCATTCAACAAGTGCCTTGTTCATGACAGACCTCCCACGTCCTCTGCCACGACCTCCCCTGAAACCTCCATGGCCTCTTCCTCTGTTTATCCTTTCATCATAAGACACCTTCAGTGCCTGCTCCTCTTCTTGTTGTCCCGTCATTCGTCCTTCATGACATAACAAGCTCCCGTGTAACTCATCAATACCCAAGGTGCCCAAATCATTCGACTCCTCAATTGAGCACACCACGTAATTGAACTTGGGAGTTAGAGATCTGAGTATCTTGCTCACGATGGTGCTTTGTTCCATGATCTCCCCATTACTCTTCATCTTGTTCACCACTGCCAATGTTCTTTCTAGAAAGTTATCAACTTTCTCTCCCTCTTTCATGACCAAAAGCTCAAACTCCTTTCTTAGAGATTGAAGTTGCGCTCTCTTAACCTTCGTAGTGTTGGGAATGTCCTGAAATCACACTTGTATTCACTCTAGTGATAGTTGTACTGTCGAGATCAGACATTCATATGATACTAGGTGGTCATGACGTTTTGCTAGAAGCCGCTGATGATCTATGAGTTATGAACTCATTACTAGTATTATATGATCCTACAGGGTCACACACCTAAGCAAACTGGATTTACTTTATGTGGGAATGATTATTAATGTAATGATCAAATGATGTGTATTTGATACACATAAGAATCGTGTTTTAGAGGAGGTGTCGATCGACACTACATTAGTGTGTCAATCGACACGGGCTAAAACCCGGAATAGTAATTTCGGTTTAACGACTTAATTAATTCTGAATCGGTTCAAGGATTAATTAGGTTTTCTCCAGAGCCTATATATATGATGTATGAGGCACAACCTAGAGAGGGGTTTTTTGAGACTTAGTTGATAGCCACCTCTGCAGAAACGTAATTCCCTAAGAGATCCGATTCCAGGTACTAGCATCCCTGCGGATTCTAGTTTGTGTGTGTGTGGACTATCAGTAGAGGTGCAACACTTGATGCGCTACAGATCTCGATAACCTAACAATCTTCCGCTGCATAATCTCCAGGTATATTCGAGATCCGTTCTTATAGATTCATTGTTTACAAACCCTAGATCCTAGGGAAAGGAATTGTCACTTGGTTGTTTAATAGGGATTAAAACCGGTAAAACCTGTGAAAGTTCCTACAGTGGTATCAGAGCCAGGTTTTAACTAATGAATCTAAAAGCATATAATTGAATTAGAGAATTCAGATTGAAACATGTGATGTTTAGGATGCTTGCTAGATCAATTTTTCACTGAAATTCGTTTTGTTAAAGTTGATCAGAACCGATCGTGTCGATCGACACAATGGTTGTGTCGATCGACACGACTTTGCTAAAATTCTAGGGTTTTCGATCGTAAGATCAAAGTTCCAGAAACCCAAGTGTCGATCGACACAAATGGTTGTGTCGATCGACACGACCTTGCGATTGGTTAACCGGTTCAATTGGATTGAATCAGTTATCGCGCTTGGTTAGAAATCAATTAAACCGGCTTATTGCGGTTTATTGCGAGTTGGTTAGTGTCGATCGATACAAATGTTGTGTCGATCGACACCAACCGGTCATCGACCCGGTTTAATTGGATTGATCGGTTATCGATTCGGTTCAATTGGATTGACCGGTTATCGCAAAATTGATTTGGTTTGGTTAGCGTCGATCGACAATCGTTATGTCGATCGACAGATACCAATTATCGATCCGGTTCAATTGGATTGACCGGTTATCGATTCGTCAACTGGATTGACAGGTTATAGAAAATTAAATTTGGTTAGTCAATGTCGATCGATACAAATGTTGTGTCGATCGACACTGACTGGTTATCGGGTCGGTTATCGAAACCGGTTCAATTGGATTGATCGGTTGTCGAAGAACTGTTCCAGAGAGGTGAGTGTCGATCGACAGCATACGAAAATTATGGGTTAGTGAACCTACAATCAAATAACCAAACCAGATTTAATGAGATTCTAAACCTTCCAGAATGCATATTTGATATGTGTTAGGATTAAATGTTCAGTTCCTCAACTAAATATCAAGTGCAAGGTGTCCGCAGTTACATGAGCAAGGCAGTAGGTAATTGAGTTGATGGGCTTGCAGTGCATAGCATCAACTATTACATGTTTGAAGAGATTGGTTTACTTGAATGGGCTATCAGAAGTTCTGGGCCCAGAGACATCAGGTGGTTAAAACATAAGATGTCTTATCCACAACCAAGAGTCATATTGGATATGATTAGCAAAGTGTTGTTTACCTATATAGCTAAGATTCGGGTGACAGCCAGTGGCTCGCTCGGGTTTTGGTGAAATATGGATCTTGGATCATTATATTCATTTGAGGAAACATTGTTTTGAATATAATGCGAGTTTTCTTAATTGTTAAGATTTCTCATTTCCTGAATATCATAACTGATTTTTCCTTTTATTATTACAGTTATGTCTAATCAGAACTCTTTCTCTTTGAGATCCGTCCTTAAGAAGGACAAGTTAAATGGATCCAATTTCCTTGATTGGTATCGGAACTTGAGAATCGTTCTCAAGCAGGAGAGAAAGGACTAGGTCCTTGAGAAAGTTCTCCCCGAGAAACTAAGGTCCAATGCCTCACATGCAGTATATGATGCTTGGAATAAGCATTACTATGATGTGGTCGATGTGTGTTGTCTGATGTTGGCTACCATGAACTCTGACTTGCAGAAGCAATGTGAGAACGTGGCGTCGCCCATCGAGATGATCACTAGCCTGAAAGCGATGTTTTAGGAGCAGACTCGAACAGAGAGATACCATATGTTTAAATCTCTAGTTGAGTGTAAGCTACCAAAGGATGCTCCAGTGAGTCCTCATGTCATAAAGATTATGGGTTATATTTGTAGGGGTCGGATCCCCCCTAGAAAAGTTGATAAACCTAAACGATGTCGTTTTCATCAAATCAGTTCATTGGTCAAGCCCAGAAGACGGAAGCCCGTCAAAAGCCCAACACTGTTCATCCGAACCGCTCTATTTTGTCTATAAATAAGCATGTACCCCCTCACATGTGAGGGATTGGAAATTTCTTATAAAACACTGTTTACAGCTCTGATCTTGAGAAAGAAGAACAAACTAAGAAACCTAATTCGTAATCTAATTCTAAATCTGTCTAAGTGTCTGAAACCCTAAAGAAGCTCAATTTCGAAGAATCTTCACAATTTCTATTGTGTGTAAATTCCAGCACGCACAATTTGGCGCTAGAAGGAGGGCATGCACTCGCAACACTAGCTTCATACACGAAACAAACGCTTAGACGAACCCGCTACTCGCAACATGTCAATAACGAACCCGCAGTCTCCAGCGACCGAAGATTCAGGTCCAAGCGAGCCCATTGTGGCTGGGCTAATCAACCAGTCCGCATTGGGGGCGGAAGCAGGCAGACCTGTCCCGACAGAGAACTAGGCAACCGCCAATACAAACTCGGCCGACCCGTCCACACCAGGAGATTTCGGTCAACTCAAAGCAATGCTCGAACAGTTGCTCGAGCAGTCGCAAAATCAGGAAACGATCAACAGCAACCTGACTGCTGAAATCAGGGCCTTGTCGACAACTCGTCAGTCTCGAGGGCTACCTCAAGGTAACGCGCTTCGTGTCACCCCGCTCGCTCTTAACTTCTCCCAGGCGGCATCGCCTTCGGCTCGTGGCACTCACGAAGATCATACGCCAACACCTCTCAGAGACGGAACCGTCCTCGTCGCAGGTGCTCCCAGCGGCATAGCTGCAATCGCAGACAATTCAGAAGGACGTGAATTCGGAGCAGCTCGGCCCAGTCGACCGACTAGTCGTATCCAGAGTCGGGACGAGGGCGAAATCGCAGAAAATACGCGATGGGTGGAACAACCGCTCTTAGAATTGTCGCTTCGTAGCGAACGGAAATGGACGAGCTCAAAACAGTCTTGCAGCAGACCACTCGCGATCTCAAGGATATGAGATCACAGGTCCATCGCGCAACCAGCAAGGCACCCGAGCTCGACCGAGTTCTTGAAGAAGCTCGCACTACTCATTTTACCGAGCGGATAACAAAGGCGCGTTTATCCAACCCAGGGAAGCTCAAGATTCCTATCTACGAGGGAAAGGGCGACCCCACGGAGCATATCGGAGCATTCCCAATCGTGATGGGGCAAGCGAATTTCCGACTCGACGAAATCGATGTTGGTTGCTGCCTCCTCTTCGTGGAGCATCTCCAAGGGGCATCCCTCTATTGGTTTACAAAAATGAAAAGGAACTCTATCGACAGCTTCGCCCAGCTCTCCGAAGCTTTCCTAAAGCAGTACTCCGTCCTAATCAAACGCAAGTCGTCGGAGGCGAACCTTTATACTATAACGGAAGCGGCCGGCGAACCCTTGGGAGTCTGCATCGAACGCTTCAAAGCGATGCTTATTCAAGTAAAAGGGATTGACGACCAGTCCGCCCTAAGTGCCCTGCGAAAAGCTCTGTGGTATAACTCGGATTTTCGAAAGGAGATGACAATCAACGAGCCCTCTTCCATTCAGGACGCGCTCCATCGCGCGAATGGCTTCGCAAGGAGCGAAGAGGAAACGCGGGTTTTGGACTAGAAGTATGGAAAGATCAAAAGTCCTAAACCGCAAGAAGCCCCGCCTACGAAAAAGAAGAGGCAAAATGATTTCGTGCGACACGAAGGAGGTTTTAGAGGTGCTCATAACTACCAGGTGGATTCGCCCGGCTACGACCAAAGAAGAGTGCGAGTCCGCGGAAACAGCGTTCCTGTCCGCGGAAGCGGCACTCCAGGTCGTAGTAGTGGCAACACTTGGACAAGGAACCTGCAGTATGACGAATCCGCATATTGCGACGTGCATAAGATGGACGGATATTCGACAGCTAATTGCAGAGTGCTCGGAATGCGACTCGCAGCAAAGCTAGCCGCCGGCGAACTCAGAGGAAACATAAGTGTTAATGATTTTCAGCTCGAGCAGTTCGACGACGCAAGAGAAAGAAACAGTCTATCCGGAGGCAATAGCAGGAACAACAAGCGAGACAGACGGGATGACGACCGGGTCAACCTCGGCAAGCAAAACAATAACGAAGGCCGGGGCGGCTCGAAGCAGCAACATGATTATGGGCAGCTCGCGCTATTGTTCAAACACCGTCTCGTCGATCAAAGCTTATCAGAGGCGAGCCGAGGTAGGAGCAAACAAACCCAGTCCATCCAAGTTTCCAAACAAAGTCATCCGATTCGAAGAAAATGAGATTGATGACATTGACAAACCGCACGACGACCCACTCGTCATCCGACTCTCCATCACAGGTTGGGACACGGGTCGTGTTTTAATCGATACAGGTAGCACAGTCGACATTATTTTCATAGACGCTCTTAAGCTTATAGAAATCGATCTCGCCCAAGTCGAATCCTATCCTAAACCTTTGACCGGATTTAATGGCGAGACGACAATGACTCTTGGAACGATCAAACTCCCTGTGTGCGCGGATGGAATAACGAAAATAGTGGAGTTCGCGGTATCGGACAACCCGGCAATTTACAACGTGATAATGGGAACCCCTTGGCTCAATTCGATGCATGCAGTCGCCTCGACATACCATCTCTGCCTTAAGTTTCCTACGAAAAGCGGGGTCAGAACGATCAGAGGGAGTCAGGCAGTGTCGCGATCTTGCTTCATGGCCGCGCATAAACTACGAAGTCACTTGACAGTGCCGATTCCGAGCGAGCCGCGAAAAAAGATTAAGACAGACAGGGAGCCCGTTAAAGAAATCTCAGACCTGTTATAGCAACTACAGATCGCGGAATCCGTAGATGAGGAAGGGGCGGGTCCAGCATGCGAACCCGTCTTGTCGGTCTGCATAAGCGACGAGTCGCCAGAAAAATGTGTCGAGATCGGCGCGACACTCGATGAAGCCGTGAGGCTCGACCTCGTCGAATTTCTCAAGAAAAATGTCGGTACATTTGCATGGTCCGCAGAAGACATGCCTGGGATCGATATCGGCATCATCAGTCACGAGTTAAACATGGACTCGACCTACAAACCTATAAAGCAAAAGCGAAGGCGACTAGGTCCTGATAGGGCTCAAGCAGTAAATGACGAAGTAGACAAACTCTTCCAGGCCGGCTCGATTTCTGATGTCAGATATCCGGAATGGCTTGCGAACCCAGTCGTCGTGAAGAAGAAAAGTGGCAAGTGGCGAATCTGTGTAGACTTCACGGATTTGAATAAGGCATGCCCAAAAGACAGTTTCCCTCTTCCCCACATCGACCGCCTCGTCGAGGCGACATCTGGGAACAAGTTGTTGTCATTTATGTACGCCTTCTCCGGCTATAATCAGATCTTCATGCACCCCGGCGATCGCGACAAAACATCTTTCATCACAGACTGCGGAATCTATTGCTACAAAGTTATGCCCTTTGGACTTAAGAACGCTGGGGCTACTTATCAACGATCGGTGAATAAAATTTTTGCGGGCTTACTCGGCAAAACGATGGAGGTTTACATTGACAACATGCTTGTCAAATCACTCGAGGAAAAGGACCACATCGGCCACCTCGCAGAGTGCTTTGCGCTATTAAACAAGTATAACATGAAGCTGAATCCGGCTAAGTGTCGTTTCGGTGTAACGTCCGGCGAGTTCCTCGGCTACATGGTTACTCGTCGCGGGATCGAGGCAAATCCAAAGCAAATCGACGCACTCGTCCAGATGGCACCGAGCAAAAGCCCGTTTTCTATATTAGTAAGTCGCTAACCGATGCAGAAACAAGATATCATTTTACGGAGAAACTTGCACTCGCAGTTATTACGTCGGCTCGAAAGCTTCGACCGTATTTTCAATCACATTCGATCGTGGTTCTAAGTACTTTTCCACTGCGAGCTGTTCTCCACAGTCCGACTCAGTCCGGGCGACTCGCCAAATGGGCGATTGAACTAACCATGTTTGATATCGAGTATCGCAGTAGGACGACGATCAAGGCACAAGTATTGGCCGACTTTTTAATCGAACTACCGGAGTCGACAGCTTCATCCGAGATCAAAGACACACTCGCGGACAGTTCTGCATCCCAAATCTGGCAACTGCACGTCGACGGCTCGTCATCTAAACACGGATCGGGAGTAGGCATTCGACTATCGTCAGATGGAAAATCTCTATAGCAATCGTTCCGCCATGGTTTCAAAGCATCGAACAACGAGGCAGAATACAAGGCCCTACTCGCAAGTCTTCGATTGGCTAAAGCGTTGAAAATAACAAGGATAAAAGCTTTTTGCGACTCTCAGCTCGTCGTGAATCAGTTCAACGGCGAATACGCGACAAAGGACGAGCGCATGGAAGCATACCTCGCTCTTGTCAAAACTTTAACAGCTAAATTCGATCTGTTCACCTTGACAAGAATTCCAAGGTCGGAAAACTCCCAAGCGGATGCCCTCGCATCACTCGGCTCGACCGCGAAGCCAGATAAAGATCTTCAAAGAATTGTCAAGGTCGAATTCATTGAAGAACCGAGTATCGCAATCGCAAAAGCAGTCAACGTCCCAACAAGATCTCAAGCAGCGAAGCGAAAAGCAGGTCTAAGCAATGGCTCGCCCGCTCGCTTCGCTGCAGACCCGATGGACCTCGACCAGACCAAAGATAACGTCGAACCGGATCCGATGGATCCCAATTAGTCTGACACAGTCGGCACGGACGAAACGACGAATGTGATGGCAACAGATAACGAGCTCGACCCGAATAACACAGCTTTTGACCGTGGCCTTCTCCCCGAATAACTTGAGGAATCCCCAGAGGATGCTTACCCATGTAGCGAGGAGCCTCCACCTGAGCATGAAGTCATCGACATTCCCATTGAATATAAGACCACAGTCTATGGATGCGACACCAAGTGGATGGCCAACATTCGCGTTTATCTCGCAGACGGCGAGATGCCAACCGACAAATGGGCGGCTCGCAAGTTAAAGTCACAGTCGTCTTGTTACGTTTTACTTGATGGAAATATTTTCAAATGGCGATTGTCCGGGCCACTACTCGCTTGTGTCGAGGGGCAGGAGGCTCGCGAGATAATGCACGAGGTTCACGGCAGATCCTGCGGTAACCACTCGGGAGGTCGCTCACTCGCCATCCGAATCAAAAGACACGGATATTTTTGGCCAACCATGATAAAAGACTGCGAGCTGTTCGCAGCAAAGTGCGAGAAGTGTCAACGACATGGTCCGTTCATCCATCAACCGTCAGAGTTCTTAAGCTTGGTCACCTCGCCCTACCCGTTTATGCGATGGGGAATAGATATAGTCGGACCGCTTCATCTGTCTCGGCAGAAACGATACCTCTTAGTCCTAACGGATTATTTTTCCAAGTAGATCAAGGCGGAAGCATTCAGATCGATCAAGAATAAGCAGGCCGAGAACTTCGTCTTTAAGAATATCATCTGTCGGCACGGCGTACCCTACGAGATAGTGACAGATAACGGTTCGCAATTCATATCAAAACGATTCGAACTTTTCTGCGATAAGTGGAAAGTCAGAGTCAGCAAGTCAACGCCTCGTTGCCCGCAAGGCAACGGCCAGGCGGAGTCGTCAAACAAAACACTTATTCATGGCCTAAAGACTCGACTCGACGCTAAGAAGGGTCGTTGGGCAGATGAACTTGAAGGCGTTTTATGGTCTTATCGAACAACGCCGCGACGCGCTACGGGCCTATGCGCTACACGCCTACGCGCTACGGGCCTTTCGTCCTCGTCTACTGAATTGAATGTGTGATTCCTCCTGAAGTCTGTTTTCCAGGAGTTCGCCGACGAATGCTTCCAGAGCAGGAAGGTCTCAATCATCTCCTTATGCTCGACGAACTCGACCTTATCAACGAAAGGCGCGACCAAGCACTTATAAAGATGACCGAATATCAAATTGCGGCATCCAAATATTACAACTCCAAAGTGCGAGTTCGGTGTTTTTACGAAGGAGACCTCGTCCTTCGCGCAGTATTTCAGAATACTGCCGAGAACAATGCCGGCAAGCTCGGTGCTCACTGGGAAGGACCTTTTCAGATCACGAAAGTAGTTCGCCTAGGCGTCTACAAAATCGCCAACATGAAAGGCGAGATGATCCCGCGTTCCTGGAATGCGCGACATCTGAAGAAATATCACTGCTAAAAATACTAAGTAATTAGACTTGAACTACGACGCGACTTGATCCCTTCATTGGGTACGTAGGCAGCTCGTTTTCGGACGAGTTCAGTTGCCCCCTTATTCAAAAAAGGGGGAGTGGGTACGTATACTCATACTCCCACTCGCAGTATGTAACGACTTAAGGTTTTAACCAAGTCTTCTTACAATTCGTTCAACTCACTAAACGACTCCGGTCTAAACGCGACAATCGAGTCGCAATAAGCTAAGTTTTAACCAAGTCTTATTACGACTCGTTCAGCCCGCTAAACGACTTGAATGTCTAAACGCGGCAACTCGCTAAACGACTCCGGTCTAAACGCGAAAATCGAGTCGCAATAAGCTAAGGTTTTAACCAAGTCTTATTACGACTCGTTCAGCCTGCTAAACGACTTGAATGTCTAAAGGCGGCAACTCGCTAAACGACTCCGGTCTAAACGCGACAATCGAGTCGCAATAAGCTAAGGTTTTAACCAAGTCTAATTACGACTCGTTCAGCCCGCTAAACGACTTGAATGTCTAAACGCGGTAACTCGCTAAAAGACTCCGGTCTAAACGCGATAATTGAGTCGCAATAAGCTAAGGTTTTAACCAAGTCTTATTACGACTTGTTCAGCCCGCTAAACGACTTGAATGTCTAAACGCGGCAACTCGCTAAACGATTTAACTGTCTAAATGCGAGATCAATAAAAATTGGGCGTCATTATGGCCATAATGGCGACCTGATTAAAACTTCATCATCATTATGAAGTATACTTATACATCCTCATCGGATAAAGCGCGCTATATAAATTTAGAGTTCATTACTGGGATAGACATATTCAGTGCGAGTATGTCTGTTAGCCGGGGTGTCCATCTCGCGAGTCCATCTCGGGATAGACACATTCAGTAGAATGTGTCCGTTAGCCAGGATGTTTGACTCGCAAACCCAGTTTTTACTTAACAAACTGGTCTAACTTGGCAAATATAAATCAGGTACACTGTATACTGAATTTTCTTTAAGTAACAAACTAAAACAGGCCTAGCTGACGAGCTATAACAGGCCTCGCGTCTTAAAACCGCATCGCGTCTTAAAACCGCATCGCGTCTTAAAACCGCGTCGCTCCTAAGCGTCTTAAAACCGCATCATTTCTATGCGCCTTAGACAAGCTCTAACAGGCCTCGTCGACAAACAACTAATCGAAAAAACAGTAAAGAAATTGCTTAAGGGCATTCACATAAATCTGCTCGAAAAACTCGGCATAAAAGTATTGTCACAAGTTGGATAAAGCCATCCAGGCACAAAACAAAAATCGAATCTTAAAATCCTTAAGCAAAAACAAAAACAATTTCTACTGTTACAAAGTTCGGATTAGGCGACAGTCCCGCCATCTTCGGCCTCTTTGTCCTCAGCAATCACCTCGCCCTCTTCGACCACTTGTTCTTCGGCTGGAGTAACGATAGCAGCCGAACTCGCAGCCTCGCCGTCCTTGGGTTCTTGTTCCAAAGGAGCCTGTTCGCGAAGAGGTTCAGTTGGTGCAACTGGGATCGGATCAACGGTCTCATCGGCTTCGTCCGACTCGTTCTCGTTTAACTCCTCACTCGCGCTTCGCAAGCGCATACCAAGAGAGCCATCGTTCGACCTAGAAGCTGCATTTATACCAACAGACTTAGCAACAACCTCGACTCGCGGAGATGCAACTATATCCGCTACGGTAATGGGGACAACATAGTTCTTACCTAAGGTCTTCCTCAATTCGAGTGCTATCGCGTCGAAGATCTCGTCGGCTTTTCCAAGCGACGCCTTGTTTTCAGCTAAATGGGCACGCTCGGCCTTGGGATCGAAGGCCTCCTCTGCTTCAGTATTCTCCATGTCGTCAAGCAGCTGGAGATTAGCCTCCGCTTGTGCAAGATAGACCATTTTCTTAAGCGGCTTCTTCATCATCTGATGAAACAGCTCGTAAGCCCGGTTAAGCTGGCCTTGCACTTCGGCGGCAGCAGATCGCCTCGCAGAAGAGACAGCCTCTTCAAGATCCTGCTCGCGACTCGCCTTCAGAGCAGATAGCTCTTTCACCAGCTCGGCGTTTTTCTCCTCGGCCTTCTCCTTCTCCTTACCGACTCTGTGAAGGTGCACGCCCAGGTCATCAGAGCTCTTCTTATACATATCTCGCTCAGCAGCGAGATTTCTCATTTGGGCCGCGACTTGTTCCTTCTCGACCTCTTCTCTCTGCCTGGCCTCGCCTATGAAGAGCTCCTTAGACCTCGAGTCTTGATAACATGACATGATCAGCCTGTTGAAATGGGCGATGGCCTGCGAAGGAGTTGACAGTATGAGAAATAAAGCGAAATGAAAAAGAAAGAATAAAGTGTGAAATTACCTTAGCCTGACGAGACGCGAACTCCTTATAGAGCTCGCTCTTTACCAGCCTCTCTGGAATCGGCATACGATCACCCGGATATGTAACCTTAGCCATCATGGCAGCTGCGGCTAAGGGATCAGTGTAGAGCCCATCGGAACTTCCAGGAATAGACTGTCCTGGGGACAGAGTCGGCAACTCGCGATGAGATTTCTTCTTCTCGCCAACTTTGCCTTTGCCTCTCTCAGAGGCAGGGCGTTTTCTTTTCCGGTGCAATTGGTCCTCAGGCTCGGCGGGCTCGTCAGAAATGGTAGTTGGTTGTGAAGTAATAACAGCCAACGCACCACTCGCGGCTACAGCAGCCGCTTCGTCGCCTTCAGCAACAGGAGTATTCTCTTTGTCAACGCTCTGCTCGGACGTCTCGACAATGGAAGCAGTGGCCTTCGGGTCGGCCTTTCTCTTAGCCTTCTCGGATTTTTTCTTGGCGAGATCGCGAAAAGTGAGCTTGGGAGGCATTATTTCTAGATCGTCGGACTCGCTCTGTTCGATCTCTTCTTCTTCGTCGTATGAAATGAACTCGCGAGCTAGAATAACCCTTCGAAGATTGAAGTGACGATTCCAAAGGCACTTCCGAGCCTTCAACTTATTGACCAAATCGTCGATGTTAGCGACAGGAGTGAATAGCAGTCTGCTAGCTGTAAAAACAAATTGGCAGAAAAGTTAGTATAAAACATAAGGGGACAGTTTGCGCGATAAACATTCGAGAAAATCTACCAAGTGTCACCCACTTCGCCACCACTAAGTGTTCATCCTCGGCCGACGCGGCCGATATCGGCACGAAGAAAAAATATTTTCTCTAGCTATGATCTTTGTTCGGGAAGTCGTCCAGTATTTTATAAAGAGAACGACTCGCCAGATTGTAGTACTTCATGCCACCCGGGTTGGATTGCTTGCGCCATTCAAGAAGGTTGTATAGATGGCGAACTCCGATGGGCTCGCGACATTCGGCTGCTCGTGTCGTAATTCCCACCAATTGGCGAATCCCTCTCGAGTTGATCTGCGCGAGCGCGATTTTGTGAACCCGCGCGAACCGGAGAATCAGCGCAGGGATGGGGAACGTGAGGTAACAATCCTTAAACCAACACGCATAGGCGGTAAACGTGCCGGCAGGGGTAGGGCTGGGCGTTCGGGTACCCGTTCGGGTTCAAGTCGGGTAGTTATATTCGACGGGTACCCGTTTTCAAAATTATAATACCCATTCGGGTATAACAAATAATCGGGTCGGATACGGGTCGTTTACATGCAGGTTCGGGTAATACCCGAATACCCGAAAATTTGTCCTTATACTCTACAAAGCAAAACTTGAATTATCAAAGATTAAATTTGAAACTCAAAGCAGAATGATTCTTTCTTAAAAACAAGTCTTCAAATCAAAATGCAAGCAAAAGAAACACAAACAAGTCTTTAAACACAAAAGGAACACAAACCAAAGTATTAAAAGTTTAACAAGCAAAGGAACACAATCCAAACTGACATAAAACAGAAATAAGGAACACAAATCTTCAAGTCTTCTATCTTCAAAGTCTTCAACCTTCACTGTCCGATCTTCACTCTAGAACCTACAATAAAAAGACAGTTTATTAGCAACTTGACTGATGAAGAAGTGAAAGAATCAGAACATTAACAAAGCAAATAAGACACACAGTTTAAGTGATTACCTATTCATTCATGGTTGGAGGTTTAGGGATTCAAACTCTACAAAAACATGTACACAAATCAGTACACTAATCATCTGAAACTTAGTCATTAATATGAAAATGAAAGAGAAGAATCATACCTCGTTGGAGCTCATCTTCATAGAACACATCTGCAAGTATTTGACCATTGGTTAACACATTTGATTGAAACTTGATGCCTTGCTTCATCCATTGTTCAGTACACATAAGAACTTCCACCATATAGTGAGTTAAGCAACTCCTATACGGTTCTATGATTCTTCCACTAGTACTTAATGCACTCTCAGACGCAACAGAGGAGACTTGCATTGCAAAGAGATCTCTAGCCATCACTGAAAGAACAGGGTACTTGCCACTGTTGAGTTTCCACCAAGAAAGAACATCAAAATCTACACCATCCATCAATTCAGGATTCTCAACTTGTTCCCTTAAGTAAGCCTCTAACTCATTTATATCCCTCACATCAATCTCTCTGAGTAAAGAATTGTACCTCTGCTCAACCGGATTATACCCTTCTAACATATCATCATCAAATGAATCTGAAGCTTTCTCTAATTGACTGTTCTGAGATTGAGTTTGGGAGCTACTACTAGGCTGATCATCCTGAGGTGGTGGCAAATCAGGAGCTGCAACACCATTGTGTCTCTCTGCATACTCCTTGTACATTTCCCTTAAAACCATAAGAACTGATTCACCTAAACTCACAGCAGCTAAACTATCTACCCCATACACATCCTGGAAACACATGTTTGCAAACTGCATTTTCTTTCTCGGATCAAAGACACTAACTATGATCACCATTTTGTTGATGTTCTTTAATCCATCCCAATATTTATCAAATTTCAGAAACATTTCCTCAGCTTTAACCTTAACCTCACTGACTGAGCTACTACAAAGCAGTTGAAGCTTGCTTGCTATGTTCACAATTTCACCATAGTACTTGTGTGCATTCAGTGTTGTAGAAGCTGAAACCACTAGAGTAGACTGATAAAAAATTCCTAAGAACTTAGAAATTCCTTGCACACTACGCCAATCAGCCAATGAGGGAGGTCCAATCCTTTTTTTCTCATTCTCAACCTCAAGGAAATGATCATTTCACAATTTGTCTTCTGATTCCATCCTATCAAATGCAGCTTTGAACTTAACTGCTTGCTTAAGCATCAGGAAGGTACTGTTCCATCTAGTCTTAACATCTAAAGGCAAACTACCCCTGGAAACTCTATACCCTAAACCCACTGCCTTCTGTTCAAAGGATTCTCTTCTACTTGTTCCTGACCTAATATAAGTAATGGAATTACGCACTGCAACCACACTTTCATTCACATCAGCTAACCCATCTTTCACTATCAGGTTTATGATGTGTCCAGCGCATCTCATATGCATGTATTCACCATTCATAACTAAAGAATCAGCAGCTAACATGGAGAAATTAGTGTGAAACCTATTAAGAGCATTGCTATTGGCTGATGCATTGTCTACAGTGATGCAAAACACCCTTTCTATTCCCCAATCAGCTAGGCATTCAAGCAGAGTGTTTGATATGGTTTTACCTTTATGATTTGTGATGTTCTTGAATCCAATGATCAACTTGTTCAACCTCCAGTACTGGTCAATGTAGTGTGCAGTAATAACCATGTAACTTGCACCTGTTATCAGAAAGTAACACTAAGTTAGTAACACACATAAGAAAATGCAATGTATTCAGAAAAGTTATACAATACCTGTGACTTGAGAAACCCATATGTCAGTTGTTAGTGAAATTCTCTGCTTAGTGGTTTGGAACCACTGTCTAAGATTTTCTTTCTTGTGGACATACATCTTAACAATGTCCTTTGTAGCTGTCCTCCTTGAATGAGGTTTGTGTAAATTCACCTACATCAATGATGAAAGAACTGAAGTTAGGAATCTGTTTTCAAAGGTAAGAACTAAAAGAACCATATATCACAGAATGGAAAACAATTACCATGTCGCAGAAATATCTAAATGCCATGCTTTCTATGAAAGCTAATGGCATCTCTCCAATCACCAACATCTCATTTGCAGCTTCTCTGAAAACAGCCTCGGAAACTCTAGCATTCTGAAGTTGTCCATCTTTGTTAATAACCTTCTGAGACTGAGTAGAGTTTTCACCATCTTCCCATGCCTTGTAGTCTTTGCAGGTTCCCATGTGATTCCAGAGTGCTTTGGTACCAGATTTGGTTGGACAACATAAAACCTTCTGACAATAGTTGCAGCAACATTTGCCAGGCATGTTGTCCAGCTTTGTGAACACTGACCATACTCCTGACCTAGAGGGGAGTGTCGTCTTCTTAGTCTTAGCCTTCTTTGGAACCTCAGTAGCAGAACCACTACCAGCTGTTTCTTTCCATTTCCCTCTGTCAGATGAATCTTGTGTCACTGGTTCTTCTTCTAAATTGTTAACTTCATAGTCATCATCTTTGTCTCTGTCACCATTCAATTTAAAAGAATCCATCTGCATTGAACAACAAATTTGATTTAAAATTAAGATTCAGGAACTAAATGAATCAAAACAATCTAGTAATTTTAAAACTATTTCAGAAACAATCGATTTCAGAAACAATCGATTTCATCAGACCCAAATCAATTTCACAACAATTTCATCAACAATCGATTACAGAAACATTCAATTCAAAACAAAATTAATTTCAAAACAATCAAATGTTTATCACATAATGAAAGAAGAAGACATGAGAAATCGATTGTTCACCTGCAATCGTCTCCGTGAGTTAACAGATGGAGGAGAAGAGGCGAAACTGGGAATCGCTTGGGTTTCCAGTTTGATGCTTCGATGGGGATTATATCCACCTCTCTTTGCTTCGATTACCCAAAAAGTTGTCTCCATTGTACATGAGAAATGAAGAGTCTCGATCATGCAAGCAAGCATGAGGCGAAAAGGAGAAAAAATCATCAAGTGTTAGTGTAGGGTTAGGTTTAGGGTAATCATAACTCGTAGATCTGTTCTTATGATCGGATACCCGAATGGGTACCGGGTATTACCCGACCGGGTTCGGTTATCCGAACCAAACACAAATCCTATCCGACCGGGTAATTGTCACTACCTGTACCCTAACCGAACCCGGTTTTTCGGGTCGGATTCGGGTTCGGGTTTTGGGTATGGGTAATAAGCCCAGGCCTAGGCAGGGGGATCGTCTTCTCGCTGCTCGATAGAAGGCGCGATCATTTCGACCGAGTCGGGAATTCGGCACTCTGAGCGATAGTCTTCTAGAAATTCTTCATCGCACCATGAGGAACCTGGAGGCGGGCGTTGCTTTCGCCTCGATTTCTTTTTCTTCTGGACCACCTCGGCCAGCCCGCACGCAGCCCAAGCTTCCAGTCTCTCTTTTTCTGCGAGAGAGTTATATGACCAGTTACCTTCCTCGATCTTCACTTGGAGAGGCAGCTCGGCAGGACTAAGGGACTCGTCGCGGAGTTGTGGGATTTCCACAACTAATCTTCGCTCGTCAGTAGTGGAGGCCTCGCAAATTTGCGATGGTTGCGAAGTCCAAACTCCCTCTTCAAAGCCAGTCCGATCGGCTCGCATAAACGAAGCAGACTCCCCCGTCTCGCGACTTTGTCTTAAGACAGGAGTGGGATAAGAAAACAGCTCGGCAAGAGGGGAATGACCTCCAGCTCGATCTTCTCGGCTAATAGGGCTCGCCTCCTCGCGGCCCAAAGGACTCGCTTCCTCTTGTCCACGGAGTCGACCACAGCTCCAGCTCGCGTCTACAATCGACTCGCTATCGGGAGAGTACTCCCAGATTGGCTTTCCTATCTCAGGGAGCTCGGCAGATTTCGCGGATACGAAAGAGCTCGTTGAAGACATCGTATGTTCGGATCAAAACTTAGAAGTTTTTCAGATTTTCTGAAGAACACTACGGCGGCAATGATGAACACGGCGGCGGCGAAGTGATGGGACGGCAAAATTCCTATCTATTACTCGAAAGAAAAACGATAGAAAGGGGAGAGAGAGCAAACCTGTTTTTCGGAGGAATGAGAATAATGAGAAGTATCAAGGGAGCGTTGCCTCTTATAAAGATATTTTTGGCGGTTCGACTTTCGAGGTGGGCCTCATTTCTAAATGAGCCCAAAAATCTGGGCTCAGGAAATCAATTTTAAGGAATTTTAACCCAAGTTCATAATTCCTCGGTTTTCATTTGGCTCAAGACGCGACTCCGTAAGCTCCTCCTTGATTTATTTCGCGACTTCACTTGCGAATAAATCTGCGACTTCAGAATTTTGCTTTCTCGAAACTTCGAATCCCGACTTTTACCGTGACCCCATAGTATTTGTGAAGTAAGTCAAAATCACATCCTTATAACTTGGTGAACTTGGCTTTTCCATGAAAAGAAACTCGTAGCTCGCGACTTTCTCCCCATGAAAATTAACTCGCGAGTCCATCTCAATGGATCAGCTCGCGACTTTCTCTCCGTGGAAATCAACTCGCGAGTCCATCTCAATGGATCAGCTCGCGACTTTCTCTCCGTGGAAATCAACTCGCGAGTCCATCTCAATGGATCAGCTCGCGACTTTCTCTCCATGAAAATCAACTCGCGAGTCCATCTCAATGGATTAGCTCGCGACTTTCTCTCCGTGGAAATCAACTCGCGAGTCCATCTCCATGGACCAGCTCGCGACTTTCTCTCCGTGGAAATCAACTCGCGAGTCCATCTCAATGGATCAGCTTGCGACTTTCTCTCCATGAAAATCAACTCGCGAGTCCATCTCAATGGATCAGCTCGCGACTTTCTCCCTCGTGTCGCCTCGCGCATAGCGAGCGATTCGCAGATTTTTTATATATCCCTCTTGTCGCCTCGCGCATAGCGAGCGACTCGCAAATTTTTTTTATATATATCCCTCTTGTCGCCTCGCGCATAGCGAGCGACTCGCAGATTTTTTATATATCCCTCTTGTCGCCTCGCGCATAGCGAGTGACTTGCGGATTTGTGACATTCTTAAACGTCGCACTCGATCATCTCGCGAAGATCAGTATGTGACTTCGCTTCGCCATCTTTGCCACCAACAGTTCGAAGTCATCTCGCATATTCGTGTATCTACTCGCCTCGCAGCAGCAATGGTTTTCGTTACAGAGGATTCAATGGATACACCAGCAAAACCAAGTTTAGAATTCGGCGACAAAGAAGACCTAAGCAAGTGTGTGACTCGCGCTCTTTTTCCCTAAGTCTGGTTTTTTCCCATCGGGTTTTCCAGATGAGGTTTTTACTGAGGCTTGTTCGCATACTTGTATCGTCATCTCATCGCCCCGCGTTTCAAGCTCAATCAGCTCGCGACTTCGCAAGATCGAAATCGACTCGCCTGAAACGTCTCACTCTATCAGCTCGCGACTTCGCAAGATCGTCATCTCATCGCACTCGATCAGCTTGCGACTTCCTTTCACCAGCGACTCGCGGGTTTTGGATCAGCTCATCTTGTCACTTCGCGACTTCAAGAATCGACTCGCTGGATTCGATGCAATCAGGTCATCTGGGCTCGACATCATCATCAACACGTAAACCGTCTAAGCGAAAATCGACTCTTCACTTGGACACCCTTACTTCAACTTTTTTACTTATAAAACTGTTGAACTGGGGGGGCTAACTGTAGGGGTCGGATCCCCCCTAGAAAAGTCGATAAACCTAAACGACGTCGTTTTCATCAAATCAGTTCATCGATCAAGCCCAGAAGACGGAAGCCCGTCAAAAGCCCAGCACTGTTCATCTGAACCGCTCTATTTTGTCTATAAATAAGCATGTACCCCCTCACATGTGAGGAATCGGAAATTTCTTATAAAACACTGTTTACAGCTCTGATCTTGAGAAAGAAGAACAAACTAAGAAACCTAATTCGTAATCTAATTCTAAATCTGTCTAAGTGTTTGAAACCCTAAAGAAGCTCAATTTCGAAGAATCTTCACAATTTCTATTGTGTGTAAATTCCAGCACGCACAATATTGATAACCAGAGGAGACTGGATTGTCCCATTAGCCAAGAGTTGGCTACTGATATCATTTTGCAGTCACTGCCGTCGAGCTATGATAAGTTCATCAAGAACTACATCAAGAATGGCTTGACGAAGACGTTGACTGAGCTGCATGACATGCTCAAGACAGCTGAGCTTAACATCAAGAAGGGCAAAAGGTTTGAGAAACCTGGTAAAGACAAGGGTGAGAGAAAGGCCGTCCAGATTGTGAATCAGGATAAGCTTGAGTCTTCCTCTAAACCCAAGTTTGGCCCATCTGATGATGATACATGTAACTACTGTAGGGAGCCAAGGCATTGGAGGAGAAAATGCAAGAAATACATGGAAGATTCTATGGAGATAATGGAGATGTATGAGACTCCTTCTTCAGGTATTTATGTTATTTCAAGTTCTATCTTAAGGGTATTAGATACCAGTTGTGGTGCTCATATTTATTGAAATATGCAGGGCCTGAGCAACAGAAGAACGTTGAAGAAGGGACAAGTGGAGATACTCGACAGGAATGAAGCAAGAGTTGCTGCATTAGCTGTAGGAAGTTTCCATTTGTAGTCGCCTTCAGGCTTGGTTTTAGAAACTAAATAATTGCTATTATGTACCTGATATGAGCAGAAATGTCATTTCATTTTCTTGTATGATTTTGAATGATTTTATTTTGATAAAAGACAAATGTTGCTCTTTTCATCTTAATGATATGTTCTATGGTAGCACCCCATTAGAGAATGGGTTTTATGTCTTAAACCAGTCTAAGCCTGTCCATAACATAAACATCAATCGGTTCTCTAGCATTGTCGTTTTGGGCCACATCGGATTCTGAAGCTCCATAGTGATGGGCTTCTGGACTCACTTGATTGTGAATCATGTGAGAAATGTGAATCCTACTGTTGGAAAAAATGACTAAGGCCCATTTTATCAAACTAAATGAAAGGGCAAAGAATTATTGGGCCTTATACATACAGATGTGTGCGGCCCGATGGGCACCAGTGCTAGAGGAAATTTTCAGTACTTCATTGATGACTTTAGTAGGCATGACTATGTTTATCTAATGAGTCACAAGTCGGAATCCTTTGAAAGGTTCAAGGAATTCCAGAATGAAGTACATAATCAAATTGGCAAAAGTATTAGAGCTCTTCGATCAGATCGCGGAGGAGAATACTTCTTCGATCAGATCGCGGAGGAGAATACTTCTTCGATCAGATCGCGGAGGAGAATACATAAGTCAAGAGTTAAGTGATCATCTGAGAGAGTGTGGAATTGTTTCACAGCTCACTCCTCTTGGAACGCCCCAATGGAATGGAGTTTCCGAGAGGAGGAATCGGACCTTATTGGATCAATGATGAGTCACAAAGATCTTCCATTATCTCTTTTAGGGATACACTCTAGAAATGTTTGCGTTTACACTAAATAGGGTTCCATTAAAATTAGTTGCAAAGACACCACATGTGATGTGGATTGGAAATGTTCCAAGTTTGTCTTTTCTGAAAATTTGGGATTGTGAGGCTTATGTAAAATTTCATATCTGATAAGCTCGCACCCAAATCCGATAGGTGCTACTTCATTGGTTGTCCTAAGGAAACCAAGGCATACTACTTCTACAACCGTTCTGAAAATAAAGTGTTTGTTGCTAAGAACTATGTTTTCTTGAGAGAGATTATCTTTCCAAGAAGAACAGTGGGAGTGAAGTACAACTCGAAGATGTTCGAGAGTCACAGGAGATTGCTCAACCTGTTAAGGAAGAGCAGTAGCCGGATCTGCAAAGAGTTGTAGAACCTACACCTGTGGTGCCTGAAGTTCGTAGATCCGAAAGGATACGTCACGATTTCGAGAAATAGGGATTTCTCGCGTCCGATTGTCATGACTTGTTGATCATTGACAATGAGAAGCCTGCGAATTTTGAAGAAGCAGTGTTGGGCCCGGACTCCGATAAGTGGCTTGGGGCCGCTAGATCCGAAATGGGAATATCCAGATATTCAAAGCTTGGCTTGTGGCTAAAGGTTTCAAGCAAATTCATGGTATGACTATGAAGAGACCTATTCCCCAGTCGCTATGCTTAAAATCATTCGGATTATCCTAGCAACTGCCATTTATCATGGTGATGAGATTTGGCAGATGGATGTGAAAAACAGTTTTCCTTGATGGAATTCTGGAAAAGGGTGTGTACGTGACACAACCTGAGGTTTCACAGATCCTAATAATGCTGGGAAAGAATGCAAGCTTCATCGATCCATTTATGGATTGAAGCAAGCGTCACGGAGTTGAAATCTTCGTTTTGATAAAGCTGTCAAAAGGTTTGACTTCATCAGGAACGAAGAGGAACCGTGTGTTTACAAGAAGACTAGTGGGAGTGTAGTTGCATTTCTCGTTATGTATGTAGAAGACATACTTCTTCTCGGAAATGACGTTCCGTTGATTTAGTCTTTAGAGGCTTGGCTCGGAAGTTGTTTTTCAATGAAAGGCATGGGAGAAGCCGCGTGAATTCTTGGAATAAGAATCTATAGAGATAGATTGGGTAGGCTAATTGGATCGTGTCAAGATGCTTATGGTGATAAGGTCTTGGACAGGTTCAGTATGCATGATTCCAAGAAGGGCCTCATACCAATGTCTCACGGCATTAATCTTAGCAAGATGCAATGTCTCTAGACACTGGCTGAGCAAGAACGTTTGAGTAGGATTCCCAGGCGTATGCAGTGGAATCTATCATGAGTGCCATGACCTGCACTCGTCCAGATATTGCTTGTGTTTTAAGCATGACGAGTAGATACCAATATTATCCATGTGAAAGTCACTGGACAGTTACCAAGAATATCCTCAAGTATTTGAGGAATACTAAGGATAGGAGCTTGGTGAACTGAGGAAGTAATGGTTTTTGTTGAGAGTGGTTAGACGGGCAAAGACGATTTCCGGTCAGATTCTGGTTATGTTTTGTGTCTATATGGCGGTGCGGTTTGTTGGAAAGGGTTCCAAGCATAGCACCGAAGCCTGCGGTTTATTGGAAAGGGTTCCAAGCAGAGCTCCGCAGCCTCTCCCACGACCTAAGCATGAGTTTCACCCTCTTGCTGTAGGTATTAGATATATTAAGATGTGATCTTGATTCTAGTGGGAGTTGTAATGGATTTAGTTATGTTATGATATTCGTGTGGACATACTTTGGTTATGTCATAATGAAATTGTTTCATATATTATTTGATTATTGGATAATTGAATAATAGTCCCAAAGTAATTTATGGCATTTTATAGGTCATCAAGTTGAGGACTTGATCATGAAACCCTATAAGTGATAAATGACATAGATTATATTAGTCCCTGGTCAAGGTTGTTAAAGTGGGACACTGACAACCGCGTGAGACTGGTATGTGAGGTGACTGATGACTAAGTTTCATGGAGTCATTAATAAGAGTATTAAAGTCAATCACATAGATATATATTAGAGAACATATGATCGGACATGACCCGCTAATGAGAACTCTACAGGATAGTTATATAAGTGTCATAAGAGGTTCTCATTACGACTATAGAGTATAGTCCTTAGACCTGAGTTCATCATGATTTCTTGCATATGAATTGGTCCGCTTTGACTTTGTCAAACGTTATCCGTAACAGGTGACTATAAAGGCATTGATTGGGCGTATCATGAAGTGTGTGAAGTAACAGGGCTGGAACAAGATGGGATTTGTCCCTCCTATATAACAGGAGATAAATATCTCAGGGCCCATCGAAGATTTGATACTGAGAAATGCGTGGCCGCGCTCAAATGAGGTGATTGTCAGTCGTTTGTTTTAATCAGTATAAATCGGAGTTCGATGAACGTGATATTGGTTGTAATAAGGATGACTCGGTTCTTGCCTTATGCCATATCGAGATATAGAGACGAAGGGATTATGGGAATAGTTGATTCCAGTATAAGTGGGAGATTGTTGGGAATGTCCTGAAATCACACTTGTATTCACTCTAGTGATAGTTGTACTGTCGAGATCAGACATTCATATGATACTAGGTGGTCATGACGTTTTGCTAGAAGCCGCTGATGATCTATGAGTTATGAACTCATTACTAGTATTATATGATCCTACAGGGTCACACACCTAAGCAAACTGGATTTACTTTATGTGGGAATGATTATTAATGTAATGATCAAATGATGTGTATTTGATACACATAAGAATCGTGTTTTAGAGGAGGTGTCGATCGACACTACATTAGTGTGTCGATCGACACGGGCTAAAAACCGGAATAGTGATTTCGGTTTAACGACTTAATTAATTCTGAATCGGTTCAGGGATTAATTAGGTTTTCTCCAGAGCCTATATATATGATGTATGAGGCACGACCTAGAGAGGGTTTTTTTGAGACTTAGTTGATAGCCACCTCTGCAGAAACGTAATTCCCTAAGAGATCCGATTCCAGGTACTAGCATCCCTGCGGATTCTAGTTTGTGTGCGTGTGGACTATCAGTAGAGGTGCAACACTTGATGCGCTACAGATCTCGATAACCTAACAATCTTCCGCTGCATAATCTCCAGGTATATTCGAGATCCGTTCTTATAGATTCATTGTTTACAAACCCTAGATCCTAGGCAAAGGAATTGTCACTAGGTTGTTTAATAGAGATTAAAACCGGTAAAACCTGTGAAAGTTCCTACACGTAGAACCTTGGTATTTCCTTTTCATTGACTCCCAAATTGCCTTAGAGGTGCTCTTGTCAAGAATTGTTTCAAGAATCTCTCGATCAATTGCTTGAAACAAAAAATTCTTAACCTTCAAGTCTTTGAGCTTGGCCTCACTCACCGTTGCTGTTCCGATTGCAGCCGCCGGGATCCCATCTTCCACCAGGCTCCACAATTCTCTGCTCCTAAGGAAGTTCTCCATCGTCATCGACCAAAAATCATAGTAACCATCGAATCTTGGAATCGTAGGTTGCACAAACTTGTCAGATGACATCTTTGTTCCTTTTTCTCTCCTTTTCTTTTCTTTAAATCACTCTCTTACACAAATTTCTCTTTCGCAAGCTCTGATACCAATTGTGAAATGCTTAACTGAAAGAGATACTTCATTGAATAATTAAACGTGGCTATAAATAGCCTTACAGGAAACAAACTAAAACAGCTACAAACTAGGAACTACAAACTGACTCAACTCCACTAATGTCCTAAAGAATCGGACTCACTAACCCATGACCAAGACAATTATGACTAAATCAAACATAAAAGAAACTCATTCAAACAGCCACTAACAAAAACTCTCGGCTCTGGTAATAATAATAATAATAATAGATTCATTAGAGATAAGATGATGTTGGGTTGCGTGAGAAGAAGAGATCGACCCTGATTCGCTGAGATTCTTCGATGCCGGCGATGGCGGAATCTGGAGTCTTTCCCACTCGGAATCCCTCTCAAGTTAGTTCCTTTCTGCTCCAATTTTACAATTCATACTGTAGTAGCTTACTAGATGATGATGATGATGGGACAAAAACCCTAAGAGTGTGTCTCCAGAGTTTATCTAATTACCTGCTAAGGTACTGAATTGTTAAATTTCGGTTACTTCAGCTTTCGTGGGCGAGAAATTTGATTTTGGCCTACCAGAGCTTTGGTGTAGTCTTCGGTAACCTCAGCACATCCCCTCTCTATGTGTATCCTTGCACATTCATCGGCAAATTGCACCACCATCAGAACGAGGATGCCGTATTTGGTGCTTTCTCTTTGATTTTCTGGACCCTCACGCTATTTCCCCTTCTCAAGTACCTTCTTGTGTTACTGAGTGCCCATGACAATGGAGAAGGTGCACTTTGTGTTCAACTTATACCTTTACTCCGTCTGCCATTTTTAAGATGATAAAATCTCTTTGGTGTCAGGCGGAACCTTCGCTCTCTATTCGCTGCTTTGTAGGCATGCCAAGCTTAGCCTACTTCCTAACCAACAAGCTGCTGATGAAGAGCTCTCAGCTTACAAGTGTGGTCCATCCTCCGAAACTGGAACTTCATCCCTCTTTAAAAGAATCCTTGAAAAGCACAAAAGACTCAGGACCGCGTTGCTGGTTCTTGTACTTTTTGGAGCTGCTATGGCCATAGGAGACGGGGTTCTGACTCCAGCAATATCAGGTAAAGTATTCCTACCTCCTACATATTATATATAGAGTTGGAGTTGTTCAGTGTTTCTTGCAGTTGAAACCACCTGAGCATTCATCTTTTTCCATTCATCAGTATATTTTTGTCGTCAATATCTGACTGAAATTATAAATCACTCCTGCTTTCTTGCAGTTCTGTCGTCTCTATCAGGTTTGCAAGCTACAGAGAAGAGATTGACTGATGGTATATACCGCTAGCTAGTTGTTTCCACCATGTGCTTGTATCTGATTGTTGTTTGACATCTTGTATACTTTTTTTTTTGTTTTTTTGTTTCCGAGGGATATCTTAAGGTCTTCTCTTATGCCAATGCAGGGGAACTCCTGTTGCTTGCATTTGTCATATTAATCGGACTGTTTGCTTTGCAACACTGTGGAACTCACAAGGTTGCTTTTATGTTTGCACCAATTGTGATCATGTGGCTTATTTCAATACTCTTCATTGGTTTATACAACATCATACATTGGAATCCAAAGATAATACATGCAATTTCCCCGCTTTATATCATCAAATTCTTTAGAGTGACTGGTCAAGATGGCTGGATTTCTCTTGGAGGGGTTCTTCTTTCTGTAACAGGTAGTTCTGGTTCTGGATCAAGACATAGAGATTAAATTATTTCTTTTGTTTGCTTTGAGTCCTCTATTTGATGGTCTTGTTCTTTCAACCTTGAAATGAACGGTCTAATGAGTTGGTTCGCTAAAGTGATTATCACCGTCTCATCAGGTACTGAAGCTATGTTTGCAGATCTTGGCCATTTCACCTCGGTCTCAATTAGAGTAAGTTGAGGTTCCATGTCTAGTGGTGTACATTACTTCTTTTATCCGTTACTTCTTTGAATCCTGGCTAGTCTTCAACATATGCCCATACTGGTTCCACAGCTTTGTTTGTTACATTCTACTTCTTTTTGTTCTGTCCAGCTTGCTTTCGCCGTTGTCGTGTACCCCTGTCTGGTGGCACAATACATGGGTCAGGCAGCTTTCTTGTCAAAGAACCTTGGGTCTATTCCCAACAGTTTTTACAATTCAATCCCAGGTTTGTTTACCCTGACAATAGTCTACAAAGTTCACTTGTTCTCTTGAGATAATGGCTCTCTTATTTGATTCTGGTTCTTTATGCAGATCCTGTTTTCTGGCCTGTCTTTGTCATTGCCACACTTGCAGCCATTGTTGGCAGTCAGGCTGTGATAACCGCTACATTCTCAATAATCAAACAATGCCATGCTCTTGGGTGCTTCCCACGCGTCAAAGTAGTCCATACTTTGAAATATATATATGGACAGATCTATATCCCAGAGATCAATTGGATCCTAATGATCCTTACTCTTGCAATAGCTATAGGCTTTCAAGACACAACTTTGATTGGAAATGCCTACGGTAAACTTCCTATCATTGGAATATACTTTTCCCTCTCCAGGATCTGATTGCTTGATGGTGGTTTTCTCATTACTCGCAGGACTCGCTTGCATGATAGTAATGTTCATCACAACGTTTCTATTGGCTCTTGTCATAGTTATGGTTTGGCAGAAGAGTTGTTTTCTGGCGGGTTTGTTCCTTGGAACTCTATGGATAGTCGAAGGTGTCTACCTCTCAGCAGCGCTCATGAAAGTTCCCCAGGGTGGTTGGGTGTCTTTGGTGCTTGCATTCATATTTATGATCACCATGTATGTGTGGCACTATGGCACCCGCAGGAAATACAGCTTTGATCTTCATAACAAAGTTTCACTGAAGTGGTTGCTGGGATTAGGACCTAGTCTTGGCATTGTCCGTGTGCCTGGAATAGGACTTGTATACTCAGAACTTGCAACTGGGGTTCCTGCAATATTCTCTCAGTTTGTCACCAACCTCCCGGCATTCCATAAAGTCGTGGTGTTTGTTTGTGTGAAATCAGTTCCAGTGCCTCATGTTTACCCTGAGGAACGCTTCCTCATTGGGCGTGTTTGCCCAAAGCCTTATCGTATGTACAGGTGCATAGTGAGGTATGGGTACAAGGACATTCAACGGGAGGACGGGGACTTTGAGAATCAGCTGATACAGAGCATAGCGGAGTTCATCCAGATGGAAGCAGGCGAACTCCAGTCGTCGGCTTCGGAGTCTCAATCTTATGATGGGAGAATGGCCGTTTCAAGCAGCCAGAAGAGTCTCTCCAACTCAATCCTGAGGGTGTCAGAGGTAGAGGAGTTTGATTTTGCTGACCCCACGAGACAAAGCAGTAAATCAATGACTCTGCAGAGCTTGCGGTCAGTGTACGAGGATGAGTATCCGCAAGGGCAAGTGAGGAGGCGGGCTGTGAGGTTCCAGTTAACGGTGCCAAGTCGGGGGATGGAGTCCTCTGTGAGGGAAGACCTAATGGCTGTGATAGGGGCGAAAGAGGCAGGTGTTGCATATGTAATGGGCCACTCGTATGTGAAAGCGAGGAAATCATCGTCCTGGCTGAAGAAGCTGACAATTGATATCGGCTACTCATTTCTGAGGAAGAACTGCAGAGGGCCAGCTGTAGCACTCAACATTCCTCACATCAGCCTCATTGAAGTTGGCATGATTTACTATGTTTAAGCCAACAAAAAATCGTATGTGTTAGTATTTTAGTAGTAGCAACATAATTTGTACAAGGAATCTCACCTGTTCACCCATGTATGATTATAATGTCGTCAATGTCACATTTGATGTTTAACTGTCCCAAAACATTTGAGGCAAGTCAGAAGCAAGAGTGAGGAAACCTTGCAACTCTCAAAAACCTTGCAAAACCCCAAAAATAGAAAAAGTGAGCCAATGAATCAATCAATAGCTGTCGCGTTTTGTATCGGATCCCGGTAACCGTCATCATGTTTGCACCTTTGGGAGTAGCTCTAGAATCAAAATCGCTTTCAGTTTGTACAGCTTCAGATATAATTAAATTTATAAAATGTGTGGCTTTTCTGCAGTAATCTCTCTCTCTCTCTCTTCATTATCCCCTTCGTCTTTCTAAACCTCTGGGACTGTGGGAGTCTTGTTAAAGATGACATCTTTCCTCCCAAATCCCGACCTGATCGTCTTCAAGCTCTGCTCCTTTCCCCCGCCACGGACACGGAGGCTCTTCTCTCTCACCCGAACCCGGAACTCATCAGCTCTTCCACTGGTCGCTCTTTCCTCTCTCTCCGCAACCGCCGCAAAACCTACCAGATGGAGAGAGAAGCCGGACTTGGCGGAAAGCGATTCAATTTCCCTCCTCAACGAGAGAATTCGGCGCGACCTCGGCAAAAGAGAGACCGCAAGGCCGGCCATGGACTCTGAGGAGGCTGAGAAATACATTCAGATGGTCAAGGAACAACAAGAGAGGGGTCTGCAGAAACTCAAAGGAATCAGGCAAAGTACAGAGGCTGGTCCCGGTGGTTTTAGCTACAAGGTTGACCCTTACAGTCTCCTTTCTGGGGATTATGTGGTGCACAAGAAGGTTGGGATTGGGCGTTTTGTTGGGATAAAGTTTGATGTCCCCAAGGATTCTTCAGAGCCCCTCGAATATGTCTTTATTGAGTATGCAGACGGCATGGCCAAGCTTCCCCTCAAGCAGGCCTCGCGTTTGCTCTACCGATACAACCTGTACGTTTTTGACTTCCTCATTGGCCTCCCTGTCTTTGTCTCTTGTTGTATGCTAATGTTATATTGTTTTGTGTTCCAGTCCAAATGAGACCAAACGGCCTCGGACTTTGAGTCGCCTGAGTGACACTAGTGTTTGGGAAAGAAGAAAGACCAAAGGAAAAGTCGCCATTCAGAAAATGGTTGTTGACTTGATGGAGCTTTATCTTCATAGGCTTAGACAGAAGAGATTTCCCTATCCAAAAAACCCCTTCATGTCTGATTTTGCGGCTCAATTTCCTTATGATGCTACACCTGACCAGAAGCAGGTGTTGCTGCTATCTCTTTTAGTTTTCATCATTCATATTCCTTCGCTGAAACATGACTTCTCCTTGCAGGCTTTCCTTGATGTTGAGAAGGATTTAACCGAGAGAGAAACACCAATGGACCGATTGATCTGTGGAGACGTTGGCTTTGGTAAAACAGAGGTTGCTCTACGGGCCATCTTTTGTGTGGTCTTTGCTGGAAAACAAGCTATGGTTTTAGCACCGACAATCGTATTGGCGAAGCAACATTACGATGTTATCTCAGAGCGGTTTTCCTTGTATCCCCATATCAAAGTCGGCCTTTTAAGTCGATTTCAGGTATTGAGATCACTTTTTTCTGATGATAATATCTTCTACGAATTTGCCCATATGCAAACTGGTAAATGCTATACAGTCCTATGCAGAACACTCAAAATGTGATTTAGAAACTAGTGGTAGTGGGTTACATAGAAATCCTCTGCCGTCTGCTTAAGTAGTTTATGATTTTACAAAGAATTAAACACAGTCATATCATCAACATTGTGCAGACCAAAGCAGAAAAGGAGGAGTATTTGGAAATGATAAAAAGTGGACATCTCAATATCATTGTGGGTACTCACTCACTTCTCGGAAGCCGTGTTGTGTACAGTAATCTAGGCATACTTTTTTTTTTGTTTTTTTGTTTCCGAGGGATATCTTAAGGTCTTCTCTTATGCCAATGCAGGGGAACTCCTGTTGCTTGCATTTGTCATATTAATCGGACTGTTTGCTTTGCAACACTGTGGAACTCACAAGGTTGCTTTTATGTTTGCACCAATTGTGATCATGTGGCTTATTTCAATACTCTTCATTGGTTTATACAACATCATACATTGGAATCCAAAGATAATACATGCAATTTCCCCGCTTTATATCATCAAATTCTTTAGAGTGACTGGTCAAGATGGCTGGATTTCTCTTGGAGGGGTTCTTCTTTCTGTAACAGGTAGTTCTGGTTCTGGATCAAGACATAGAGATTAAATTATTTCTTTTGTTTGCTTTGAGTCCTCTATTTGATGGTCTTGTTCTTTCAACCTTGAAATGAACGGTCTAATGAGTTGGTTCGCTAAAGTGATTATCACCGTCTCATCAGGTACTGAAGCTATGTTTGCAGATCTTGGCCATTTCACCTCGGTCTCAATTAGAGTAAGTTGAGGTTCCATGTCTAGTGGTGTACATTACTTCTTTTATCCGTTACTTCTTTGAATCCTGGCTAGTCTTCAACATATGCCCATACTGGTTCCACAGCTTTGTTTGTTACATTCTACTTCTTTTTGTTCTGTCCAGCTTGCTTTCGCCGTTGTCGTGTACCCCTGTCTGGTGGCACAATACATGGGTCAGGCAGCTTTCTTGTCAAAGAACCTTGGGTCTATTCCCAACAGTTTTTACAATTCAATCCCAGGTTTGTTTACCCTGACAATAGTCTACAAAGTTCACTTGTTCTCTTGAGATAATGGCTCTCTTATTTGATTCTGGTTCTTTATGCAGATCCTGTTTTCTGGCCTGTCTTTGTCATTGCCACACTTGCAGCCATTGTTGGCAGTCAGGCTGTGATAACCGCTACATTCTCAATAATCAAACAATGCCATGCTCTTGGGTGCTTCCCACGCGTCAAAGTAGTCCATACTTTGAAATATATATATGGACAGATCTATATCCCAGAGATCAATTGGATCCTAATGATCCTTACTCTTGCAATAGCTATAGGCTTTCAAGACACAACTTTGATTGGAAATGCCTACGGTAAACTTCCTATCATTGGAATATACTTTTCCCTCTCCAGGATCTGATTGCTTGATGGTGGTTTTCTCATTACTCGCAGGACTCGCTTGCATGATAGTAATGTTCATCACAACGTTTCTATTGGCTCTTGTCATAGTTATGGTTTGGCAGAAGAGTTGTTTTCTGGCGGGTTTGTTCCTTGGAACTCTATGGATAGTCGAAGGTGTCTACCTCTCAGCAGCGCTCATGAAAGTTCCCCAGGGTGGTTGGGTGTCTTTGGTGCTTGCATTCATATTTATGATCACCATGTATGTGTGGCACTATGGCACCCGCAGGAAATACAGCTTTGATCTTCATAACAAAGTTTCACTGAAGTGGTTGCTGGGATTAGGACCTAGTCTTGGCATTGTCCGTGTGCCTGGAATAGGACTTGTATACTCAGAACTTGCAACTGGGGTTCCTGCAATATTCTCTCAGTTTGTCACCAACCTCCCGGCATTCCATAAAGTCGTGGTGTTTGTTTGTGTGAAATCAGTTCCAGTGCCTCATGTTTACCCTGAGGAACGCTTCCTCATTGGGCGTGTTTGCCCAAAGCCTTATCGTATGTACAGGTGCATAGTGAGGTATGGGTACAAGGACATTCAACGGGAGGACGGGGACTTTGAGAATCAGCTGATACAGAGCATAGCGGAGTTCATCCAGATGGAAGCAGGCGAACTCCAGTCGTCGGCTTCGGAGTCTCAATCTTATGATGGGAGAATGGCCGTTTCAAGCAGCCAGAAGAGTCTCTCCAACTCAATCCTGAGGGTGTCAGAGGTAGAGGAGTTTGATTTTGCTGACCCCACGAGACAAAGCAGTAAATCAATGACTCTGCAGAGCTTGCGGTCAGTGTACGAGGATGAGTATCCGCAAGGGCAAGTGAGGAGGCGGGCTGTGAGGTTCCAGTTAACGGTGCCAAGTCGGGGGATGGAGTCCTCTGTGAGGGAAGACCTAATGGATGTGATAGGGGCGAAAGAGGCAGGTGTTGCATATGTAATGGGCCACTCGTATGTGAAAGCGAGGAAATCATCGTCCTGGCTGAAGAAGCTGACAATTGATATCGGCTACTCATTTCTGAGGAAGAACTGCAGAGGGCCAGCTGTAGCACTCAACATTCCTCACATCAGCCTCATTGAAGTTGGCATGATTTACTATGTTTAAGCCAACAAAAAATCGTATGTGTTAGTATTTTAGTAGTAGCAACATAATTTGTACAAGGAATCTCACCTGTTCACCCATGTATGATTATAATGTCGTCAATGTCACATTTGATGTTTAACTGTCCCAAAACATTTGAGGCAAGTCAGAAGCAAGAGTGAGGAAACCTTGCAACTCTCAAAAACCTTGCAAAACCCCAAAAATAGAAAAAGTGAGCCAATGAATCAATCAATAGCTGTCGCGTTTTGTATCGGATCCCGGTAACCGTCATCATGTTTGCACCTTTGGGAGTAGCTCTAGAATCAAAATCGCTTTCAGTTTGTACAGCTTCAGATATAATTAAATTTATAAAATGTGTGGCTTTTCTGCAGTAATCTCTCTCTCTCTCTCTTCATTATCCCCTTCGTCTTTCTAAACCTCTGGGACTGTGGGAGTCTTGTTAAAGATGACATCTTTCCTCCCAAATCCCGACCTGATCGTCTTCAAGCTCTGCTCCTTTCCCCCGCCACGGACACGGAGGCTCTTCTCTCTCACCCGAACCCGGAACTCATCAGCTCTTCCACTGGTCGCTCTTTCCTCTCTCTCCGCAACCGCCGCAAAACCTACCAGATGGAGAGAGAAGCCGGACTTGGCGGAAAGCGATTCAATTTCCCTCCTCAACGAGAGAATTCGGCGCGACCTCGGCAAAAGAGAGACCGCAAGGCCGGCCATGGACTCTGAGGAGGCTGAGAAATACATTCAGATGGTCAAGGAACAACAAGAGAGGGGTCTGCAGAAACTCAAAGGAATCAGGCAAAGTACAGAGGCTGGTCCCGGTGGTTTTAGCTACAAGGTTGACCCTTACAGTCTCCTTTCTGGGGATTATGTGGTGCACAAGAAGGTTGGGATTGGGCGTTTTGTTGGGATAAAGTTTGATGTCCCCAAGGATTCTTCAGAGCCCCTCGAATATGTCTTTATTGAGTATGCAGACGGCATGGCCAAGCTTCCCCTCAAGCAGGCCTCGCGTTTGCTCTACCGATACAACCTGTACGTTTTTGACTTCCTCATTGGCCTCCCTGTCTTTGTCTCTTGTTGTATGCTAATGTTATATTGTTTTGTGTTCCAGTCCAAATGAGACCAAACGGCCTCGGACTTTGAGTCGCCTGAGTGACACTAGTGTTTGGGAAAGAAGAAAGACCAAAGGAAAAGTCGCCATTCAGAAAATGGTTGTTGACTTGATGGAGCTTTATCTTCATAGGCTTAGACAGAAGAGATTTCCCTATCCAAAAAACCCCTTCATGTCTGATTTTGCGGCTCAATTTCCTTATGATGCTACACCTGACCAGAAGCAGGTGTTGCTGCTATCTCTTTTAGTTTTCATCATTCATATTCCTTCGCTGAAACATGACTTCTCCTTGCAGGCTTTCCTTGATGTTGAGAAGGATTTAACCGAGAGAGAAACACCAATGGACCGATTGATCTGTGGAGACGTTGGCTTTGGTAAAACAGAGGTTGCTCTACGGGCCATCTTTTGTGTGGTCTTTGCTGGAAAACAAGCTATGGTTTTAGCACCGACAATCGTATTGGCGAAGCAACATTACGATGTTATCTCAGAGCGGTTTTCCTTGTATCCCCATATCAAAGTCGGCCTTTTAAGTCGATTTCAGGTATTGAGATCACTTTTTTCTGATGATAATATCTTCTACGAATTTGCCCATATGCAAACTGGTAAATGCTATACAGTCCTATGCAGAACACTCAAAATGTGATTTAGAAACTAGTGGTAGTGGGTTACATAGAAATCCTCTGCCGTCTGCTTAAGTAGTTTATGATTTTACAAAGAATTAAACACAGTCATATCATCAACATTGTGCAGACCAAAGCAGAAAAGGAGGAGTATTTGGAAATGATAAAAAGTGGACATCTCAATATCATTGTGGGTACTCACTCACTTCTCGGAAGCCGTGTTGTGTACAGTAATCTAGGCCTCCTTGTGGTCGATGAAGAACAGGTTGTGTTCTAATTCGTATAAAGTTAGTTGTTGTTGCCATGGTCTCTGAATGATTCTTGGATTAGTTGATGAAAATTGCTTTTTTTACTGTACAGAGATTTGGTGTCAAGCAGAAAGAAAAAATTGCATCTTTCAAAACATCAGTGGATGTGCTTACCCTATCCGCAACGCCCATTCCAAGGACACTCTACTTAGCTTTGACTGGATTCCGGGATGCCAGGTTGCGACAGGATGTGTTTCTGATGATCTGCTCACTGATAGAATTTGAAGAGACTAATGAGCCTTTGTTCTCCTTGTGTTAGTTTAATCTCAACTCCACCTCCGGAGAGGATTCCAATAAAAACCCATCTTTCATCATTCCGTAAGGAAAAGGTGATAGAAGCAATTAAAAATGAGCTGGATCGTAGTGGCCAAGTTTTCTATGTCTTGCCTCGGATTAAAGGTAGAATGCATTATAAACTTTGTCTTTCTCTACGTTATCTCTTAATATAACTTTGCTCTTGGTTGTAACTTAGAGACAAAGTGGAATCAGAAACTTCTTGACCATGGGATTTTTTTTCTCATTGTCATCTTTTATACTTTTCCATTATCGATTTACCACTTTGTTCTTCCTTATTAGGACTAGAGGAAGTGATGGATTTTCTTGAAGAAGCATTTCCAGATATTGACATTGCTATGGCACATGGAAAGGTATGTTGTGGCAATTCTTAGCGGTAATAAACATTTGGAAACTCATTAAAAAGATGTTGTATATTTTTGTGGAATCTTCCTAAGCAATGCTGTTGCTATATCTTTAATTATCTTGCTACATCGATGTATCTACAGCAATACTCGAAACAACTACAAGAAACCATGGAGAGATTTGCGCAAGGAAATATCAAAATCCTCATATGCACTAATATTGTTGAAAGCGGACTTGATATTCAAAATGCAAATACCATAATCATTCAGGATGTACAACAATTTGGGCTTGCTCAGTTGTATCAGGTGCCAAAGTTACTTGTTTGCTTTCTTTTTGCGTCATTGCTATTATAGTTCGCCCTGGCAAAAAAAGGTTAGTAGTTTCTTAGATATCTTCCTCTTGTTGCTGTCAACAGTTGCGTGGAAGGGTTGGTCGGGCTGATAAAGAAGCTCATGCCTATCTATTTTATCCTGATAAATCGCTGCTCTCTGATCAAGCACTGGTATTGGGGATCACTCTATTCGTTCTATTCCCTTGGCAAACTCTGGCTTGTAATGTTATATGCTAACTATGCAGGAAAGGCTTAGTGCTCTGGAAGAGTGCCGTGAACTTGGACAAGGTTTCCAACTTGCGGAGAGGGATATGGGTATAAGAGGTTTTGGGACAATCTTTGGTGAACAACAGACAGGGGATGTTGGAAATGTCGGCATCGATCTCTTCTTTGAAATGCTTTTTGAGAGTCTCTCCAAGGTATTTTATGATTAAAGTCTCCTTCTACATTCTACTCTCTGAATATGATGATGATGAGCTTTTTGTTTTGTCTTTTCAAAGTTGGGATTGGTTATTGACTCGTGACTCAACCTTTTTGGTTGTTTATAGGTGGAGGAACTTCGCATTTGTTCGGTTCCATACAACCTAGTTAAGGTATTTTCCATTTTCAATTGTAAAAAAGGTGTTGCTTTATTGTAAAAGATTATAATATATTTCCAAGTGTATTTTGAAGGCTAGATATGATAGTTATTAGATCTGTTGCTTGTGGAAGAGTCGATTAACGGAGTTCTAATTCTATTTATGCTCTTTCTTCCAGATTGACATAAATATAAATCCTCGGCTTCCCTCAGAGTATGTAAATTATCTGGAGAATCCGATGGAGATCATCAATGAAGCTGAGAAAGCAGCTGAGAAAGACATGTGGAGTCTAATGCAATTCACAGAGAACCTGCGTCGCCAGTATGGGAAAGAACCTTACTCCATGGAGATTATCTTAAAGAAGCTGTATGTGAGACGCATGGCGGCTGACCTTGGAGTAAACAGAGTTTATGCATCAGGCAAAATGGTTGTCATGAAAACAAATATGAGTAAGAAGGTGTTCAAGATGATCACAGATTCCATGACTTGTGACGTTTACCGAAGCTCCTTGACATATGAAGGAGATCAAATAATGGTACTTTATGAGCTGGTTTTCATAATCTATTTCATGCCATGCTTAGGATGAACTTAGGGGATTTAATGACATGTGCAGGCGGAACTTCTGTTGGAGCTACCAAGAGAACAGTTGCTGAACTGGATATTCCAGTGCTTGTCAGAACTCCATTCATCACTTCCTGCTCTTATCAAGTATTAGTTCCTCCTTCACAATTTTGGTTGCGTGTGAGATGTGTTGGAAGAAGAGGGACGCCTCAGCAGTTGTGTTGCTGTGGAGTAGAATAGAACATACAAGGATAATATTTGCATAGATAAGATATCACAAGGGCAACATTTTAATCAGGTATGTGAGTCTCAATCTGATTGCATCAACTTAAAAGTTTTTTCCTAAAAGTTGTAAGAAATAATGAAATTGATCGAAATTCATAGGCCAACAACCCCTTTGAGTTTTAGGAAATAATGAAAAAAATTTGATTAGGTTTTTATACTTCATAATAGATCCCTTTATTATGGTTAATAGCCTGACAAGTTTATTTTTTTTATTTAAAACACATTTCATTCAACTTTTAGGTTTTTACGTAAAAACGCACAAATTGATGGCTAACCCTTCAAGTTTAAAGAAATAATGATTTTTTTTTTAACCACCAAGTTTTTTCAACAATGGTAAATCCTTTCTTTCTTCTCCTGTCCCAGTAGCTACTCACAGACTGACAGTCGAATCTTAAGGATCGTCCTTTGTACCGCGTTTCAAATTCTCTACAAGCAATGATGAAAACGGTCCATCTTTGGTGCAATAGAGGACATGACTGTGGACATATTTCACGACGAGATGATCAACCAATTATGAGTTGGTAAAGTTTTGGAAATATGTTGTATATTGTGGGAATCTAATAATGTAAGACCCGGGATATTTTACCGGCAAAACGATCTTGACCAATTGGTTATATGTAGAAAAGTTTTCTTCTGTAATATAGAAAGATTGTAATTCCAAGGTGAACTTTGGTGTCTATCAAGACTCCGTTCCCACGCTTTCAGGTCCTAGCACCTTTTATTCCGGTTCTTTGACTTTATTGCAGATTCGGATGTGACTTTTATGGATTGTAGGACTTTATTGGCTAACCTAAAGAAAGTTAAATACATATTGACTTATGGGTAGGACAAAAGAAGAGTGTTACGGTAATAAGGTGAGGATACGCGCCAACCAAAAAATCCCCAAATCCTTTTTTTTTGTTTCTTTCTTTCTTCCATCGACCTCCAAAGACCTTTGCAGCTCTCAAAGAGACGATCGTCGGCTTGCTTCTCTCCTGCGCAACGCAAGGTATCAATCACCACTCTTTGGAATCCTTATCATTTCCCTCTGTTTTAGATGATTGGCTGGCTCATTCCCAGATCCAATCCATTCGATGCATATCTTTCACCAATGGTTATTTATTATTATGTAACCCAAATCTTCCACTTTGCTTTTCGATCGCGGATCCGTTATCATGTCTGGATCTCTTCACCAGCAACACATATTTGTTCATAACTCCAATCAATTTCTAATGTGCTCCAACTTCCTATTGTAGGACGACGAGGGTTTCAACTTGGCAAGGTTATATGGGAGAATCTTCTAGTTCAACCTCTTGGAGCAGTCAAAAGGATACAGAAAATGATCGGATGATTGCTCTCATGTTATCTGAAGAGTACACTAAACTAGACGGTGCTGTAGGCAGGCGCCTCTCGAATCTTGCTCCCGTGCCTGTAAGTTTCCTTCTTGTCCCTTCATAAAACCTTTCTATATGCTTAGGCTTAGCTCTCTCTTTGTCTCTCTATATGATTCATATGTATGTTGTTGGTTTGCAGCATGTTCCACGAATAAATTCTTATATTCCCAACTTAAATGATGCCACTTTGGATCACCAACGCCTTCTTCAAAGGTATATACCTAGGATGCCCACTCATTGCTGTAAATATTTGAGAGTACTCCTCGATGCAGTTTTCTTTCAGATTTATTTGATAATTAATTCGTCTTTGCAGGCTCAATGTTTATGGTTTGTGTGAGTTGAAGGTCTCTGGTGATGGAAACTGCCAGGTGAATGGATGCTAGATTTCAAACAATCTTCTTCATCTCACTCTTTTCTCTCTCTCTGCTCCGCTACTCATTTCTTATTGAGACATTTGAATGTATTTTCAGTTCCGAGCACTTTCTGACCAGTTGTACCGATCTTCAGAGTACCACAAGCAAGTTAGGGGAGAAGTTATTAAACAGGTGAGATGTCTTATGAGTTATGAGCGATTAACAAAGGCATATTTACCTTTTATATGATTGTGTTTCATATCAATAAACTATTGTTTCCGTTGGGAAAATTATTTCTCGAGATTGATATTTGTTTGAAAATTAGGTGCACACACCCCTTTACGTACCTGATTTCGTACTTGTTCTCTTGTTTTGTCTTGTTGTTGTAGCTCAAGGACAATCGCTCTATGTACGAAAATTATGTTCCGATGAAATACAAACGATATTACAAGAGGATGGCAAAGTATGTTGTGCAAACATATTCATTTCTCATTACTCTTCTAAGCTATACTTTGTTTGATCTAGGAAGTTGAGTGTTTCACACTCGATATTATATAAATGACAGACTTGGAGAGTGGGGAGACCATGTTACCCTACAAGCTGCGGCAGATAGGGTAAGTTTTCTTTTTGTCCAAGTATTCACAGCACTCATACTACTTGAGATGTACCTAAATAATGATCTTTACTTTTGTTCTCATATCACCTCTAATTGTCAAGATGTTCTTTCATATCTTAGTCTTTCATATCTTTTTTTCTCTTTTCATATGGATGCTACATGAAATAGGTAACATTTAACACGTCCCCGAGAGCCACGTAAAGTAACAACATATATCTTACAGACTTTTTTGGCATTAGGCACGAGAATAGCCAATAATTTTGAGCATTTTTTCTTTCTTTCTTTTTTACAGTGTTACAATTGTATCTCCTTTTGAACAGTTTGCTGCAAAGATATGCTTGCTGACATCCTTCAGAGACACTTGTTTCATTGAAATTATGCCTCAATACCAAGCACCTAAGCGTGGTGAGACTCTGGGAATATTCCTTTCACCTTCACTTATTGGTACTTGATATGAAGAAACATCTGACAAATGCAATCTTACAAATTTGTGGCTCAATATGTTTGGAATGGTGCAGAGTTATGGTTAAGTTTCTGGTCAGAGGTTCATTATAACTCTTTATACGATATTCAAGGTTTGTTTTGTGCTTAGGAAATGTAACAAAATGGTGATTGTGGTTCAAGTCACTGATTATGATCCTTTCTGAGTGCAGCTGCTCCAGTTCAGCCCAAGCCAAAGAGAAAACATTGGTTGTTCTAGAAGGCGGCGTCTCACACGTCTTATAACAACATCTTTATAATATTTTTCTATCAATTTTGTGCATAACTCAACATTTACATACGCCATAACACTTCCTTCACACTTGTGTATACACACGAACTAGCTTGGGCTGTAACATTTTCAAGCCGATTATGATAGTTTTAAAATCTCAGGCCGAATAGAATATTATCGAAGGACATGTATTTCTTTCCTCTGTTTTTGTTTTTTGTTGTTAATGTTTTAGATCTTAACTTAAAATTACACAAATTGATCTAAATTCGTAGGCTAAACCTCCTTTGAGTTTTGAAAATTTTGAAAAAAAATATAATTTGGGCTATGGCTCATGAGAGTTCCCTTTATCATGGTTCATGACAAGTTTATTTTCTATTTGAAACACATTTCATTCAACTTTTAGGTCTTAACGCAAAACATATGAATATTGATCAAAATTCGTAGGCCCTTTGAGTTTTAAAATTTTTAAAAAACTATAATCTGGGTTTTATGCTTCATGAGAGATCCATTTATCATGGTTAATAGTGTGAGAAATCTTTTTTTTATTTAAAACACATTTCATTCAACTTTTAGGTCTTAACGCAAAACAATCAAATTGATCGAAATTCGTAGGCCGTTTGACTTCTAAAAAGTTTGAAAAATATAATTTGGATTTTATGCTTCTTGAGAATTCCCTTTATTATGATTCAAAGCGTGACAAATTTATTTTCTATTTATAACACATTTCATTCAATTTTTAGGTCTTAACGTGAAAACGCACAAATTGATCGAAATTTGTAGGCTAACCCCTTTGAATTTTAAAAAATTTGGAAAAAATATTATTGGGTTTCTTGCTTCATGAGAGATCCTTTAATCATGGTTAATAGCGTAACAAGTTTATTTTATAAATTAAAACACATTTTCATTCAACTTTTAGGTCTTCATGTAAAAACGCACACGTTGATCAAAATTCGTAGACTAACTCCTTTGAGTTTACGTTTAAAAAAAATAATAATAATTTGGGTTATATGCTTCATGAGAGATTCCTTTATCATTGTTAATAGCGTGATAAATTTATTTTCTATTTAAAACATATTTCATTCAACTTTTGGGTCTTAACATAAAAACGCACATGATCGAAATTCGTAGGCTAAACCACTTTTAGTTTCAAAAAATTTAAATATAATGTGGGTTTTATGATTCATGAGAGTTTCCTTTATCATGTTTTATAGCGTGAGAAGTTTATTTTATATTTAAAACAATTTTCTAAATTTAGGTCTTAACATAAAAACGCACAAATTGATCGAAATACGTAAGCTAACTCCTTAGAGTTTTTAAAAATTTAGAAAAAATATAATTTGGGTTGTATGCTTCATAAGAGTTCCCGTTATCACGGTTTATAGCGTGACAAGTTTAATTTCTATTTAAACACACATTTCATCCAACTTTTAGGTCTTAACGTAAAAACACACAATTTGATCGAAATTCGTAAGCTAACCCTTTGAGTTTTGAAAAATTTAGGAAAAAATATAATTTAGGTATTTTGTTTCATGAGAGATCCATTTATCATGGTTAGTAGTGTGATAAGTTTCTTTTCTATTTAAAACCCATTTCATTCAAATTTTAGGTCTAAACGTAAAAACGGACCAATTGATCGAAATTTGTAGACTAACCTCTTTGAGTTTTAAAAAATTTAGAAAAAATATAATTTGTATTTTATACTTCATGAGATATCCCTTTATCATGATTAATAGCGTGACAAGTTTATTTTTTATTTAAAACACATTTCATCTAACTTTTAGGTCTTAACGTAAAAACGCACACGTTGATCGAAATTCGTAGGCTACCCCTTTGAGTTTTAAATTTTTTATATATAATTTGGGTTTTATGCTGTAGAGAGATCTCTTTATCATGGTTAGTAGCGTGACAAGTTTATATTTTTATTTAAAACACATTTCATTAAAATTTTATGTCTTAACGTAAAAACGTACAAATTGATCGATACTCGTAGGTTAACCCCTTTGAGTTTTAAAAAACTTATAAAAAAATATAATTTGGGTTTTATGCTTCATGAGAGATCCTTTTACAATTGTTAATAGCGTGACAAGTTTATTTTATATTTAAAACACATTTTATTCAAATTTTAGGGCATAACGTAAAAACGCACAAATTGATCGAAATTCGTAAGCTAACAACCGTTTTGAGTTTTTAAAAATTTAGAAAAATTATAAATTGGGTTTTATGCTTCGTGAAAGATTTCATTATCATGGTTAACAACGTGACATGTTTCTTTTCTATTTAAAACACATTTTATTCAACTTTTAAACAGAGTTTGCTTTCAAGTCTTTCTTGTAACTTAGGTGATTCCTTGAAATGTATTGCCCTGTAATGCTAGAGATGGGAAAGGAGTTGGTGTTTGCAATTTGTATATACGGAGGTTGTGGAAAAAATGAGGATGTGGATTTGTTTACGATGATATTATCATCATTTAGGGTTTAGGATTTAGGGGTTAG